>JASPKZ010007799.1:600000-845626 GCA_030220185.1 Diploptera punctata
GTAACCTGCGGGTTCGATAGAGCCAGTGAGTTAGTTACCACTTTAGGGTTGTTATTTAATTCTTAAATTTATTATAGAATTTAATCCACTACAAATGTAGGGCTCCTCCGTGGTATCTTTACCTTGTCGTGGTGGAATGGCTTGCGTGCTTAAATGATCCCAAGAGCTATGCTGGCGGTAGTATTGCTGCCGATAGGATTACCCATGCCAGACTGGTCGAAGGTGATAAGCCAGACGAAAAAAGTACCTTGGGCGAAAGAGTGGCGATCTTTCACAGTAAAAAATACAACCGTCAATAAATGCGGACATCGATTCTACTGGGGTAAAATATTCCGGAGATCAAATAGTCCCCCATTCGGTTCTCCGGGCGGGGACTACTTCAAGGAACCCATGCCAAAGGCTTAAACACAGGGACATGTTCCCAGGAATAATGAAATCTTAGGACTTTATACCAAAGGGAAAACGCCCAGTTAGTAGACCAAGAATGAAGTTGGAAAATAACATTATCTATGATTTGAGGGAAGTGGATTATACAGGGAATGATTGGAAAGCATTAGCCCAGGATAGGGATGTATGGAGAGCGTATGTCCGCGCAGTCATGAACTTGCGGGTTCGATAGTGCCAATGAGTTAGTTACAAATGTAGGGCAACTAATTAAATACTTACATGTTTGTCAGAGCTTTTCAGTTAAATCTTAAGACAAATAATTGGTGGTCCACCAAAGGTATCGGTCTAACGTCGTTGTCTCGAAAGAAGTGAGTCCTGATTCGATTCCCGGTCGAGTCAAGTTTCATTGAAGAAGTTTTTGGGTATTTTTCTCACTTCAAGACAAATGCTAGGTACAGTAACGTTAAAGTCCAAACAATCTCCGAGCGCCATCTGCCATCATAATAACCCTATCATATGTCTTGTTTAGTATGAATGTACGAGTTATTGATGTATCTTGATTTAAATATGTGTGCTGTCTCAGAGGTGGCCCTGGTATTGAGCTGATAACGTATCCGCGAAAGCCTTAATATGTATAAAAGTATTCAAAGTGATACAGAGCTTAAAAATGTTCTCTCCTCATATGTAAAAATACAAAGAAAGAAAGAAAGAAGTTAAACTTGAAAAAGAAAGAAGAAAATCCCGACAAAAATTGAAATTAAAGATCTTCTTTTTAAAATACTAAAATTGTAATTTTCTCTATACGTCACATTATCCAGAAATCCGTAGGCATACAAACTCCGATGATCTTTCATTAACTTCATCTCCTGTTTCAAGTAGGTCTACCACTATATTTTCCCACTGATTATAACACTTGTCTATCATTCGTTTGTACCAACGATGTAAGGAGACACGTTTCCCCTCTTCAACACTAGCGCCAATGCTTCACCTCTCCTGTAACAAGTTAACGCCGTCGAGTAATAGGCAAAAAGAAAGTTGTGATACTCTACTCCTACACCTTTAAAAATCACCCTTTGTAGTGAAAAAAACGGAAAAGGTAGTTTTTTGGAAGCTTAAATGGCCTGACCTGATCTGACCTATACGATATATTGACCCAACATGACCGAACATGACCTATACTGACCGAATCTGACCGAACTCAACCAAACCTAACCGAACATAACTGAACCTAACCTAACATAACCTGAAACCAAATTGAAATTAAAGATCTTCTTTGAAAACACTAAAATTGTAATTTTCGCTAAATGTAAGGGAAATTATTCTAACGACAAAATACTTACTATGATTGGTCTATATAACATTTTCCGAAAGTTTCATATTTTGATAACGTATTTATATAGTTAAATTACCGCCATGGCCGGTCCCAAGCCCGGTTGAGAAAGGAGGAGGGGAGGAGTAACAACCTCGTTAAAAACCAGGGCTCAGTTGGCTCCGACTGATAGTACTCTGTAAGGGTCCCTAGCAAGGGTTACGGCGAAGACCTTAACGGCAGAGTCGGCGCAGAAGGAGTCCTTCAACACGGCGGATCTGGCGGAAGAGGCAACCCTATCTCTAAGGGAAATAGAGAAACGCTGCCTTGCGGTGAAGAGGGATCTTCAAAGGCTATGGGAGGACTACCCAGACAGAAATGTTCCTGGTCCTCCAGGTTGGGGGTTTATGCTGCGGGCCAGCTCCCCACACACTAGAAAAAAAAAAATAAAATGCTAAAAGACCAAATTAATCAAACCAACATTAACATGGAAGGAAAACGTGAAGACAGTAATGCAAGCTAGAGGGCTAAGCATCGAAGATGCCCAAGACCGTAGGCTTTGAAGGTTTGGCACGGGAAGACGTCAGCAGCTGTAAAAACCCGAAGATAGATAGAACTTACCGGGTTCAATTATATGAAATATTAAAACAATTTAGACTCTAAAGGATTAATTTATGCGAAACACAGACTCCTACTTTAAGGGAAGAAAGAAGATTACGGGTGTTTGAGAATACATTTCTTAGGAACACTTTTGGGCCAAAGAGAGATGAACAGTCAGGCGAATGCAGAAGATTACATAAAAAGTGAACTACATGATATTTATAGGAAACCAGATATAATAAGGACTGTTAAGTCTTGTAGCTGCGACTGGCAGGGCATATGACATGATTTGGGGAATGGAAGAGGAGCATGGAAGCTTTTATAGGAAAGCCAGAGGGAAAACGCCCAATTGGTAGACCAAGAATTAGGTGGGCGAATAACATTAACCATAATTTGAGAGAAGTAGATTATACATGGGATGATTGGAAAACATTAGCTCAGGATAGGGAGTATGGAGAGCTTATTCCCGCGCGGACACGAATTTACGTGTTTGCTAGTGTCAGTCAATGGATTAATGTAAAATAAAAGTTTATTTTTTTATATTTGGTACTCTTTATCATTGGTTACCTGAAGTTGTGATAGGAAAATTCCAAAATGAAAATTTCGGAGTACACGTACAACTGATAATGTTGCAGAAAATTGGTTATTCTTAGAGAGGAAATGCCTATGGTATATATATATATATATATATATATATATATATATATGATATGACAAGAAAAATAAATGCCTGAGTCCAGATTTGAACCGAGTCTCTGAACCCAGTACGTTTAGCGCTAATCAACAGAGCCACTCAAGTATCCTAACACAAACATTTATTTTTCTTATGTATGTAGTATTCTCAATTTACACGAGAGGTAGCGGGAAGTTGTTCCAACTGCCATCTAGCGGCCACCATAACAGGTAAGCAGATGTTTAAAGAGAATATTTACTTTATAGCAGTAACGCTTGTATATTTAGATGTTTATAACTATATTTCTGACATTTGGCAATGAAGGCAAATATGATATGAATAGAAGAATATATGCCTGAGTGGGGATTTGAATCAGAGTTTCTAAACTCTGTTTATATATATATATATATATATATATATATATGCTACCTCTTGTGTGAATTGAGAATACTACATGTATAAGAAAATTGTATGTTTGTCTTGGAATTCTTGGGTAGCTCAGTTGGTTAGAGCGCTAAAGGTACAGACTTTAGAGACTCGAGTTCAAATCCCGACTCAAGCATTCTTTTTTCTTTTCATATCATATTTGCCTTCATTGCCAAATGTAAAAAATATATTTATACTATCTATACATATATATATATATATATATATATATATATATATATATATATATATATGTTATTAAGAGTTCTAACACAACTTCTTATGATACTAAAATACTTTTCACTTTGCCTTTAGATGTCATATTTTTAGTTAATTATATTTGAAGAGAAAAATATGTGCCTAGGCTGGAGTTCGAACCAGGATCTTTTGCTTTATACGCTAATGCTCGTATCGTCTGAGCTATCCAAGACCTCCAATCTAAACGATAGTGACAATGGGTTAGTTAGTTAGTTGGTTAATCGATTAATTTAATGCATATATGTTGCAATAAAAGTTTATTTTTTATGTATATTTGGAATTATTTTTATCGATTCCCTAAAGTTGTAGTAGTGAAGATTCAGAATGAAAATTCCGGGATGCACATACATCTGATAATATTACAGAAAGTGGTTTGTTCTCTCGTGATGTAACATCGCTGGATTATTATTATGATTGTTGCATTATTTATACAGCTGTACTCTGATCAACTAGTAAGCTTACTATTGTATCTCTGATAATAAATTATTAATCAAGATTTTGTATCAAGCCTGGTTTCGTAATATAATTGTCCACACCTTTGTTAATTTGAAATGTAAACATTCATTGTAACTTGAACTCTCCCCAGGGAAACATATAAAGCGAACATCCAGAATACCCTTATATTTCACTCTCCTAAACAATTCATTCTGCCATCATATAATCATACAGGGTGCTCTTAAATTCCCCTGGCAAACTTCTAGGACTTACAGAGGGGAGTGTGTTGATAATATTTAGAATTGAAAACCATATCCGGAAACTTACCGTTTCCGTGCTACAGCCGTTTGAAAATGTTTTAACGCGACCACTTTTACAAGTAATTTATTATGAGGCGTGACTCAGTTCATCACTTGTTTTATAATTCAACTTATCAATAACTAAAGAAACAAAATTGAAACCGACTCATTTTTCACAAATGCTTTTGTTTGTAATTAAACTTAGACTGTTTTTGTCCTTTTGAAATGATGGTTAACATTCAGATCCACTACAAGTGCGGTTCAATGTGGCGACCAGCAACTTCGTTGCACACATTGTACGTACGAATCGCAAAGCTATTATTTGTTCAGACATGTGACGTACGTTCGGACAATGCTTGTTTTCAAACGGCTGTAGCACGGAAACATTAAGTTTCCAGACATAGTTAATCATCATCATCATCATAGTACATTCACGAATTTAGGCCATTTGTTGACCTGTTTCGGCCTCAAGAGAAACACCATCCAGAAGTCTTTTGAGTGGACGTCCTGGTCTTCTTCTTCCTGCAGGTTGATATCTTAACATTTGTTTGGGTATTCTGCGATCTTCCATTCGATGAACATGTTGCATCCATCTTGACTTATAATCAGAAATTTTGTTTTCTAAAGATTCCATGTGTAATTCTTCTAAGATATCTTCATTTTTTATGATCTAGTAGTGTTTATCCTGCAGTCCTCCGAAGATATCTCATTTCAGCAGATCTAAGTCTCTGTATATCCTTCTGTTTCAACGTCCATACTTCGCTACCATACACAAGAGTTGGAAGAGCCAGTGATTTATACACTTTCAGTCTTGAATGCTTTTGGACTAACTGTGGCTTGAAGATAGAATTTATTAACCCTAAAATTCTTTAAAATTTAGCGATTTTTGCATTTACATCCTTTTCTTCTTCCTACTGTATGAGATATTGCATCCTAGATATGTAAAATTATTCACTTGCTCCAAAATTTTATTGTCCAGTACAATTTTACTTCTGACATAATTTTTTGTTTTTTCTGTAGATATCTTTAATCCATATTCTTCTGTAATTATGTTAAGTTCATACAGACCTTTCTGTAGATTATCTTCGGAATTTGCTATTATTATTTGGTCATCTGCAAACAATAGGGTGTTTAATTTTCTATTTTCTGATATTCTTATTCCAAATTTATATGTTTTGTTCCAGCAACATATTACTTCACTGATATAAATTGCAAAGAGTGTTGGGGATGGGGGGCAGCCTTGTCTCACACCATGATTTATAATTCCTTGTTCAGAAAATCTGTTATTTAATTTAATCTTTATGGTGTTATCTTTGTAAATATTTTGTATGTTCTGCCGAAGTAAATTTGGTATATTTCTGTCTTCCAATATATTTAAGAGTTTTGATCTCTTGACTGTGTCGAATGCTTTTTCAAAATCTATGAAAGCAAAATGTGTTTCTAAGTTGAATTCTCTTCTTTTTTCAATCAATAGTTTAACAGAAAATGCTGAATCAATACAAGATCGTCCTTTCCTAAATCCATTTTGACATTCCATAAGGAATTTTTCACTGAAACTTTTCAATTTTCATACATAGTTTCCAATTCTAAATATTATCAACTTAGTCTCCTCTACAAGTCCTAGAAGTTTGTAAGGGGAATTTTAGAGCACCCTGTATATAAAGAGCATTTTAATAATTTTCGTTTTTGAATTTTCAGTCTTTGTACTCTAATTCTTCTTTATTGGACTTACAATTGTAAACAATTCGATTCGTCGTATATTAAATGTGAGCTCGCGTGATATGATTTCAAACCAAGAACTATGTCGCAAAACTGAGCAAGAACCTATCGAAAGACAAATAAAGGAAAGCAAGTGGTGTTGGATTGTACGTACTCTGCGTAAAATTCAAACTGCAATAGAAAGATGAGCACTGGACTGGAATCCTCGAGGTTAAAGGAGGAGAGGAAGACCAAAAATTACTTGGAAGAGGAGTATTAAAGAGGAAATACGTGAAATGGGAAAAGCTTGGTTAGAGCTGTAAAGGTTGGCAGATGATAGAACTAAATGGAGAAATTGATTATGACCCTATGCTGCAACTAGGAGCGAAAGGAAATGATGATGACAATGATGGTGAATTCTATTCGATAGGGCAGTTATTATCCAAGCATCATACGATTTTACATATGAATAATAAATTATTAAACAATATGATATTAGTTCTAATCCATGTCATCCAATTAAAATTATAATTAAATTTAGACTGATAAAACTTTATGAATTCAATTCAAGGTTATGAATCCACTATACATTTTATAAACTAATGCACTATACCAAGGGAGTATTTATAAATTGTCCCCTCAGCAGCAATATAATTTATCTCTAAATAATAGATAATTATATTAATAATATAAATTACAAATTGTTAAAATAATAATTACTGAATAGTTATATTCATATCTAATACGTATATAAAGATGTATGTTTGTTTGTTCGTACTTTATGCGCGGCCATACTAGATGCAATTGTCATGGGGCTTTTTTGCAAAATGTTCAGAAGATTCCCGGGGACGACAGGCACCAGGAGTCGGAGAGATAACATTTGTTATAGTGGTATTTTGAGTGTAACGGAAAAACGGTACATATCCGGACATGGGTTGCTATGTTAAGTTTAATTGTATTGGTCCCCTCTATAAGTTATCAAACTGTGTAAGGGGAATTTAGACTGACCCTGTATAAGAGAGAGAAAATATTCCGTTTAAATTGAGATGCCTAAATACATCTACAACTAGACCCAAATTTAACCTGGCAAACACAAGTGAAACACATATGTAAAAAGACTTTCTCCATCTTACATTATCTTAGACGTTTAAAGAATTTTCTCCCAGTTTCGTTAAAACAAATCCTTGTGCAGAATCTTGTGTTACCACACTTCGATTATTGTGACATTATATATAATGATCTAAACTATGACTTGTCGCAGAGACTGCAGCGTGTTCATAATGCTTGCGTTCGATTCATTTTCAATATCCGCCGTTATGACCATATTTCCGAACACTTTAATAACCTCTCTTGGCTCCGTCTTACTGACAGACGTAAATTGCACTCTCTTTCACTACTTTTCAAGCTTCTGAATTCCTACATCCCTACTTACCTGGCGTCCAGATTTGAGAAGTTATCCTCTTACCACAATATTGACACTAGGTCACAAGATAGCAGTCTGCTAACAATTCCTCTTCATAGCACTTCCTCCTATTCTATTTCCTTCACAGTAACCTCTGCCCGCTCCTGGAATCTCCTTCCTCAAGATATCAGGGGTTGCCGCACACTTGGCACTTTTAAGTCACGCTTATACAGTTACCTGTTGTCTAATAATTAATTTTTCTCTATTTATTTAATTTTATACTACTTCATTAATCTTTTCCTCGTTTTTTATATATCTTGTACATATTATATATTTAATTCGTTAAATTTAGAGTAAATCAAAATACATTATAAATATTATTTGTATTGTATTCATAACTTGTAATCGTTTATATATATATAATATATATATATATATATATATATATATATATTGTAATTTAGATTTAAGACAATTTTTTGTGTTAGTATTTTTTTTAACCTGGTTGAGTGGTAGACAAGGCCTTAAAACCTTAACTCTGCCAGGTAAAATAAAGCTATTATTATTATTATTATTACTATTATTATTATTAGTATTGTTATTATTATTAAAGAGCTCACTAGTTTAGACCGCTGATACGAAAAAACAGAGATATTGGGTTCAAATTCAAGTTTTGACCTAAAATTTGTCTCTTCTAATATTAATGTTTCCTTCAAAGTAAGTGACAAATTAGAAATAAAAACATCGGAAATATGTAAATATGAGCTTACTATCTAGAAACAAGTAGCGTTAAACATCGAAAACTACTCTGTATTTGCATATTATATCAAGTGCCTACCAATCTTCGATTCACATTATATAGTATTGCCACTGATGGCGCTGGTGTAGGATTCAGATGGAATTTATTTCAAATAAATATCACAGATGTCAAACCAAACTTCAAAATTTCATGTGATTTTCATATTTAATAAAATATAAATTAGTTACAGCTGTTTCGGTACTTTGTACCTTCTTCAGAGATGATAACAAATATATATATTATATATATATATATATATATATATATATATATTCCATTCCATAGTAATTCTGCCTGAGGGCAGGTCTTTCACTGCAATCATAGCATTTTC
Organism: Diploptera punctata; assembly: GCA_030220185.1. Taxonomy (NCBI): domain Eukaryota; kingdom Metazoa; phylum Arthropoda; class Insecta; order Blattodea; family Blaberidae; genus Diploptera; species Diploptera punctata. The sequence continues at coordinate 608,618 of JASPKZ010007799.1, forward strand.
ATGCTATGCTTTGCAGCTTTACCAAGGAATTATAGGTGTGGTAGCTTCCCGTTCATTTCCACACCGGTCAAGGATGATGATGATAATGATAAGGATTTAATACACAAGTGATCTTCTTGTGATAAAATATTAAAATGTATATATACAGTAAATATGCCCATTTCACCAATTAATGTTTTAAAATGGTCAACAAGTTTGCACAGCCAAGCTGTCATTCTCAAGACCAGATATTGACTGAAAACAAAATTGATATTTATTATCAACTTTGTCTTCAGTCAATATCTGGTCTTGAGAATGACAGCTTGGCTGTGGAAACTTGTTGATCATTTTAAAACATTAATTGTTGAAATGGGCATATTGACTGTATATATATATATATATATATATATATATATATTTAATGATAAGGATGATGATGATGATGACCGGATGATTTTCGGGGACCGTTGGGTCCTAAGCGTCCTGACATTTGTCTTACAGGTGAGGAAAAACCCCGAAAGAAAACCTCACCCAGGAGCCTGTTCCGACCAGGAATCGAACCCGGGTCCGCTGCGTGGCAAGGTGACACGCTACCTGGAGACCAAAGCGGTGAACTATATATATGCCCAAGTAAAACAAACATCTAAAAAGATCTTCTCCATAATGCATTCCCTAAAGCGTCTCAAAAATTTTCTTCCCGCAGCTCTTAAAAGAATTTTAATTCAAACCTTAGTGATCCCGCATTTTGACTATCGTGACGTTCTACTAACTGGCATAAGTGACGGATTGTCGGACAAATTGCAGCGTGTCCATAAAATGTGTATCAGATTCATATTTAATGTTCGGAAAATACGATCACATTTCTCTATTATTCCTCGAATTGTTATGGCTACATCTAAAAGAGAGAAGAAAATCGCACTGTCTAATTATCTTATATAAGATCCATTAACCTCGATTCCCAATTATTTATCATCTCGTTTCCAGTATCTATCCTCAAACCATAACTTAAACACAAGATCACAACATAGTCTCTTGCTTAATATACCGCAACATAGGACATCACATCACTCCATGTCATATACCATCTCCACTTCTCGCAACTGGAATTCCCTACCACAAGCAATAAGGGGCTGCCGGACATTGGAATCTTTTAAAAGAAATTTAAATTTATATTTCCTCTAACCTCGACTTCATCATTACCCAGTGTAAGGTACATATATTAATTGGTGTTTCTCATATAATTTATCATGTGTTTATTATTATTATTATCATAAGTAATGCCACGAGTGATTTCCAAATTATCGATAAATTCACGACTCACGAAGTGAGGAGTGAATTTATCTAGAGAATTTGGAAATCAAGAGTGGCATTTGTTAGGACTATTTAACGAATAAAATTAAGCTGTTTACTCACAAATCATTATTTAACTATAGTTATTTTAAAATATTTATATATTTAATGTAAACGGCGATGTTTGAAAACAAATGAGAAACGATAGGTACGCTTCTACTGCTTCTTTTGTTTATCACTGCAACCAGATCATACTATTTATTGCCAAAGGAACGCAATATTGTAAGGAGGAGCTTTCTTTAATATGGTAATCATAACACTGATAAATATTTGGTGAAACACGACTCTGATTGGTTGTAAAACAGAAATCATTGAAACGTGATTGGTCATTGACTCCCATTTGGGGCATGAGTTAAATAGTCATCATTATATTATTATCATTATTATTATTATTATTATTATTATTATTATTATTATTATTATCGTAAGTATTATTATTGTTATTATCGTATAAAATGTTTGTTTGTACATGACGTATACATTGCTACATTTAATGTATGTTTAACTGTTTATAATTAGTGTAGTGTATATCTAAATTTGTCAAATATTTATTTGTATTTGTGCTGGTTGAGTGGAAGAGAAGGCCTTATGGCCTTAACTCTGCCGGAATAAATAAAACATTATTATTATTATTATTATTATTATTATTATTATTATTATTAATATTATATTCAAGTATGAGTTGATTATCTATGATATGTGTGCATTTCGTCCCTATTTTCTTCATATATGTTCCTTAAAAGTTCTGTAAAATGCTCTTTGTACTGACACGTTTGTGACGTATCCTTGTCAGCCAACATCCTTCAACGAGTTCTGCAAGTTAGTGTGGTAGAGTTACTTGCCATTTTATATTCTTATTCCTTAAAATAACAATATATAACTCATCCACATAAGAGTGTTTATATTCTATAAGAAATGGTTTCTTTTCTGGATTTTATTTCATTCACTTAACTTGAGTAACGGAAAAGGAGAGGGAGAATATGTGAAGTGTGAAAAATAAGGTAAAGTTTACTATCTCAGGAGCGATATTTATGTTATTTTATCCAGCTTCAAACATGTACAGCTCATTCCAGTTCCTATATAAAAGTATTATGTATATTTGTAATACTATTTTTAAAGGATTTCTTAAAAATTACATCATAACCTATTAAATTATTTGGTACTTACAAAAAAAAGTTTTTATAATAAAAATAAAAAATGTACATGTTATATATTGTATTTTGGCAATGTAGGCCTATTCTGAAAAATATATCACAAATTATAATAACAATTACGAGAACAATGTTTATAAAATATAATAAAAACGTAATATAAATATGTTCCCTTTATAAATTACTACTTCGTCTATATATAGGCTATATATATCACTGTCTTTGCATTTTTTATGTATAGTAGATTCTAGCTGTTCTTCTGTTGTGTATATTCTGTTATTAGTTTTTATTTCTATTGTCTTTATATGTAATGTATTATTAAACCTTAATTCTATTATTGTTCATATTAGCCAGATAATCCATTAGTATCTAATAATATTCTGGTTTTTGTATTTTAATATAACATATGTATGTCTTGGTGAGCGGAAAAAAAGGTTACATGATCTTACGTCTATCAGATTAATAAATATAATATATAAAAATGAATCCTTTTGTTCGTACTTTATGCGCGGTTATATCGTTGATCCGATTGTGATGGGGCTTTTGCAAAATGTTCAGGAGATTCTCGGGATGAACATATGATATAAGAGAGTTGTGATACTCAACTCCTACATCATTAAAAGTCACCCTTTGTAGTGGAAGACGTGAAAAAAATAGCTCTTTGGACGTTTAAATGGCTTACGCAGCCTAAACCATAACAAATACCAAAATTAATGTACATAGAACTGAATATATCAAAACGCTTTACAAACAAAAATGTCCGCGACAGCATATGTTTATCTCTTACGGATAACTCACAATAACATTTTTTGTCTTTGATTGATTCCAAGAATATCGAGACAAGTATGTAGGTTCCTGTGCAAGCATAGCAGCACGTGGCGGGTATTATTTTACGGATAACTCACAATAACGATTTTTGTATTTTAGCTCATTTATACCAAGAAGATCGAAATAAGTAGATTCCCGAGCAACACCGGGTAATCAGCATGGGGAATCTTAAAATAATTACGGTATATATTTATAATTATTTTTCATTTTACTTATTCAACTAATCATAAAAAGTACATTAATTTTTGTCTTTCAGCTCATTTATGCCAAGAAGATCAGGATAAGTAGATTCCTGGAAAACGCCGGTCAAACAGCACGCGGTATCTGAAAATATTTACGATATAAAATTTTACTTTTAACTAAACATAGAACACATATATGTCAAGAAGATCGGGATAAGTATATTCCCAGGCAACGACGGGTAATCAGCACGGGGTATCTAAAAAATATGAATTTATAAGTATTTTTCCTTCAATGTATTCAACTAAACATAACAGCACATTAATTTTAATTTACTTAGACGTAGCAGCGCACGCCGGGTATTAGCTAGTAATTAAATAAATAAGAAGTATAATTAATTGAGTCAGGCGTAACTTTGAGGAAATTCATTATATATACAATAAAACAATGTACCTTAGTAGCAATCCCACTTCAAGAGTCAGTAATCAATCTAGGATGAAAATATGTCCAAATAAAATCTCAGATACCAGTAAAAGTGATAAAACAATACAAGAAACATATCCAAATTAATCCCGACACGTATTTCGCCCTAGAACATGACATCAATGGGGTGATCACTTCAAAGTAAAAGCACTACTAAAAGAAAATAAATAATAGTTTAAAAAACCGAACTAAAAAATGAAAAATAATTTTAATTTCCAACGCGCTTGGGATAAAATTAAAGTGGCCAACAAACAAATCATCTCCAACACATCTAGAATAAAACTAGAGTTATCCACAAAAAAATAATGTTACCATCAAAAGCGTGGGGTGTTTTTTATAGTTTTTAAGTTTTCTTCTTAGAGACTTTACTTTTACCAATTTTTTTTTTTGACTTTATTAAACACATTGTGTACATTAATTTTAAGTTAGCTTTTTACCAGTCTTTAATTATTGTGTTTAGTGGTAGAGTCCTGTGTTTACACTTCGCTAGATGATATTTGGGACATGAATTGTTGCATAATTTACAGATGCAGTCCTCCTTGGGTTCATGGTACATGTTGTTCAGGCATATATTCCCATGAAATCCATGGGCTGCGAAGCGTGTGTACAAGTGTCGAAGTTCGAAGTTAGGTTGCTTCCAGGTTTCTGTTTTCATTGCGTCTGTTTCCATAATTTCTGTCGGTATCTGAGCGGCTTTGTTCTGTCTGTCCTCGATGACGATTCTGTATGCTTGCGTTTCCGGTAGTCTGAAATAGTGTCTGATATCTTCGATGAAAAAGGATTCCGGGGCTATTTTATAGGCATAACTATTTCTTGTATATTTTGAAATTGACAGTGCTCTTTTGAGAAACCTTGATTTAACGTTCTCCAGTTTCTTAAGATTTTTCACCGTCAAGTAATTCCGATTTAGCTGGATTCCGTATGTTGCGGCCGGCATTACTTTAAGATTGAAGAGTTGCATTGCAGTTGAGAGGGATAGACTTTGGAGTTTAGGGGTATCGTACATGGCTTTCGTTGCAGCTGTTGCTCGATCCTGTATATGAAGTGAGAAAGCGGTTCCAGTTGTTTGTAAGGTGACCCAAGTATTTGTAGCTTGATACGAATTCTAGGGTTTCTCCTCCGCATATAAGATGGTCCTTATTAGCCAGCCTTCCTCCTTTCCTGAATTTCATTGCCTTTGTCTTGGCGCTGTTTATTTCCATAGAGTTTTCAAGTGCCCATATCCTAATTTTCTCCATGGCTGTTTGGAGGTCTCCTTGATTCCTAGAGAGGATGATCATGTCGTCTGCGTACATGAGTAGCTTAACATTTCTTGTGTCTGTAGTCTCTCCGATGTCTGACGTCATTACATTAAAGAGTACGGGACTCATCGGGTCTCCTTGTAGGACCCCCCTTGTTTGAGTAGCACTTATCGACATCGATATACCATCACTGATTGTCACATAGTTTGTGGTTAGGATTGATTTAATTGTTCCTAATTCGCTGTTTGAGCTGCCTAGTATGTTCTCTAGCTTCTGGATGAGGATTTTCCTGTCAATTTTCTCGAATGCCTTGGAATAATCTATGTATATCACATACAATGGTGTAGCAGGTTGTGCTAAGGTCGTTATTACTTCTTGTATGAGTTCTTGGACAGCATGCAGTGTAGATCTACCCGGGGTGAAGCCATATTGATTCTGAGGTATACTGGCACGTAGTTTGTGTTCCACACGTCTTAGCAGGATCTTCGAGAAGAGTTTGAACATAATATTTTCCAGGGCAATTCCCCTAATATATGATTATTATCAAATATATTAATTGATATAGAGCACTCCAAGCTTTTGATGGTATTTTTTTAGATAACTCTAGTTTTGTTCTAGATGTGTTGGAGATGATTTTTCTTTGCCACTTTAATTTTATCCCAGGCGTGTTGGAAATTAAAATTATTTTTCATTTTTTACTTCGGTTTTCTAATAAAGCGTGCTGTTTTAGTTTTTTTAAGCTATAATTTATTTTTTTTAGTTTTAATATTTTACAGAATAAGATAAAATGTAAATATCTTTAAATTTGATACTACTGTAGTATTAGTTAAAAGTAATACTCTACTAAAAAAATCCTCCGGGCCGGATTTGAACCAACGACCTATGGATTACTGAACTTATATACAGTCCTCCGCTCTACCACCTGAGCTCTTACAACGATTGAGTAAGAAGTTCGTAAGCCCGCAACTTTTATACCGGTTTTTATTATTTTGATTTTCTGCTGATTCTGGCCAGGATTTTAGAAACATTTGTGAAGTTATTGTATTGACATTGGTCCTTTACAAGTATACAAAGTTTCAAGTTGATCCAATGATTTTAAGTGGGTGAAAATCGTGTTGAAAGATTGCGTTACATAATTACACAAACACTTTCTTTGATTTTCTGATGATTCTGGCCACAATTTTGGAAATAATTTATGAAATTATTGTATTGTCATTGGTCATTTACAAGTATACAAAATTTCAAGTCATTGCAATGATTTTAAGTGGGTGAAAATCGTGTTGAAAGATTCCGTTACATAATTACAAACACTTTTTTTTATTTTCTGATTATTCTGGCCAGGATTTTAGAAAAAAGTTATGAAATTATTGTATTGTCATTGGTCCTTTACAAACATACAAAGTGTCAAGTCGATCCAATGATATTAAGTGGGTGAAAATCGTATTGAAGAATTCCGTTAGATAGATACAGGTCAAGCTAATATAAAGCGTGTAAAAACAACAAGCTCCAAATACACTATACTGTACCTAAAGGTGGCGTCATGTGACATCTACAGATATGCCACTGGCAAAAATATGTAATAAGGGCGAAAAAACGAGTCTGTTCATTCAACAGTAGTGCCAATACAACTATTATTTATGTTTTAAAATGTTGTTCCAAGACACACATCCGGGAAGTTTTATCTCACACATTCAAAACATTGCAACTATTATGATCTTGAAGAAGATTTTCGGGCTGTAGGCCGTGGTCGTGAGGCTTGTAGTTCCCCGACGTTTCGTCAGAGACTGCGTCTGGCATCCTCAAGGGTTGTCTCAAGACGCAGTCTCTGGCGAAACGTCGGGGAACTACAAGCCTCACGACCACGGCCTACAGCCCGAAAATCTTCTTCAAGATCATCATAGCAACTCCGGCCGTGAAAGTCTACGTGAATACATTGCAACTATTGTTGGCGCATAAAAATAGCTTGAATTAACCAAATATTTAACAAAATTTGATTATTCTAGATGGACATTCCTATACCCTGCAACATGTTCCTTATATTTAATCTTAAATTTGAGATAAGTTTGGGTAAGTTTGTTGTCTTGTTTTATCACTCTTACTGGTATCTGTGGTTTTAATTGGACATATTTACATCCCAGAATGATTGCTTGAAGGCGGCTCCGTGATGCAAGCGGTTAGACGTTCGCCTCTCAACTCTGGGGTTCCGATATCGAGTCTCGGTACTGGATGTGGATTTCATGGTGGACGAAACGGAGCTTGGGCAGGTTTTTCTCGGGGTTTCTCCCCTGCCACAAATTTCATTTCACCATTTCTCCATACTCATCTCATCAATTTCGTTTCATTTCATTCATCCGCCCCTGTGACGGTGTGTCAGGAATGGTCGGCCGGCACCCTTATAATTCACATACCTCTATAAATATTGGGGCTTCATCTCATCTCATTCCACGACTCGACCCTCAGTTGGACATGAGTTGAGGATATTCATATTAATTGATTGCTGACTGTTTTGCGGAATTACTACTAAGGTAAATGTTGTGTGTGTGTGCGTGCGTGCGCGCGCGCGTGCGCGTGTGCGTGTGCCTGTGTATAAATTATTGTCTACCGCTGTGGTCTCGAGGTAGCGTGCTGCCTTCTCACGTAGCGGGCCTGGGTTCGATCCTCGGTCGGGGCAGTTTTTCTGGGTCAGATTTTTATCGGGGTTTTTCCTCACCTGTAAGAAAAATGTCAGGAAAACGTCAAGGCCCAAACGGTCCCCGAAATCATATGGCCATCATCATCATCCTTATCATTATCATCATCATCATCCTTCACCGGTGTGGAAAGAACGGGAAGCTACCACACGTACGTTTCCCTAGTAAAGCTGCAAAGCATAACATGAAAATGCTATGATTGCAGTGAAGGATTTGCCTTCGGGCAGAATTACTATGGATGGATGGGATGTATAAAAAGAACTACAGGCAAATAAGGAAAAACTAACCTACATTTAAATATGTATTCCCTGTGTGAGCAGTTACTCGTGTTCGAGAAAGTATTTTTATCAATATATTTTATAAATCAGTAACTTAAAATATTAATTTTATTTTTTTTAAACTGTTATGAAGTAATAGTATTTGTTACAGTGACAGAGATCGTCTCCATGTAAATCCCGGGAGACATGTGGCACGTGAAAGTATGCACAAAACAGAGGTAAAAATATGAAATAAAGAATATAACTAAAACAGTTTTAAAATAATGATGATAATAATAAGAACTGATAAATTACAAACACATACATATAATACACAGCATGTAATATAATAATAGCCTATATAATACACAGCATATTGTATCGTGTCCAAAGGGATAATAGTTTCTGTAATATTAATACAAACGTCCATATGAATACATGGTGCATACCGAATAGTTGATGAGTTATAAACTATTTCTGTGTAAAAGTTAAAAAATAAATAAACTTATATTTCATTTCGGTAATTTACCAGACGACGTCGCTCCTTCATGGCATTTTTGGTCTAACACTCAACCCCATTTACTTAAACCAACTGATAATTGTAATACGGTAGTGATGAATATTTAACATAAAAAAGGGTGTACCGAAATCAAGATTTCGATACATGGATTATGTCATGCTGCGCAACCAATACGTCATCGCGTCTCCATTTCGTCTGTGATCTTTGTGGACAGTGCCAAATTCTCTCCTACCTACCCCCTCCTTTCCTACTACGCGCCGTGTGCTATCGCACATACTCCCCTCTCCTATTGAATTCTCATATAGAGCTGTTTTTTCTAACATCGAATCATCATCTGTTTATCTACCGTTGGAGTCAGGTCGATTTAGCTCAGGAGAGCTAGTTTGGTTTATTAGTCCTTTAATCCAGGATGGGGCCGCAAGGACTGTGTACCCCAACCCTAGGCTGGACTAGTGTGTGAGTAACGTTGTACGTATGCTTTGTTAATATTATTTTTGTATAGATGATCAATGATAGCATTATTTTCTTTGTGAAATTAATTATTTATTCATTTATTATTCAATGTTATATCTGACTATCTTTTTGATTCGCATTACATTTTAGTTGTCTGATTTTACAAACTTATGCCTATTGATTTAGTAGCTTCTCTGTCAGATATGAAGGTGAAATTCCAAAGCTTACTCAAGCGTATATGAGTTCCTCTTTCCTTAAAGCTTCCACGATTATAGTCTGCATAACTTACTGCATATTACATGTTTAGCTATTCATTAAGGAAAGTGGAATTAATCTTTGTCTTTTATGGGCCCGGGCAAAGATATCTTAATTTGAGCAATCTATATTTGTATTCAAAGTATTTATCAACAACAATAGTTTGATCCAGCACCAACGCGGAGCAAACTTTGGTAGCAGACAGCGTGGTTAAGGGTTCAAGTCCCGGTACAATTAATGGTAGCAGTTAGCGTGGGTGTACTAACCGCCACAATTGGTAGCAGGGCGTGGTTGTGTTAACACCCGCCACAAATGGTAGCAGAGCGTTTAGTTATTGTTGCTATATTCTATTTTTGAACCACTTTCCGTTGCTTCGCGATTCAAAATTATTAGTACCGTAATTTTGAGTTTGAAATTTGTTTTTGTAAGCTTTGAGTTATGCTTTGGTTGGAAAATATAAATATAGATAGTTTGTTTCGAGGAAAAGTGATTTTGGATTCAAGCCCCAAAATAGAACGTAGCTTCTGGGTTCAAGTCCCAGTGGAGAAGTGTGTGGAAATATTGGTATGGTATCCTATAATTTGGAAAGATTTGTGGAAACATAGAATGTTTAAAATTGATATTAATGAAATATTGTTGTCCCGTGTACTATGGTTTATGTTATCAAACTTACTTACGTAAATTCATTTAAGATAAGTTGTTTACGTATTACATTGGAATTGTATAAATACTAACGTACTGTTGCTTACTGTGTTGTGGATGTATATAATAAGTTCTCTTGCAGTTTTTTACGTCTTATCTACGTCTGTATCTATTGTATTGTATTGTATTGTATTGTATTGTATTGTATTGTATTGTATTGTATTGTATTGTATTGTATTGTATTGTATTGTATTGTATTGTAAACATGGATAGATGTTATCAGGCTGTTTCTTGAATTTAGTTTATTCGGCCTGTGTACTGTTGGAGATGTAAACATTACGCGTGGAAGACTTAAGAGTGTTTATCGTAATAATATTGTAGGCCAGTGTCTCATTCGGATATTTAAATTTATTACGAGGAAGTTCTTGAGAAAGTTTTGTAATGTGGTCCATGTTTTGTTATGTAAGGCGCTCTCAAAAGATTAGAGCTAATAGAGCTTAGAAAGCGTCGATGGCCACTGAAATGAATTAGCTAATTAAGGGCGTGTCCTGTGGTTAAATGATTACCACTGTTGTTATACATATTTTGTAAAGGACACTATATTAGATAATCTAAATTTTTCGGTATTTCTGATGTTTAGCTTTTTTGAGGTTCTGTTTTCAGTTTCCGGTCCTTTGTAATTTCAGTTAACCTTCCCCTATTTGGCACTGATATGGAGCATGGGACTTCTGGCAGTCGTGTACTTGGTGGGTCGGCCGACGCCGAGTATTCTCTGATCGAGATAGGGTCCTCATCTTGGGTTGCAGTAAATGGGATGGCTGAGCGGGATTGCTATCCGGCAATCCAACTGTGATGTATCGTCTTCCTGACGTCACCTGGAACACCACAGAGTTCAGCTATGGCGGCTGTAACATTTTACAGGAGTCATGTATACAGCGCCTGGATAGCTGATGGAGTAGGTTGGTGTGGTGGACAAATTATTGGAAACGATAGAAGATTATTGATATTCTCAGCCTGATCCTGTTGTGAACTCTCGCCTTAACCTCCCGACGCGGGATTACACCAAGTTATGTTCACTAAAACGTTCAAGGGGAAAAAAATTATCCGATCAAATATAATTTGTCCCAGATTGTCAGGTCACATTCCTGTTGTCATAAAGGAGTGACATCTAGAAAATTACATTTATTTCTTGTTCAAGTGACAAACCTTTTACTTTTATCCAATATTGTTGAGAGTTCAACAATACATTCTCAACAATGTTACCGTTCATCTCAGTAGTCTATATTCACCATCGTGATGGCGAATATGACGGGGAAGATCGTGATATTATTATATGTCGACATTTGTATCAATTACTTGTGCGAGACGTTTTTTGTCTATTAGTTTTTCTTCATTACATCTCGCGGAAAAACTGTTCTTAAACATACGTAACAACAGTGTGATGCGCCAGAGTTTATAGAGCCAGCGATAACCCACCATTGAACCACATATCCATTATCCTCCATTATTATCGATACCGTACTAAAGTTCAAAAATCTTATGCTAGATGGCAGCATGTCGCTATGAAATTTAAATGACCAATCTTTGCAATAAATCTCCAATTCTCTGTTAAAAAATAGATTAATAATATCAAACGTTTATTAAAAAGAGGTGTACACTTACTTATCATTTCCTAACGCTGATCCAACCAGCGATAACCCAAGACACCGAAAGAAAAATCATAGACTAAGAAATATACTCTGTGGAGAAAATAGCAGTTAGCATTACAATATTGTCTAACAGTGTCATAATATTATGATTTGCGTATTTAAATAAATTCTTGAAAATTGTCTAATAATGTTATATATTTTTTAAAAAGTTTAAAATGTTAAAAAATGTGGAAAATCTGCACTTAAACTAGCGTGAAATATTTTCGAAGTCCTATAGAACAACAGTGCACATGCTCCAGAGTTTATAGAGCCAGCGATAACCCACAATAGAACCACATATCGATTATCATCCTCGATTACTATCCGTCGCTATGAAATTTAAATGACCAATATTTGCAATAAATCCCCACGTCTATGTTAAAAAATATATTAATAATATTAAAATTACCAAACGTTTATTAAAAATGGGTGTACACTTACTTATCACTTCCTAACGCTGATCCAACCAGTGATAACCCAAAACAGTGATAGAAAATCATAGACTAAGTAATATTCTCTGTGGAGAAAATAGCATTTAGCGTCACAATATTGTCTGTCATAATATTGTGATTTTCATATTTAAATAAATACTTCAAAATTATCTAAAATATTATAAAAATTGTTTGAAAAAGTTTAAATATTAAATAATGTTAGTAAATACAGTAGAAGAGCTATAGTTTACAACAATATAACTGAAAAATGAAGCGATAGTAGAAGTGCAGTTGAGCCAAAAATGTTAGTATATACAGAATATGAGCTATAGTTTACAACAATAAACTGAAAACTCAAGCGTAAGTAAAAGTGCAGTTCAGCCCATCTCGCCCTTCATCGAATAATTTAACAAAAAGCTTGACCAGAGAATTGGAAATCAACTGTGTATATAAACCCTTAACGTTACTGGTAGTATGGTATCCTTCCTTCCACCGACACCTTATCCAGGGTGTATAGAAACGATATCGACAACATTTATTATTTTGGGAGAGACGGTGAACTGATAATTTTTTTTAAAGAGAACCAATGTCCGGATATTCTTAGCTTGGGAGTTCTCGGGAATCGAATTTGGAAACTGTTCAGATATGGCGATGAGTGTTCGTTTTACATGTAGTTAAGAAATTTAAAAATAGCATCACATCGTGTAGTAAATTACAAATGGTTCCAAATATTTGACCTCATCATTAACTGCACAGCGTGCATCTGCCGTTAATATACTAACGTCTGGCAATTCGCTCAGTATTTCAACCGCAGTGGAGATTCACACAATAAGGTTCTCTTCTGATATTACAGCAATAGTATACACCATAGTTCTTCATAATATACCACAGGAAGTAGTAATAGTAGGACTTTATTAGACTAAAAATAAGATGCATACAATGTTATTTACAAATATGGGTCGCACGGGTAGTACGCCGTACGTGATGTTGACAGTTCATTACAATAAAATAATGTTTGGTAATAATATAACGTAAAAAAATAATATTATAATTAGATAATAATACAATAACATTATACATTAATTTGGTTTGTAGAATTATTAAGAATTAATGATATTAAATTTTTGCTAACGTATTTATTTATTCACGAATGAGTGTTGTTCTTATTTTCCGCCTTTTGTCCTGACATTTATTCACGTTTATCCAATTTTCTGGATTTTCCATTAACACGTAACATGCCAATCTTTCACGATTTGAATTTACAAATCTTTCCGGTACAGTAAGTAGCTAAGAGATGTAAGATCGTGGATCATCTAGTCTTCGCTTCTATTAGAGAGGACTTCGATTGGATCAATCTAATTTTCTTCGAGAAATAACAGTCTCAAATACGAACGACGGTTCTCTACGTGTATATCACATGGATGACTACCAATATGATGAACTTTTTGTGTATCCGGTTGCGAAGTCGAGTCGCATAGGCGTATCATGTTGGGTGTGGATGTTTATTGGGCAAGAATTCTAGAACGTATCCACGGGAAGTTCAATACTTCAGCGTATCTCCAAAGTTTGGAGAACTTATTAGTTCCTTCCGCTCGGGAGCGATATCCTAAAGTAATGCTTGTGTTCGAACAGAATAAGAATAGGTCCACTATGCTCTTGGGGTTAAAAGATGGTTTCGAGGGAGACGTGATATCCGTATCTTGGATCACCTTCCGATGTCATCCGATATGAATCCGATAGGCGAAAGTGAAATTAACTTTACGCTCCAAATGCGCAGGGCCATATCCAGGACAAATTATACAAAGAGAATTGTTGATGCATAGGGAGAGGAGACATTGGATCAAAACATTTTTCATAATCTCATGGACTATATGTCGCGGCGCTGTGACAGACTAGGCGGTAGCTATTAGCTCCACAGCCATTTATTTAGCTGTTCATTCATTTTCGTCTATATTTGTGTCCCACTCCATAATAACCCTCAGATGTAGATAATAATCCCTCCTAATCAACAGTGATTTGTCTTTAAAAAGGAAATACTAATAGGAAAGAAAAAACGTCGACCGTGGATCTAACCTAGACGTCATATATAAGAAGCAAGCACTCTAGAACTAAGCTAAATGTTTCGCTGTCGTAACATCACAAAATGGGTGTACTTCACTGAAAACGACAGCTTAACATTACGGTAAGTGTAAAATATAGTAAGTTATAATACAAATCGTAATCTTGTGAACTGTGCGCTAAAACTTATGGTATGATATGAAAAGAAAAATGAATGCTTGAGTCGGGATTTGAACTCGAGTCTCTAAAGTCTGTACCTTTAGCGCTCTAACCAACTGAGCTACCCAAGAATTCCAAGACAAACATACAATTTTCTTATACATGTAGTATTCTCAATTCACACAAGAGGTAGCGGAAAGATCTTCCGACGGTCATCTAGCCTCTAACATAACAGTTAAGCAAATTATTAAAGAGAATATTTACTTTAGAGCAGTAACGCTTGTATATATAGATATTATAAATATATTTTTGACATTTGGCAATGACATTTGGAAAAAAAAAATATATTTATAATATCTATATATACAACCGTTACTGCTATAAAGTAAATATTCTCTTTAATAATTTGCTTAACTGTTATGTTAGCCGTTTGATGGCAGTCGGAAGATCTTTCCGCTACCTCTTGTGTGAATTGAGAATACTACATGTATAAGAAAATTGTATGTTTGTCTTGGAATTCTTGGGTAGCTCAGTTGGTTAGAGCGCTAAAGGTACAGACTTTAGAGACTCGAGTTCAAATCCCGACTAAAGCATTCATTTTTCTCTTCATATCATATTTGCCTTCATTGCCAAATGTCAAAAATATATTTATAATATCTATATATACAATCGTTACTGCTATAATGTAAATATTCTCTTTAATAATTTGCTTAACTATTATGTTAGCCGCTAGATGGCAGTCGGAAGATCTTTCCGCTACCTCTTGTGTGAATTGAGAATACTACATGTATAAGAAAATTGTATGTTTGTCTTGGAATTCTTGGGTAGCTCAGTTGGTTAGAGCGCTAAAGGTACAGACTTTAGAGACTCGAGTTCAAATCCCGACTCAAGCATTCTTTTTTCTTTTCATATCATATTTGCCTTCTTTGCCAAATGTCAAAAATATATTTATAATATCTATATATATAAGCGTTACTGCTATAAAGTAAATATTCTCTTTAAAAATTTGCTTAACTGTTATGTTAGCCGCGAGATGGCAGTTTGAATAAATTTGCGCTACCTCTTGTGTGAATTGAGAATACTACATGTATAAGAAAATTGTATGCTTGTATTGGAATTCTTGGGTAGCTCAGTTGGTTAGAGCGCTAAAGGTACAGACTTTAGAGACTCGAGTTCAAATCCCGACTCAAGCATTCATTTTTCTTTTCATATCACATTTGCCTTCATTGCCAAATGTCAAATATATATATATATATATATATATCCATCTATAGTAATTTGCCCGAGGGTAGGTCTTTCACTGCAATCTTAGCAATTTCATGCTACGCTTTGCAGCTTTAGTAGGGAATTATAGGTGTGGTAGCTTCCTGTTGCTTTCCACACCGATGGAGGATGATGATGATGATGATGATGATGTTGATGGCCGGATGATTTTTGGGGACCGTTGGGCCTAAAGCTTCCTGACATTTGCCTGGTGAGGATAACCTCCGAAAAAACCTCACCCAGGAGCCTGTCCCGACCGGAAATCGAACCCGGGCCCGCTGTGTGACCAGGCAAGTACGCTACCTCGAGACCACAGCGGTGGATACAGGCCTATATATGAAATGATAAGAAAAATAAATGCCTGGACGGGATTTGAACCCGGGCCTCTGGGTTGTTATCCATTACACACCGGGCAAATCCAATACAAAAATACAAACATTTATCTTTCTTATATATATTATATTCTTCATTTTTACCAGGTGTAGCGAGAACACGGTCTTCATTGCCATCTGATAGCTAGCTACTATAATAAGTAAGCAAATTAAAGATACTATTTTTACTTAATAGCAGTGACGCTTTATCGAATATATATATTTATTTATTTTTATTTTTTATGAAATCCACAATTGAATTTTAACATTCATATATTGTTTAATTACACTGTTCCTTATTTTATCTCTTCTAGAATTTCCAGCTGAACGTCTCCAAAAAAAAAAATTGCAAAATTTATTTAGCCGACTTATTGTTTTAGATTTTAATTCAAATATTTCTGCACCGTATGCCAATATACTCCTTTTATTGCATTAAAATATATATATTAGATTGTCCTAAAGATCTAAGTATTTTATTCTTAATGCATACCCGCTTAATTTATTTATATAATGTAAAACAATTGTAGGATAAATTTAGTGTACGCAGCCCTACGGCAATCCGTGCCGACATGCTTGGAAACATGTCAGTACCATACTTGCAAACTTTGAAAAGAAAATTGGAAAAATGTTTTCTTATTGTAAAGTAGTAAACTGTTACGTTTGTAGCATATTCATATTTTATTTACTAAATAAATATTCAGTTCTACAATCATTCTATTCTAATCCATTACTAATTTTCATGTCTTATGTTTGGCACGAAATCGGCACGGGTTGTCTTACTCCAACCGCAATATTTGTCATTTGGGTTATTAAGGTCAAACAGAAATAAGATAAAGGGCATGCGTATTTGATATCGCAAAAAAAAAATGTTTATGACTTGGGACACCCTAATATATATATGACATGAAAAGAAAAAATGCCTGAGTCGGGATTTGAACCCGAGTTTCTAAACTCTGTACGTTTAACGCTCTAACCCTCTGAGCTACTCAGGAATTCTAACACAAACATTTATTTGTCTTATATATATATATATATATATATATATCATATTCTCAATTTACACGAGAGGTAGCGTTCCAACTGCCACATAGTGGCCACTATAACAAGTAAGCATATTTAAGGAGAATATATACTTTATAGCAATAACACATGTATATGTATATATATATATATATATATATATACAGAGTATCCCAACACGTTCATCGATCTTCACGTATTTATAAACAACAATGGCGGCATTCGATAAACGTAATTGGATACTGAAGTGTTATTGGAAAGTGGAGAATGTTGTTGAAGTGCAACGACGTTGGACGGTTGAATTTGGGACACCACCACCAATAAGGGTAACAATAACAAGAATCCGAGACAAGTTTGAAGACGATGCATGACTGTAACAGTACTCTCGTTATCAGCCGAACGTCTCTTTCTTCCGCACCGATCTTTCAACAAATCTTGCACCGTTACATCGTCTACGTATATATGTATGTACGTACGTATGTATGTACGTATGTACGTATGTATGTTCGTATGTACAAGTGTGTGTGTATATATATATATATATATATATATATATGATATGAAAAGAAAAAAGAATGCTTGAGTCGGGATTTGAACTCGAGTCTCTAAAGTCTGTACCTTTAGCGCTGTAACCAACTGAGCTACCCAAGAGTTCCAACACAAACATACAATTTTCTTATACATGTAATATTCTCAATTCACACAAGAGGTAGCGGAAATTTCTTCCAACTGCCATCTAGCGGCTAACATAACAGTTAAGCAAATTATTAAAGAGAATATTTACTTTATAGCAGTAACGCTTGTATATATAGATATTATAAATATATTTTTGACATATATAATGTCTATATATACAAGCGTTACTGCTATAAAGTAAATATCCTCTTTAATAATTTGCTTAACTGTTATGTTAGCCGCTAGATGGCAGTAGGAAGAAATTTCTGCTACCTCTTGTGTGAATTTAGAATACTACATGTATAAGAAAATTGTATGTTTGTCTTGGAATTCTGGGGTAGCTCAGTTGGTTAGAGCGCTAAAAGTACAGACTTTAGAGACTCGAGTTCAAATCCCAACTCAAGCATTCTTTTTTCATATCATATTTGCCTTCATTGCCAAATGTCAAAAATATATTTATAATATATATATATATATATATATATATATATATATATATATATATATATATATATATATAATTATGTCATCCATTTTTATGTAATCAAATCTTCAAAATTTATTAGGGGATCACTGGGAAGGAAGTAAAATAGTGTGTTACTCATGAACCCGGAGATTTTTTATTACTTAATTATAATATCTACATTTAAGCTAACATTGTTGTAGAGATAAAAGAAAAAAATAATATTGTTTATCTAAACAGACTGTACTGCCTGTTTTGAGACAGTTTGAGAGTGCTTGCTTGCATCTCCGCCTCGGCTGGTTACTTTCCAAATAAATTGCCCGCAATTTCTACCCCCACTTCTCCCCTTCACGCCTTTCCATTGCACGCGGGTCTAAAGGTAGAAGATAAAAAGGAAGTGGAACACCGGAAAAATGCAGACGGGAATAAGAACAACAAGAAAGATGGATAAGGATGTGTTCTGCTTTTAAAAAGCTGGCGTCTGACTCAGTAATATATTATACAAATGTCACACAAGTTGCAAATGTAAGTATTAATAATATTGGGAATTTTTATATCAATAAATTATACAGTAAACTCGTAAAGATTCTACATCAAAGGAAGGAAATTATGTCTTGTTTTCAATTTAAGAGATCGCACAATAACTGTACATTTTCCCGACTCCCTAGCCAAACCTAAAAAGCGGAATATACAGTAATTGGAGAGTTCTGCTTTATCTCATAGTAAAGAAGATGGAAGTATCTATCAGTGTTTAGTTTACCCCCTATTTCGAAACCCTGAGTCAGAGACCTCATTTAAAAATACATTTATGCGTGCTCTGCAGTTTCACGGTGACAGAAAGGCTTTCCTCGCGAGTCTACAAAGCCATTAACTAATTTATCGGGACTATAATACCCGGAGGTTCATTGCCGCGTGAACGTAGTATTTTCTTGAAGTAATATTTTCCAATCATTTCCTGTAAAATTCTTCTCTTAAATTATGTTTACTTTTATTCTCCCACGTAATACTTGGCTACTTATTGCGCACTTTCCCTGATTTTCAAGTTAATTATAATTCGATATTTTCATTCGACAATTAACTAACTAACTCATTGGCACCATCGAAAACGTAGGCTCATGGCCGCGCGAAAATAAGTTCTCCATACACCCCTTTCCTGAGCTAATGTTTTCCAATCATTCCCTGTACAATCTACATGCCTCAAATCATAGTTAAAAGAATTTTAATCCAAACTGTAGTGATGCCGCATTTTGACTACTGTGACGTTCTACTAACTGACATAAGTAACGGATTGTCGGACAAACTGCAGCGTGTCCATAATATGTGTATCAGATTCATATTTAATGTTCGAAAATACGATCACATTTCTCCATTATTCCACGAATTGTCATGGCTACATCTAAAAGAGAGAAGAAAATCGCACTGTCTAATTCTCCTATTTAAGATCCTACATACCTCGATTCCCAATTATTTATCATCCCGTTTCCAGTATCTATCCTCAAACCATAACTTAAACACAAGATCACAACATAGTCTCTTACTTAATATACCGCAACATAGGACATCACATCACTCCATGTCATATACCATCTCCACTTCTCGCAACTGGAATTCCCTACCACAAGAAATAAGGGGCTTCCGGATTGGCATCTTTTAAAAGAAATCTAAATTTATATTTGCTCTAAACTCTACTTCATTATTATCCAGTGTAAGATATATATATTAATTGGTGTTTCCCGTATAATTTATCATATTTATATTATTATTATTATTATTATTATTATTAATATTATTATTATTATTATTATTATTATTATTATCGTATCATTATTGTTATTACCCTATAAAATGTTGTTTGTACATGACATTTACATTGCTACATTTATTGTATCTTAAACTGTTTATAATTAGTATAGTGTATATCTATATTTGTCAAATATTTATTTGTATTTGTGCTGGTTGAGTGGAAGAGAGGGCCTTATGGCCTTAACTCTGCCAGAATAAATAAAGTATTATTATTATGATTATTATTATTATTATTATTATTCTCCTACCTTGTTTTTGGACTAACAACTGGGCGTTTTCCCTCTGGTTTGCCTAAAAGAAGCTTCCAATTACGTCTTTCATTCCCCATTCGTGCCACATGTCCTGCCCATCGCAGTCTACAAGACTTAACTGTTCCTATTATATCTTGATTCCTATAATTATTAAACAAACTAATCGGCCGCGGTGGACTACTGGTTATGCTCCTTGCCTCTGGTCCCGAGGGTCGCAGGTTCAAACCCGGCCGGGGTTGATGGATTTTTTAGGACGCAAAAATCCAAGGAGCAAGTCCTCCGGGAGGAATTTTAAGCCGTGGGTCCCGAGTCTGAAAATTTTCAGGCTCGTAAAAAATCCTTAAGCCTGAATGAAAAGGCCTCTAAGCAAAATTTACCGAATTTTCCCGTCCTGGTACTACCTTGGTTTCCTAGATGTCAGTATGAGGCGGAACACTGACCACAGACCACTAAAAAATGACATCTCTACGAAAGCAAGTGTAAGTAAATTTGTATGTATCAATTATTGATTTCGTACGTCTCAATGATGGATAAATCATATTTGAAGAGAAAAATTATACGCTCAGACCGGGACTTGAACCGGGGACCCTTGGTTCTCTAGACCAAGTGCTCTACCATCTGAGCTACCTGATCAAGTACCGATCTAAACGCAAATCTTTCTCTATATACATTGTAATTCCCGTCCACCAAATGCTATGAAGCCATGCTTCTATCTTTGCAAATGGCGGCTCCTTTATTAAGAAGACATATTTGGGAATTATACATTACAGCCAGTACGGCTTTTTTCGATGTTTTAATTATTGATTTCGTACATCTCAATGATGGATAAATCATATAGAGAAATATTTGCGTTTAGATCGGTATTTGCTCAGGTAGCTCAGATGGTAGAGCACTTGGTCTAGAGAACCAAGGGTCCCGGGTTCAAGTCCCGGTCTGAGCGTGTAATTTTTATCTTCAAATATGATTAATCCATCATTGAGATGTACGAAATCAATAATTAAAACATCGAAAAAAGCCGTACTGGCTGCAATGTATAATTCCCAAATATGTCTTCTTAATAAAGGAGCCGCCATTTGCAAAGATAGAAACATGGCTTCATAGCATTTGGTGGACGGGAATTACAATGTATATAGAGAAAGATTTGCGTTTAGATCGGTACTTGCTCAGGTAGCTCAGATGGTAGAGCACTTGGTCTAGAGAACCAAAGGTCCCGGGTTCAAGTCCCGGTCTGAGCGTATAATTTTTCTCTACAAATATGATTTATCCATCATTGAGATGTACGAAATCAATAATTAAAACATCGAAGAAAGCCGTACTGTCTGTAGTGTATAATTCCCAAATATGTCTTCTTAATAAAGGAGCCGCCATTTGCAAAGGTAGAAGCATGGCTTCATAGCATTTGGTGGACGGGAATTTCAATGTATATAGAGAAAGATTTGCGTTTAGATCGGTACTTGCTCAGGTAGCTCAGATGGTAGAGCACTTGGTCTAGAGAACCAAGGGTTCCGGATTCAAGTCCCGGTCTGAGCGTATAATTTTTCTCTTCAAATAAATTAGTATGGTTCAATTTCTTCGCTGTAGGGGGAGAGCGCCTAAATCCCTGTAAAGGGAAAACATAGGCTTACAATAGAATAGAATTAAACAAACTGATTATAATTCTTCTTCTTCGTCCACGTCATGGAATTAAACCCTAGACATGTTTCCACGTCAAGAGACCGTATCCCTCCATCTAGTAGTTATAGGGCATCCAATATTTCTTCTTTCCTTGGATTGACAGTGAAGCAAAATTTGTGGGAGTCTATTGGGTGTCATTATTTCTATATGTCGGAGCCAATTAGATCTTGAATATTGCATTTTTCTTTAACACTGTAGTTGTTTAATTCGGTTTTATTTCATTATATTTCTTACTAGCTAATACCCGGCGTGCTACTCCTAAATAAATGTTAATGTGTTTTACCACCTACCGTGCGCTGTTATACTGTACGTTTTTAGATGTTCAATTCTGTGTTAATCAATTTGTGTATTTTTTATGGTTTAGGCAGCGTAAGCAATTTATGCGTCAAAATAGGGAATTTATTTTACGTTTTTCACTACAAAGGATGATTTTTAGAGGTGGAAATGGTTGAGTATTACAACTCTCTTATAGCCTATATTCATTCCCGGAATCTCCTGAACATTTTTTTCAAAACGCCTCATATTAATCAGATGAACGGTATGGCAGAGCACGCTTGCCCGGGAATCCACTTATCCCGATCTTCTTGGTAAAAAAAAATCTCAAAGCGCGACAGGCCTAGAAGACTTTTGCCTAACCAGCCGCCTGTTGGTTTCACTTCCACTTATGTTAATCATAGAGGTAGACGATCATCTAGCCAGTATAGGGTGACGTGTGGTCAACATGTCGGATTCTCCAGCCGTAATAGCTTGTATTCTCCAGCCGTAATAGCTACCCAAATGCTTCACGATACTGGGTGGGCACCGCACAGCGGGCCAGATACGAAATCTAGCTGAAAAAAAGTATTTTACTAACTATCGCCAATTCATCTTTCTTCACTCTAAAATTATTGCCAGATGACTGTTCTTCACTTATCTGCAAAGGAGGGTAGAATTCTAAAATTTATGTAGACAATATAAACATCGGAAGTTGCCGATAGATAAGAACTCATCTGGTCCGCATTCGA
Source organism: Diploptera punctata (assembly GCA_030220185.1). Classification (NCBI taxonomy): domain Eukaryota; kingdom Metazoa; phylum Arthropoda; class Insecta; order Blattodea; family Blaberidae; genus Diploptera; species Diploptera punctata. Next base: position 631,507 of record JASPKZ010007799.1, read on the forward strand.
GTTGTGTACCGAGCTGTAGAAATAAATATGTTTTGCATTAAAGTTCAGTGAGTTATTCTTCTTATTCTATATGGATACTTTACCTCAAGGTTTGTACATTTCATTGATATATTTAACATGTTTCTATACAACCAAATATTGTGCTAAATGCACGTGTAATCATACCTTCGAAACACTAAAAGATTTACACAATCGTTTTATTTTAAATTGAGCTACAAAAAAACCAGTTCTGAACAGTAGTACAAATTTTAGTTAGAATATAGAGTGATTTATAGACTTCAATTCCCGTACAGTAACATGTGTCCACATTATTGCGTTTTTTTATAATTAGCTTTTTTATTAGAGGAGGCGGCCGGCAGCTGAGGCCTATCTTCGCGCGCAGAGAATTGTTTGATTTAGTATATGAAGAAAAGTGATCGATAGAGGCAATAAGTGATCCTCTATTAATAAATTAGAGTTAGGGGATGTTCGGAGAACGTTTTAAAAAATTTTAAAACATTTTTTGAAAAGCGATTTTCTAAAACATAGGAAGTTTGCGAGAGAAAAAAAGTTAGATTTCTACGGAAATATTCTGATTGACTAAACGTAAATGTAAACTTTCCTGTTATTAAGAATTTAGAACACTGATAGTCGTTGGAAAATCTTGTTCCACCTGCTTATGGAATTGTAAGATCCAAAAATATCTTTCGAAGAGTCTGGAATAAAAACAAAAAAAAAGTAATATTTCTGCTCAAATGTCTGTCTTGGGGAAGGTAGCATTATAGGGTGGATAAAATATCACAACCTCTCTTTTTGACACATAGTCTCATGTTAATATTTCGACATATTGACATTTTATTGTCCAAAAAGACAATGCTTCGTCCGACATAAAAGATGGGGGAGTTGATTGGGGTGATTTGTAATGTTTATTATTATTTTGAAGCTATTTTTTGTGGTTTTTTGAGTAATGTCTTTAAAGCATCAGCAGTATCCCGTTTACCATATGACCAAAGTGATATTTCTGTTGCAAGAGCAAGTTCATCGCGAGAGAATTCCTGCTTAAGTGAACATTTCTTTTAATTCCAGCCTCTTCGAAAGTTATTTTAGGTCTTCCAATTCCATAAGCAGATGGAGCATAATTTTCCCACGACTGTCATTGTTCTAAATTAATTGTTAATAACGGGAAAGTTAACATTCACTCCTAGCCAATCAGAACACTTAATTAGATTTTTTATCGCGCACAACTTCAACCGTTTGAGAAAATCGCTCTTCAAAAAAAATATTGATTTTTAATATAATTTAAAACATTCTGCTAACATCCCCCTACCCCTAATTTGTTTACTAAATTATAACTTATTGCCTCTATCTAACATTTTTCCCATATTAAATCAAACAATTATTCTCTGCGCGCAACGGTAGGCCTCAGTTGCTGGCTACCTCCTGTAATGAGAAAACTAATTAAAAAAACGCAATAATTTGCGCAAATATTATTGTGCGGGAATTAAAGCCCATAAATCACCCTATATTATAATTAAAATTTGTACTACTATTCAGAACTGTTTTCTTTGTAGCTCAATATAAAATAAGATGATTGTGTAATTTTTTTAGTGCATGGAACGTATGATTCCACAAGTATTTAACATAATATCTGGTGGTTATATAGAAAAACATTAAATATATCAATAAAATTACATACTTTGAGGTGAAGTATCCGCATAGAATAAGAAGAATAGCTCACTGAACTTGAACACACAACGCTAATAACACAACTGGGATATAGACCAGATGAGTTCTTTAACCATCGGCAACTTCCCATGTTTATATTGTCTTCATAAACATTAGAATTGTACCCTCATTTGCAGAAAAGTTAAGAACCGTCATATAACAATTATATTAGAGTGAAAAAAAAGGTAAATTGATGAGGGTGAGTAAAAATACTAATTTTCCAGCTAGATTTCATTTCTGGCCCACTGTGCACCGGTCCCATACTGGCCGAAATTCCACGAGATTTTTTTTTCTCCAACGGAGGCTCGAATCAGCGTAAGTTCCTTAGTTATGCGCCAAGACTTTTTGCCTTAACCACTCGGCTACGGCGCGGGACTCTTGGTATAAATAATAAAAACGAAAGGTTCACCTGAATGGGCATTATTCTCTTGGTATCAATGAAAGACAAAAATGGTTATTGTGAGTTATCCGTAAGAGATAAACATATGCTGTCGCTGATTTTTTGTAGAGCTTCTTGAGATATTCAATTATGTGTACATTAATTTTGTGTATTTCTTATGGTTTAGGTAGCGTAAGCCAATTAAGAGTCCAAAGAGCTATTTTTTTCACGTTTTCCACTACAAAAGACGATTTTTAAGGGTGTAGGAGTTGAGTGTCACAACTCTCTTATAGCCTATGTTCATCCCGGGGGATCTCCAGAACATTTTGCAAAATACCCCATCACAATAAAGTACGAACAAACAAACAAACAAACATACAAACAAACAAACATTAATTTTTATATATAAGATCTAACAATGTATACCTTCTACCATACTGAACGAAATAATTTCATTTCAGCTACTTATATTTTCCTTTTAACTTATTTATTAAGTGTCAAGTTTTCACAAGCATATGTTAACGTAGGTGCTGTCACAGTTTTATAAAAGTTTAATTGTGTGATTTTTAATCTTCTTATTGTTCCGCATATATTATATAATTTATTTAATTTTAAGTTTGCATCATTATTTTTTCCAATAAGTTACGTTAAATTCTAAGTAGTTGAAATTGTTTACTTGTTCTATTAATTTATTATTGATTATTATTTTGTACCTTCTGTGGTTTAATTCTTCGAAAGGGTTAGTTCCTTTTTTTTTCGATATGCGCATAGTTGTATTTACTTATTATTTCAATTAGTTTATGGGTAGCGATTTATTCTGATGTACACCACTGCACCTTATCCGCTCTTATAGTGATCCTAACATAAACAAACGCCAATTGTATCCTTCCGCCATTCGTGCCACAATTACTGCCACATTGACAGGGAGCACGTGTGAAGTATAAAAGACATGTGATATATAATTCATTTTTGAAAAATAAGTTATACACTATTACTCGAATTGCGTTTGCCACAAATACATCACACTTATCAAAAGCATATTGCACACGTTTGCTTTTTTTTACCGGGAGTTACAACCTTACCACACGTGTTTTCTTTTTTTTTCTTTTTTTCAGAGCACTCTTAATACTTGTATACGACACACCGGTAAACTCATATATTAAATTCACTACCTCTATGGTCTCGATGTAGCGTGCTGCCTTGTCACGCAGCGGGCCCGGGTTCGATCCCTGGTCGGGGCAGTTTTTCTGGGTGAGGTTTTTATCGGGGTTTTTCCTCTCCTGTGAGACAAATGTCAGGAAAATGTTAAGGCCCAAACGGTTCCCGACATCATATGGCCATCATCATCATCCTCCTTATCATTATTATCATCATCATCCATCACCGGTGTGGAAAGCAACGGGAAGCTACCACACCTACAATTCCCTAGTAAAACTGCAAGCATAGCATGAAAATGCTATGATTGCAGTGAAAGACCTGCCCTCGGGCAGAATTACTATGGATGGATGGATATTTTTACGTGCTGCCTTGTCACGCAGCGGACCCGATCGGGCTCCTGCGTGAGGTTTTGTTCGGGGTTTTTCCTCACCTGTAAGACAAATGTCAGGAAGCTTAGTAAACATTAACTCGCGATTGTGATGTGTGGAAAGCTTATTTCCGTGCGGCCATGAACCTAAAAGTTCGATATTGCCAGTAAATTAATTAATTAACGAACTCTAAAATTAATCGCGAAAAAAAGTGATTTATGCTTGCACAAAAAAAAATTCAAATTCATGTGGCATAAGTTATCTATCTAGTGAAATAAGGTCAAATTTCAGAGTGAAATTTTGCAGCTCTGGTCCTGTAGCTGTCAGAATATTAAATCTGTCCCCTTCTGCAATCGCGGTAAATAAATCATAGTTTATCTTAAAGCTAGCTGGATGGTGACGTGCTTAATCTATACATTGCGCTGGTTTATTAAAATTAAATTATTTTATTTATTTATTTATCTCAAAGTACACCGTGACCATATTACGTTTCATATGAAATTATTTTTTACACAAGTATAACTAATATTTGAATCATTTTGATGAAAAATAGGATAGTTTAACGAGAGAAAACAAAATTACCATTCATTCTCCCATAATGCTCTCTGAAAATCTAAACTTAATTAAAAATTTTTAAATCTTATATATAAAAATTAATGTTTGTTCGTTTGTTTGTTTGTATGTTTGTTTGTTCGTACTTTATGCACGGCCATACCGTTCATCCGATTGTGATGGGGTTTTTTGAAAAATGTTCAGGAGATTCCCGGAATGATCATAGGATATTACAGAGTTGTGATACTCAACTCCTACACCCTTAAAAATCGCCCTTTGTAGTGGAAAACGTGAACAAAGTAGCTCTTTGGACGCTTAAATGGCTTACGCTGACGAAACCATAAGAAATACACAAAATTATTGAAGACTACACAGAATTGAATATCTCAAAAAGCTCTATAAAAAAGTCCGCGACAGCATATCTCTTACGGATAACTCACAAAAACCATTTTTGTCTTTCATTGAAACCAAGAGTCCCTTGTCTCTTACGGATAACTCACAATAACCATTTTTGTCTTTCATTGATACCAAGAGTCTCGCGCCGTAGCCGAGTGGTTAAGTCAAGAAGTCTAGGCGCAGAACTACGGGACATAGTTCGAGTCTCTACGGGGGAAGAAATTTTTCTCATGGAATGTCGGCCAGTGTGGGACCGGTGCACAGTAGGTCAGAAATGAAATCTAGCTTAAAAAAACTGTTTTGACTCACTCTCATCAATTTATCTTTTTTTTTCACTCTAATATAATTGTTATATGACGGTTCTTAACTTATCTGCAAAGAAGGGTACAATTCTAATGTTCATGACTATGTGACGTCATCATTCACACTTCTTGAGCCACAACAGAAGGCTGTAAGAGGTTTTCTTGCGAACTTATTTAATAATATCTAATTATGTCCTAATTGCTGAATTGTATGGTAAAAAAATAACATATTTTTATCGTCCGCCCATGACATGAGAATTGAACGTTCGGGTAGGACAACGTCTGCCGAGTACGCTAGTTATACATAAAATTGTTATCACAAGTATTACCAAATTTATAAAACAAAACACTGACTTCACAAAAGCTATTATTTTTTCCACATATACGTACAAAACTAAGCAGAGATACAGGCGTTCGTCTTATGAATTTGAGAAAAGCATTGATAGCTTTAAAAGGAAAACAGAAGCATTGTACACAAATAAAACGCTTTTTGAAAAGGCAACATATGTTCTAAAAACTGTAAATGTCGGACCTAAATCCAGCATTTCAGTCTCTGAAAATGCTTATTTTCCCCCACATTGGGATACAGATTACACAACTGATGACAACGATTAAGAAATTAAAAATAAAACTACAAATAATCAAACCAAAATAGAAAAAGAAACAAAAAAGTCAAAGGGAAAAACAGAAGAAACAGAAAACAGAAACAAGCGTTTTTCGCCACACTTATCCAAATAATCTATAAAACCTCTGATTATGAAAGGAGCTCCAATATGGGTGGACATGGACTTGGACGCTCTTCCGTACTTCTCCTTTCCACGCTGGTCAATTTGTGCAAAAAAAAGTAAAATCTTAACACCAAACTAATAAGAAAACATCAAAGCAAAGAACGAGGATAGCAAAGGGCTTAAGTAAGGCCCTCATCTATCGGGACCCCAAAGTTTATTCTAGTCTAGAAGTAATAATAATAATAATAATAATAATAATAATACTTTATTTATTCTGGCAGAGTTACGGCCACTCAACCAGCACAAATACATATAAATATTTGACAAAATATAGATATAAACTATACTAATTATAAGCAGTTAAAGATACAGTAATGTAGCAATGTAAATTTCATGTACAAACATTTTATAGGGTAATAATGATACGATAATAATAATAATAATAATAATTATTATTATTATTATTATTATTATTATTATTATTATTATTATATAAATATGATACATCATACGAGAAACACCAATTAATATATATATACCTTACACTGGATAATAATGAAGTAGAGTTTAGAGCAAATATAAATTTAGATTTCTTTTAAAAGATGCCAATGTCCGTCTTGTGGTAGGGAATTCCAGTTGCGAGAAGTGAAGATGGTATATGAAATGGAGTGATGTGATGTCCTATGTTGCGGTATATTAAGCGAGAGACTATGTTGTGATCTTGTGTTTAAGTTATGGTTTGAGGATAGATACTGGAAACGGGATGATAAATAATTGGGAATCGAGGTATGTAGGATCTTAAATAGGAGAATTAGACAATGCGATTTTCTTCTCTCTTTTAGATGTAGCCATGACAATTCGTGGAATAATGGAGAAATGTGATCGTATTTTCGAACATTAAATATGAATCTGAAACACATATTATGGACACGCTGCAGTTTGTCCGACAATCCGTCACTTATGTCAGTTAGTAGAACGTCACAGTAGTCAAAATGCGGCATCACTAAAGTTTGGATTAAAATTCTTTTAAGAGTTGTAGGAAGAAAATGTTTAAGTCGCTTTAGGGAATGCATTATGGAGATGTTTGATTTACTTGCACATGCCAATTTAAATTAGAATCTAAGTAAAATCCCAAGTTTTTAACGACGTCGGTATAAGGAATTTGTTCATTATCTAATATGACAGCCGGCATATTGCCATTGTTTATGGAGTGTAATAGCCTTGGATGTCCGATAATTATTGCTTGCGTTTTGTTTACATTTATTTTCAGCCCATATTGTTTGGACCATAAAAATATATGCCTGAGGTCAGTGTTTACTTTGTCAATATATTCATTAATTTCGTCAGGCCTAAAGTGTGTGTAAATCTGTAGGTCGTCGGCGTAAAGATGATGCTTGCAGTTTTGTAGTTTCTTGGTCACGTCATTAATATAAATCGAGAAGAGAAGAGGAGCGAGGACGCCGCCTTGAGGTACACCCCTTTCCTCACCAAGCGCCAGGAAGAAATGCGATTATTAACAGAAACTGATTGCTGACGATTAGTGAGGTAAGATCTAAACCAATCAAGGCAGTTTTCCGACAGATGTAGTGTCTTTAGTCTCTCTAGCATTAAGTCTGTATCTACTGTGTCAAAGGCTTTGCTGTAGTCGAGTAGGACTATTGCGGTGAGTTTGCTTTTGTCCATTGAGTCTCTTATGTCCTCTACAATGTCAAGTAGTGCAGTACTTGTATGATGTCCTGTTCTAAAACCAGACTGATGCTTATCAAGTATGTCGTGTGTGATGAGGTAGTCTGTTAACTGTGAGTGTATTATGTGTATTATCAAACAAAATCTATTCTTACAGATCTCGCGTAAGACATATCGATGAACCTTCGTGTTAATAGAGAAACTAACTATCTAACTCATTGGCACTATCGAACCTGTAGGTTCATGCCCGCGCGGACATAAACTCTCCATACATCACTATCCTGAGTTAATGTTTTCTAATCATCCCCTGTATAATCTACTTCCCTCAAATCATGATTAATGTTACTCTCCCACCTCGCTCTTGGCCTATCAACTGGGCGTTTTCACTCCGGTTTTCCTATAAGAAGCTTCCATTCCCCTCTTTCATTCTCATTTGTGCCACATGTTCAGTCATCGCAGTCTACGATACGTAACTGTTCTTATTATATCTGGTTTCATATAAAGATCGAAAAGCTCACTGTTTAATAGTCTCCTCCATTCTCCTGTCAGGTGTTATAATTCAAATTAAAAATAAAATAAACATTTAGTATCACTTCAAAATGCAGGAAATCTTTCAGATAGGCTATAGATTAATCGCTTTAATTGTATTAATTGATGAGGAAGCATTGCTAAATGATCTTCATAAAATCCTAAGATAATGTAATGAGACTTGCTGCTAAGAAAACCTTCTTTTAATTTTTTTGTATAAATCGCGAAACCATTGAAGCTACAAAAATACTTCTGAATTCCATGTTACTCAAAGTTCTGCAGGCCGTAAACTTCATATCGTATTAAGTTATATACAAAAATGAATATATCATATCTGTGATATGTTTCAATTACATCGAACGTAGAAGAAGACCAGAACTTGCGACTAATCTCAAATTTGAATTCCGACAGAACTACGGGCCACAAATTCGCGGTCCAAAGATTAAACTCATGTCAGTTCATAATGTGTTGAATATCTCAAATCAAATATTTCAAAATCAAACGAAAACAAAATGTTTTAACTAAATGTTCTTCCTTCTTCCCTCGATTCCTCGTTTCTCTAATCAATTGTAACTCTCCAATTATTTCTTGCAACTATTGAAAGTGCAATTAATGCGACGAACTGTATTTCCGTCTATGTGCAACGATATTAACGGAGAAAATATAAATCCACACCATTAAGTATTTCCAGCAGTTGAAGTATACAATGTGAATTCCCGTAACAGGCATACAATAAAACTTATTTATATGATAACATCAAAGGCATTCAACAACATTGATCGTATGGTAAGAACCTTCTGACGAAGGAAATATTTATTTTCGTGTAACCACTTTACTCTTTGTAAGTAGCCTATATGGTGTCAATGTATTCGCGAATATTTATATTCTCTAAGGAATTATTTATTCGCAATTTTACTTATATCTATGTTTATGGGCATAGAAATGTTGTAAATTATGAGGTGGCAACATTGTGAGGATCGTACATTCGCTCCTGAAAATGGAGGGCATTAGTTGGAGTTGTGTCATTGTGCAGAACGTTACAAGCAGTTGTAGCGAGAGTTATCATTTATAATAGCAGCGAGACTTTATTAGACTAAAAGTAAGAAACATACAATGTTATTTACAAATATGGATCGCACGGGAAGCAAGCGGTATATGCTGTTGACAGTCCGTATTAATACAAATTTAGTAATAATATAAAATAAACAGGTATGTACACATTTCCTTAACCTTATTTCAGGATTTAGTAAAGCCATTTCTATCTGTGGAATCTTATATGAATTTGGGTAATTTCAGAACGACATAAATTGCAAAGTTCGTGTACTCAAGTACTGGTTACGGCTAACTCAAGGTAAACAAACAATGCTTAGAACATCTACGATCATCAAATTAGAAGCATAGATGCGAAATTCGGGCAGACGAGGTTAGGAGGGAACTTCAAAAGATTAAGATGGGTTGGGTATGGGAAAAATGAACCGAAGATCGTAGGAATATGTGGAGAAAAGTTAGGAGGATATAAGCCAACAAGATATTTTCGCTGTTTGTACGGGAAAACGTTCACTGTGTTTACAAAGAGATCTGAAACAAGTTTGGGGAAACGAATCATATATATATATCCATCCATCCATATTAATTCTGCCCGAGGGCAAGTCTTTCGCTGCAATCATATCATTTTCATGCTATGCTTTTCAGCTTTATTAGGGAATTGTAGATGTGGTAACTTCCCGTTGCTTTTCACACCGATGAAGGATGATGATGATGATGATAGGGATGATAATGATGGCCGGATGATTTTAGGGGACCGTTGGGTCCTAAGCTTCTTGACATTTGTCTTGCAGGTGAGGAAAAACCCCGAAAGAAACTCACCTAGGAGCATGTCCCGACCGGGAATCGAACACGGGCCCGCTGCGTGACAAGGCAGCACGCTACCTCGAGAACACAGCGGTAGACATATATAAATATAAAAATATATACACACAGTATAGGATTTAAAGAGAGATCGGAGCTCGCTTGGTTTAGGCTAGAGACATGGAAATTTCTAAAAATTACCAACGATCACGATATCGAATATGTGCAATGTGCGGGAGCTTTGAAGACGAAATATCATTTATAAGTTTAAACACCTGAAGCAGTTAACGCTTTATACTGCCTTGAAACATATTTAATTATACATAATAGCAATCATGGATCAATCAAATACAGGTTACCCTTGGCATATATGTACGGAAATGCCATCAAAGTTTACGAGAAACCCGTGACAACGATCTATTGGAATGTAGCAAGATGGGTAAGTGATTTCCGTGACGGACGGGACGTGTCAGTGAATTGCAAGGCATCGTTTTTGTAGTTCGTCGAAGGACTACCCGAGAATTGTCCTTACAAATTGGTTTGTCATCAAACTATGTGGCACGTGATGAAGACATCCTCAATTTGAAAATTGCATCACATTGGATTGCACATCACCACATTTCTCCAGCTGATGATCATTTCGACTGAAACCGCAATGAGAGGGACACATTTCAGCAGCGTGTTCTGGCCACTGATGGAACTTAGACACGGCTGTATGGGACCGAATTAAAGAACTAAATTTATCCATGAAATTCACCTTCTAATGATACTTTCTGTACAGTACTGAAAGAGCAACAATTAGTCAACTGTTTAGAATGCAAATAGTGGGGCCAAATTATATTGAATCCATGGTTAAATCCTCCCAATGGCTCATCCATTGTTGTGTCACAGCAGCTAATTTCCTACACTATATATAGTCCATCTTTTCTCGTAAGTTCAATCCTCTCACTCGGCGTTGCTAAACAGCGTTTTTTTATCTAATTGAGTAGAGATAGCAATATTTAATTCTAAGATTTTACTATGTATAATATGCATAGATAGAACAAGAACATGCATAATTTAATCACTAACTTCCATGTAAAGTTGTACACCTCACACACACTAATACGGTGTCTATTAGTAACAATTTTCAAGTTATATGTGTACAAATGTGTTGTATAAAAGTTATATGTGGATTACTAGTAGGAGGGTTATTCTACATAATTTAATCACCAATTTTAATCTTGAGATTACAAGACCAATATTTTATTATTAAATTGTAAACTATTTTAATTAGTAATGTTAATTCCGTTATATATATATATATATATAACTACTAGATGGCAGTGAAGACAGTGTTCTCGCGACATCTAGTAATAATGGAGAGTATAATACATATATAAGAAAAATAAGTGTTTGAATTGGATTCGCCTGGTAGTGTAATGGATATCACGCTGAGGTACAGACTCAGAGATCCGGGTTCGAATCCCGTCCAGGAATTTATTTTTCTTATCATACCATATTAAGCTTGCATTGCTCAATGTTAAACATTTAATTATAACATCGATAAAGCGTCACTGCTATAAAGTAAAAAATAAATATTCTCTTTAATTTGCTTACTTGATATAGTCAGCTACTAGATGGCAGTGAAGACAGTGTTCTCGCGACATCTAGTAATAATGGAGAGTATAATACATATATAAGAAAAATAAGTGTTTGAATTGGATTCGCCTGGTAGTGTAATGGATATCACGCTGAGGTACAGACTCAGAGACCCGGGTTCGAATCCCGTCCAGGCATTTATTTTTCTTATCATACCATATATATATATGTGTGTGTGTGTGTATATATATATATATATATATATATATGTATGGAATTTGGGTATCTTTTTCAAATCGAAAACATTTATTGGCTTAATTCAAGTGTTATTGACAATAATTAAAATAATCAAATAAAACAGATATCATACCCCATTATGAATATAAACTAAGCACATGTTCTGGGGGTAAAGGCGGCCGTCACGCAGGGCTGACAACCCGGCTGACATCAAGTGCCGATTGTCAAGAAAAAGTGGGAGCCTTAACCTCCCACTACCCCAAGGGCTTCCTGAGGCCTGTAGTGGGAATACTTTACTTACATTTGGCGAACTGGAAATATTTAAAAGGCCAAGAAACAGTGCAGCTTTTCTTGGTAATTGAAGTATTCTGTTTATATAGTATAATTGACCAGCCTCTTGGGCTAGTGGTCTGCGTTTCTGACTACAGTTCATGAAGTCTCGGGTTTGATTCCCGGTCAAAACACAGGAATTTTTCCTTAAAGGGAATTATTCCTGTGGTTGCCCATGGTCTGGAATTTAGGTTAAGTTTAGGTTAAGAGCTCTCCTGGCGCTTCATTATCACACCCATCATATCATCAGGGTAACGTAACTCCACCTTCCACCTTCCAGGTGCCTCAACCTACGAAATGGATTACAATTCCGCCAATGCCAGGAGAGAAAACCAGAAATGTCATAAAAGACAAAAAAAATAGAATAATTAGATGGGTCCGATGAACTAGAGGTCACAAGCCTTTGACTCTTGTCTCGTAGATTTACGGTACATAAAAGAATTTCAAGCCTGAAATATGTGACTTTGAGTAAACTTAATTAAAGTGTTCTTCGATACAAAATTTTAGGTTAGGGCAGATGTAAACAAGGATAATCCTATTGATAAATTTTGTTTCATATAAATTATATAATGGGATAGGCAGTTAATGACAACTGAGGGAAATTTTAAAGAAGTGACTGAATTCAAATGCCTTAGAACAATGATAAATTACAAACAGAAATGAGGCGAAGAAGGAAATTAAAGACAGGTCCAACTCTGGAAATGCATGCCATTATGCCTTACAGGGACTTCTTTCATTCCAACTTCACTCAAGATATGTTAAACTAAAAATATATTAATGCAGTTATTTTATATTATGGGAGCAAAACATGGTCTATTACTTAAAGGGAGGAGAAAAATATTACAAATATTTGGGAATAAACTGCTTAGGATTTTTTTCATCAAAGAGAAACGTATAGGCAGGCAAATGGAGAAGACTACAAATAGTGAACTGCATAATGATTAAAGGAAACCAGATGTAATAAGAACTGTCAAATCTTGTAGGAAGCGATTTTAGGACCTTGTAAGATTGCCACAGGGAAAGCGCCTAGTAGGTAGGGTAAGAATAAGAAGGGAGAATAATATGTACCACGATTTAAGGGATAATTGGAAAACATTAGCTAAATATAATAGAGATATGTGTGTATGTCTGCGCGGCCATGAACTACTGTTTTCTGTAGTGCAAGTGATTTTGTTAATTAGTTATAGAACTGAATCAAATATAATACTTCCTAGACATGTAAAGTTAAGCCCTTCTCTTCCTCTCAACGGATCTCATTTTATGTACCGATAATCATCATCAACATCAAGGCTTAGGCCCTCTGACCCGTTCCGACTTCAAGAGATTTGGTCTTTCCATCTAGCAAATGGTCTTCCTTGACTTCTATATCCTGTGGGTATGTAGTTTAAATAAATAATAGTTTTAAAAAACTAAAACAACACGCTTTATTAGAAAACCGAACTAAAAAATGAAAAATAATTTTAATTTCCTACACGCTTTAATTTTAAAGTGGCCAACAAAAAAAGCATCTCCAACACATATCAACTAAAACTAGAGTTATCAACAAAAAGAAAACCATTTTACCATCAAAAGCGTGGGATGCTCTATATCAACTAATGTATTTGATAATAAATAGATATTGATAAAAGTAAAGTCTCTAAGAAGAAAATATAAATATCATAAAAAGCACCCCGCGCTTTTGATGGTAAAATTATTTTTATTTTTGTTGACTATTTAACTCATGCCCCAAATGGGACTCAATGGCCAATCACGTTTCAATGATTTCTGTTCAGAGTCGTGTTTCACGAAATATTTATCAGTGTTATAATTACCATATTAAAGAAAGCTCCTCCTTTTTAATATTCTGAACAGGTCTGACCATTATTTTGCAGTGACTGAGCCTATGAGAAATACAGCTACCAGATTGTATATATAGTGCATGAATGTCAACACATGCCCCATGCTGGAGTTAATATAAACATATTTGTAGCATTTGATTATACCACCAAAAAAAAGAAACCACTGTTTGCACTTTCTTAAATGTATTTTTTTCCCAGGTAACAATCCAGAAAAATATAATTGTCAATTTTTACATCATACGACATCAGAAATGAATTAATATACAGTTTGATGTGTTTCATTTTTTTCCACTAGAGAGCATTCTTACAATATTGCATTCCTTTGGCATAAATAGTACGATCTGGTTGCAGTGATAAACAAAATAAGCAGATGAAGCGTACCTATCGTTTGTCATTTGTTTTCAAACATCGCCGTTTACATTAAATATGTAAATATTTTAAAATACCTATAATTAAATAATGATTTGTGAGTAAACAGCTTAATTTTATTCGTTAAATAGTCCTAACAAATGCCACTCTTGATTTACAAATTCTCTAGAAAAATTCACTCCTCACTTCGTGAGTCGTGAATTTATCGATAATTTCGAAATCACTCGTGGCATTACTTATGATAACTCTAGTTTTATTCTATATGTGTTGGAGATGATTTTTTTTGTTGACCACTTTAATTTTATCCCAAGCGTATTGGAAATTAAAATTATTTTCATTAATTTTTAGTTCGGTTTTCTAATAAAGCGTGTTGTTTTAGTTTTTTAAAACTATAATTTATTTTTTTATTTTTTAGTTTTAATATTTTACAGAATAAGATAGAAATGTAAATATCTTTAAATTCGATACTATTGTAGTATGAGCTAAAAGTGATACTCTTCTAAAAAAATCCTCCCAGCCGGATTTGAACCAGCGACCTATTGATTAATGAAATTATATACCACTACAGTTCACCGCTCTACCAACTGAGCTCTTACAACCATTGACTAAAAGTCGACAAGTCCGCAAGCTATTATACCAGTTTTCATTTTTTCGATTTTCTGATGATTCTGTCCAGGATTTTAGAAACAGAATATGACATTATTGTATAGTCATGGGTCCTTTACAAGTATACAAAGTTTCAAGTCGATCCAATGTTTCTAAGTGGCTGAAAATCTTGTTCAAAGATTCCGTTACATAGATACAAAGACACTTTTTCTTATTTTCTGATGATTCTGGCCAGGATTTTAGAAACAAATATGAAATTATTGTATTTCCACGGGTCCTTTATATGTATACAAAGTTTCAAGTCGATCCAATGTTTCTAAGTGGGTGAAAATCGTGTTCAAAGATTCCGTTACATAGATACAAACACACTCTTTTTGATTTTCTGATCATTCTGGCCAGGATTTTAGGAAAAAGGTATGAAATTATTGTATTGTCGCAGGTCCTTTACAAGTATACAAAGTTTCAAGTCGATCCAATGATTTAAGTGGGTGAAAATCGCGTTGAAAGATTCCGTCACATAGATAGATACAGGTCAAGCTAATATAAAGCATGTAAAAAAATTTAGATGGTCTATTATCTGGCATCCTTAGTTTATGTTCGTACCAATTCTGTCTTTGTTTGTCAATTTTATCCGTAAATTTAAAAATATTTAATTGACCTCTTATCTCTGCACCGATAATACAAAATGCAATTCAAATAGAAAGTTATAAAATTAAATACTAATATTACTAATATGCTTAATTAGTAATTATTAAATAGTGAAATAAATTAGTTGAGATAACTGTAAACTGCTATTTAACTTGCATGTTATTCTTATTTATTCCATTCCATTCATGCAGTTTAACTTCCAGTCTTACAAGTAATTTTGCGTACCACATGCCACCCGGGTCTTCGTGACCCGACCTGTCGGGAGAGGGATTTTAACTATGTATCACCTTCATACTTTTTTATTCACACTAGGATATGGAGGGCCTCCACGAATAAGTGATCAGCTCAATGTCAGAGCTTCCTCCGTCACAACAAAACATTAAGACGAAACGCCTCATACTAAACATGGCGAAAAAAAATATGAGTATGATGACCAGATAATGTTCGGGACCGTTTTGGATTAAAGTTTCCTGACGTTTGTCTAACAGGTGATGAAAAACCCCGAGATCTTATATATAAATGCAAAAGTGAATCTGTCAGTTTGTGGCCTGAATCTGGTTAAAATTACCAGAGACATAACTTAAAACCCAGAGGGAATAGAGTAAAAAATTGTAGTTGTCGAGGATAGCAGAAAAACGTATTAAAGATTGAACTATTGAACCAATATTGGTGAATTTCTGAGTATCGAAAGTGAACCGATCCTGATAAATTTGCGAGTATCAAAAGTGTGATAATAGAATTCAAAAATATATAATTTAACCGAGAGTGAAAACATCTCACATGTATCCAGTTTGGCAAAGAAACACTGTCATATATCGTGACACGTGAGTGATCTTAAAGGATTACATTTGTTTATTCTGAAATTTCATGTGGACAAAATAGCTAGTAGACCTAACAAACCAAATTTAAAAAATATATGAATATTTGAGAATAAATTTCTCAGGAAAATGTTTGGGCTAAAAAAGAAACGAACAGACAGGTGAATGGAGAAAAATATTTAATAGTAAGCTACATGGTATGTATAGGAATCCAGATACAATAAGAACAGTTAAGTTTCGTAGACTGCGACAGGCAGCATATATGGCACGAATGAGAAATGAAAGAGGTGCATGGAAGCTTCTTGTAGGAAACCCAGAGGGAAAACGCCCAGTTGGTAGACCAAGAATGAAGTGCGAGAATAACATTATCTATCATTTGAGAAAAGTAGATTATACAGAGGATGATTGGAAAATATTGGCTCAGAATAGGGATGTATGGAGAGCTTATGTCCGCGTGGCCATGAACCTACGGATTCGATACAGCCAGAGATAGTTGATTAATAAAAAGATGATACGAAATAACCCAACAATGAAAGCTCATTGACATATTTTAATTCGTTGTTTCCTATAAATTCTTAACCACAGTTCGATGCATACTACTCGTAACTAATGGAACTTTGTCGTACAGCAATTTGTTCAAAGATCATAACATAATACGCGTTAATATGAAGAAGGGTAATGTGAACTTAATTTTATTTGGTTGGTGTAATCTGGCTTTACAATTCCTGAGCGAGCCGTTGTTTTGAAACTTTATTAACAAGGATTGCTCAGACAGAATTACAGCCAACTTTGTTTTGGATAATAAGCACGTACCGGAGGCTACACTGAATTCTCTGACAACAACACCATTTTCTTCTCAGATTTCGTCTGTACTTTATTGTAGCGTTAATGAGATGCACACAATATTTTGTGTTTGTACGGCATAACTTTCATTACACTAAACACGCCCTCATTTCAACTCCATTTATTTCCAACTCATTCGTTTGGAATGTCAGGGTTGCCACATTCGCACCGGATCTGGATTACGACATTTAACCATACATTTTCATTTTATATGCACTTATACAGAGTGAAAGGGATGTAGGTTTCGTCCTTTTTACAGTCATCGGGAACATTCAACAGCAGGCGTGCTAATAGTACATAAGGACTTTATTAGACAAAAATTAAGATACATACAATGTTATTTATAAATATGGGTCGCACGGGCAGTAAGCCGTACGTTCTGTTGACAGTCCGTTACAATAAGTTGATGTTTGGTAATAATATACTTAAAACAAAAACAAAAACACAATAATATTACAATTAGATAACAGTACAATTACATTATACATTAACTTAGTTAATTAGAATTAAGAAGTAGTGGTATTGCAATTTGTTAACATATTTATTTATTCATGAATGAGCGTTGTTCTTATTTTCCGCGTTTTGTCCAGAAATCTTCCCAAGTTCATCCAATTTTCTGGGCTTACCAATAACTCGTAGCATACCAATCTTTCACGATTTGAATTTAGAAATCTTTCCGGTAATAACTGACGCCTCCAATATTCCAAATCGTTACATTTTCCTAATATATGTATCTCGTCTTCAAAGCTCGCGCACATTGGACATATTCTCTTATCGTGATCCTGAAGTGCTCACTAGGTATCAAAAGACGTCCTGTATCTCCTATTGAATTCTGCATCGTGTGATTTAGTATTTTAATCAAAATAATTGGATTATTTAATCATAAATTAATGTTACAAAAAATTAGTTACTCTAATTCATCTTTTCCCAACCCAACTCCTAGGGGTTTGCAAAATATTTCAAGGGGTTCGCCAAAGCTTTTCCGTAACGGCAGGTTTTGAGGTTAGGCCTGTTATTGCTTCCTTCATTTCTGCGGTATTATCATAATAATATTTATTATTATTATATTATTAGCCATATTATTATTATTATTATTATTATTATTATTATTATTATTATTATTATCATCATTATTAGTATTATTTCAGTGTTGATTCACTAAATGCTAGAGGAAGACAACCTTGATTACAAATTACCTGGTCCTCTAGGTTGGGGGTTGTAGCAATGGGCCAGCTCCTCAATCTACTGAATATTGCAAAGAGAAGAATTCCGGACGAAATTTCCTAGAACGAACTAGCATTTCAAGAAGGGATAAGGTCAGAAACAGCACAATAAGGAAAATTATGCAAATTGAAAAATATATTGGAAAACATAGAAGAATAACGTTTGAAATGGTATGGACACCTCATAAGAATTGAAGAAGAGAGGATACCAAAGAATATCCTTAATTGGAAAGCTAATGGAAGAAGTGGAATAGACAGAACTAGAAAACGTTGGATGGATGGAGTGAGGAGAAGTATGGAAGCTAGAGATCTGAGGGAAGAAGATGCACTAGACAGGATCGTCTGGTTTAAAATCACTTTGGGTTGGAGGAGAAACATTGTATTGTGGAATATTCTTGATTTTAAAAAAAATATTATTTCGAAATTAAATTAACCCTGTAATGCCCTTTGTTACATATGTGTAACATCGGGAATTTATCACATTATTTCCACAATAAATTAATTTTTACCGCGAATGCCTGATATACAGTTACGTAACAACGTTAGGAATGAATTTGATTTCGTTACAATGGGAATTTAGTCTGCCAGTTTCTTTGTGTCCTAACAATACTAACAAGAGTACCGACTTAGGAACGGTTACATGGCAGTCAGGCATTTGATTTTATATGTTAATGTGAATTTCAACAGACTTATATTTATTTTTGCATTTTCAACAATAGCCTACTTTTTCTTCCCTTATGACAAATGCAATAAGTTGTCAGGTGTGTATCAGAATAGTTTCCGTTCACATTAAAATGTATAACTGATTGAAAAGGAATAGGAAGAGGTTAATAATTACAATAAAAACGTGTATTAATTATGCAACTAGGTCTGAACGTTGTGTAACTTTTAAGCCGTAACTAGAGTAACTTTATGTTCTACCCGTTAAAAAGTAATTTAGGTTATTAAACCTTGTACTTGTAATTAAATTTTATGCATGTCTACAGTATGTATATTTAAAAGTCAGTGGTTCATCCAACTCGGAACGCTGTGGAAGAGGTTCGCGAGTCGAAAAATGTTGGGAACGCTGCTCTAATGTTTAAATATTCCCTTGGCATAATGAAAAAAGTTTAAAAATGTATAGTGGATCAATAGACTTATATTGTATTGTTACGCGTCGTATACCGATGTTTAAATTAAGCGGGCAAGGCGAGAATATTGGTGTCGTATTGGTCAGAATAGATTTGCGAATCGCGAGTCAAAAGGCCCGCGAAAACTGGCAGAAGTATTTGGGCTGTGTTTCCAGATTTCTCTACTAACATCTCCCTCCCCTCTCGAGAAAGATCGGTGGCTAGAAACTTCTACCGCCTTTCAACACATAGTGAGCACTTATTAACAGCCTTGGTCCAAACATAGTCACAACTGAATAGTTGTTTTTTTTGAAAAAAAAATCTATTTTATTTGCGATATACTGCTTGCATCATTAATAAAAATATGAAAACAATTAGATCGGCAGGTATACCTACCAAGGAGTTAATATTAGCTTAAAAAGTAGTGGTGTTATTTGTGCCATTCTCGTTAAATTAAATTAAATGCATGCTTACATTTGCTAACAATCTGGAATGAGAGATGTGGCAACGTATTCAGTTAGCTGAGTTCTAATCCCCTGTCCCTAATCAGCTGTACAAAGTAAATACCTCCTCCCCTTCCAGCTACGTTGACAAATGTCCAAAATTGTAATAAAAATGGTTTAGATAATAATATAGCTACCCTTTTCTTTATAAGTCTTCAAAATTTTGAATTTATTTTTATTCAATAAATTTCGTTAAATTATTAAATCATGAAGGTCGTTCAAACACATGTTTCATCTTCGGCATGCTATTTGATACTGATCGTATTCATGTCAACGTGTAACTTATATAATTGGTTTAGATGTGTAGGTGTGTTCTCGTTTAGAATGATTATATTCTTTTCTTCTCTTAAAATGCCCATGTTTTATAAGATGCTAATCATGTTGTTGTTACTCTCTTTATGTATGATTGTCTTGGTGTCTTTGATTTTGTTAAACTGATATATTTAGTATGTATTTTGCAAAATTTGATTTTTCTTCGTGATTAATACAGTTTTTAAAATGTTCATTGTATATTGTTATAAAATGTTTTGTTGTTTTTTCGATGTAAAATGTGTCGCAATTATTATATTTGAGTTTATAAACGCCCATATTTTGAGATTTATCAGTTTCTTATATTTTGTTTGATATGATGTTAAGTTTATAGTTATTTTTAAAGGTCATTTTTATGTTTTTGTCGTTTTTTTGATCGAATTAGCTAATTTTACTGTTTCGTTTCCTGTATAAGTAAGTTTAATCCATTTTTTAGTATTTATATTATCTTCTTTTTCCAGTTTTGTTATATTTGTTAATTTGTTCCTTTTTTTATTTCCAGGCCAATTTGTTAAACATTTATTATTTTGTAACCATTTTGTACTGCCAAAAAATGTTATATAATTTAATTATTTGTTACAGTTTGTTCTATTTAATGGTAACTGTAACATTCAGTTTATTAGGCTGATAAAGGTAGTTATTTTCTGCTGTATGGGTTCCATGATTTTAGGTTTATAGTTATTGTATTGCTGGTTGATTTTCTATACATGCTTATGATTAGTCATAAATAAGTCTTCAAAATTTAGAATTTATTTTTATTCAATAAATTTCGTTAAATTATTAAATCATGAAGGTCGTTCAAAAAGATGTTTCATCTTCGGCATGCTATTTGATACTGATCGTCTTCAAAATTTTCAAAATGTTGGTAATTAGAATTTTATAAATTGTTAAATCAAGATAGTTTATAGAGTCATTAGTTTCAATTTCATCCGTGAGCTGCATTTTGTTGTGCATTTATTCATCTAAAATTTATTTTTCTATGTGATTATCATTTATTTACAATATTTTAATACATATCCTCAATTTTTATAACAATGAATGTTAAAAATGTTGACAAAATTGTAAACTTTAATAATTAGTCAAGTATTATATGAGGACCATTTTTTACTCTTTACGACATGAATAACCATCAGTTAAAATAATGACACTTATTTCCCCTTACACCCTGTAGAGTGAAGGAAACTTGCGGGTAAATAACACCATTAGATTCACTATAGAAATTATCCATTTATTTTTATCGTATTTATTCAATAGGTTTGAAATGTCTACATCTTCCTGTGCATAATATTAATCAACTTTTGTAAGATTCATGATGTGTTCCGTTGAAGAGACGGACCTTTCAGGTGAATATTCCATAATTTTATATTAATTTTGAATAATAAGTTTCGATTCTATTCCTCCATTGAACTATATTCTTCCGGCCACCATCCTTCAGTCCACTGTCCTTCATAATTAAAATTCATAATTCCCTCTATCCATGTCTTCCGATGTCTCCCACTTTTTTTACTTCGATTTGGGATCCACTGCAAACTCCTAACTGGTAATCAATCTTCATTCATCTTCACGTGTCCAAACCATTTTTTACTCGTTCATTTGCCACAAATTGCATAATTGTTCGTAAATGTTCATTTTTCTCAGATAATAATGTTCTGTCTAGTTTAGAGCATCGAGTAGAACATCTTAAAAATCAATTTCTGTAGATTGCAATTTGGACTTTAATTGGTATTTATAGTTCACATTTGTACTGCATAGGTCATTAAACTTCTTACTATTGATTTATAAATATGCATTTTAGTTTCTTTGTACGTATGTTTATCAATTTAATTTATTTATAAAAATGGTCATCAGACTAAAGCGATTGTAATCTTATTCGGAAGACCCAAGACCCCCGAGTTCAAATTTCGGAGACTACCAACCTGAGACTTTTTCATAGTTTTCATCAGTAATCAAGTCAAATGCTGTATTGAAATGGTTGCCACAACTATCCTTAATAATCGTCTGAGATTCACATACCTATACTTAGTTTATCTCCCCCTTTAAGCACGTTTTACGTGCCTCATGCCATCCAGGCCTTACATGAATCGATCTGATAGGAGAGGATGTTTAAACTCCTGATCAAATACATACTTAATTCATCTCACAAGGACTTGCAGGAGTCTCCAAATGTGGGATAAGTTCAATGCCGGTGCCACCTCCGAGACAATATGAACATTTAAGACAATACACACGATTCACTCAACACAATCATACAAAATAATGCGAATACAATAGGGTGATTGTAATGGCAAAATTGTGTATTGGGTTTTTTGAGGTGCTTCAAGGCTCCCGATATTGTCTTACAAATGAGGAAAATCCCGAAAAAAACCCGACAACTATGCTGGCGTAGCATAGCTGCCAAAAGGGTTGCCCATGCCGGACAAATGCGAAAATGAAGAGTTTCAGGCTAGAACAAGCATAATTAGGAATAAAAATGGATATAACATGATAACATATCCCTGGAGTATACTAATTAGATGGAAAAAGTATACTGTAGTTTAATTATCTTGAATGTAAAGTAAAACTTATTAAAACTTTGCCATGGCAAATATCTTTGCATTTTAATAGTGTATTACATGTTCATCATAAGAGAAAATTGAATAGAATGATTTACAGATATCAGAAATATTAGCCAAAGAATCAAGTTCATTAGAGACTGAATGCCGACAGAAACATTAAAGCAAATGGTCAGATTGGATCCAGCAGTGCTAATAAAATCAGGGGGAGAAAAATGATGTCAATATGCGTCGGTTCCTTAATATGATTCGGGAATAATACACTCTGTCAAATGAATCTAAATAATTGATTATCGTACCAATATGTGAGGCGGTCAGAGGACAAGGGGTACAATTGACTTTGTTTTAAAAAATGAGTTAAGTGCATAAATGATTAGCTAATATGACAAACTGTTTGGTGCCCAAGAGGTTATTGTGTGAGTTTGACAGGTTATAACATATTGGTGTATTAGAAAATCACTCAGAGAAACAGCTGTTCTACTTGGAGCACAAGGGGTACATCTGTAGTTGTACCCCTTGGCTTCCAACAGCTGGGTGGACTCAGGCTTACAGCGTTGTATTTTTTAATGTTTCCAACAAATGTTACGTGAAGATTATTATTGTATTATTAGTGTTTAATACAGTGCTGATGATTCTTCGAGGTTTATTGATTTATCAAATATTATTATGTCTGAATCAGAATGTGATGAACATGAGCATGGGCTTAACCTCAGCCTTCATGATAAGTAAAATATTTTAACTACTTTATCTTCATTTTCACAATTGTACGGCGCGAATCATAAATATGGCTATACGTTTGATCGCGTTGTGTGATGAAAATATTACCATTGCAGGAAATATGAAATTACCGTTGGAACGGCAATTATTCAAATTACAACAATGGAATAAAACAAAACAGTGTAGAACTTACGTCATTAGTCAAAATGGCGTTGGATATGCAATAGCAAATTACAATTGCTGCAAGGGTAATAACGTATGCTAATCATAGTGAGGCCGCAAGACGGGCAAGACGTGAGTTTAACGTAGCTTTGCAGCCATCGGCTATGGGAAAGTGGAGAAAACGACTGCTGGAAACGGGAAGGATGCAGAAAATCAAACCTCCTGGAAGGCCTCGCATTAGCACGGATGCAGAAACAACGAAGAGAATCGTGGAGGCGTTCGACGCTAGCCCACAAAAATCAACCCGCCAAGATGCACGTAAGCTTCATATCTTTCAATCAAGTGTGTGTCGTGTTTTGAAGCGTGAGAATTACCACCCCTTCACACCGATTCGTGTTTACGAACTTAATGAAGATGGCCCTGACTGGCGGATGGAATTTTGTGAATTTGTTGTAAGGGAATCAGCAAACGACGAACATTAGTACAGAAAATTGCACTTTCCTGATGAAGCTGTTTTCCATGTGAACGGACGTGTTAATCGACACAATTGTCACTATTATGGTAAAGAGAATCCTAATGTTATTGAAGAGACACGTTTAAGTTGCGGCAAAGCCACTGTTTGGGCTATGATCGGATGGGAAGGGCTGTTAGGAATGCGAATTTTGGATGAGACTGTTAATGGTGATCGGTATAGTGACAAGTTGTCCTGCCGGTAATGCAAAGTGCTGAACATGAACAATATTTATTCCAGCAGGATGGTGCGCCTCCTCACTATGCAAATGCGTTGAGGGAAATTTTGGGTGATCATTTGCAAAACAGGTGGGTGGGAAGAAGAGTCCCCATTGAATGGCCAGCCCGTTCCCCTGAACTCACAGCATGTGACTGTTGGTTGTGGGGTTATTTGAAGGAGACGATTTATGCCCGGAAACCTCAAGATGCCGACATGATGGAATTAGTGATGGAGGAAGAGATTATAACTATTCCTCTAAACATGTATCATAACGCAATGAACGACTTCCCAAAGCGTTGTCAATTATGCTTGAATGCAAACGACGAACAGTTTGAAGCAATAAAGCGACTTGCTTAGTGTTGTTGTAAGTATTTTGTTCTATTGTTATAATTTTAAGGATTCCCTTTCCATTGATAACATCATATTTCCTTTAATAATAATATTTTCGCCACAAAATGCGATCACACGTATAGCCATATTTCTGAATCATCCTGTATATTATAAAATAATACCTTTTAGCAATACATTTTGAAATATTTGGATATACGGTAATTTAACAATATAAAGATATAATATGTTTTATATCTGAAGGATTTGCAATCTAATAATGTTTATAATAAATGTATTTTTTAAAAATATGAAGATTACTCATTGATGTTGTCTTTAATTGAAAAACCTCGCATTACAGGACCTACACGAAGAAAAATATGCTCCAATATTGCAAGTTGGCAGAAAGAAGATTAGTAAATCATGAAATTGGGAAAAAGTAAAGCAAAAAGAGGAAGGGTATGAAGGCAAACAGTATGCAGACAGGAAGGAAACATTCATGTGGAGAGGCGGGTAAGAGAATGTATCCATGAATGCAGGTTTAAGTGCAATGAACTTTAAGACTGATTTTGCCTATTAACCTTGTCGTAATATTTAACTCTTTGTATAAGTACATATTTGCAATCACAATAAAAACTTGTATATGAATCTACGATTCTGGATAATTTATTTCAAAATAATTGTTGGAGGACAAGGGGTACAACTCACTCTTAATGAAAAAAAAGTTACCGTATAGGGTAATGTTTTTATTGAATCCGTTCATATTTTGCGGATAAATGGACTCATATATAAGGAACACAAACACAATTTATTAGACTTGTCAGATATTCCTGGAAATTATAGTCTCCTTGTACTTTAGATTTAATTTTCTCCAAACTAATTTTTGTCACTTGTGGGAGAAAATGAATTACAACTAGAGCGACATCTCAATACTTTCAACTAAGTACAAAATTCTAACAAATATATTAGTATTTCAGAAATGGTCTAAACCGTGACGGTAGATGATGATGATGGTGATGATTGCGATAATGGTTATTCTTCACATTGGCATGAGCTAAGTTCGCTAGTGTCGTAGAAAGACGATATCGGCGATGTAATAGATGATAATTAATATGGATTTACAAGAAACAGGTCCACAACAGATCACATTTTTAGTACAAGACAGATTTTTAGAAAATAATTGCTAATATAATGCATCAACCATATGTAGACTTCAAAAAACATTTGATCCAATTAAGAGAGATAAGTAATATAGTACCCTGCTAGATTTCTGAATTCCTAAACATTCACTTGTCGCAAAGACTGAAGCGTGTTCATAATGCTTGCGTTCATTTAATTTTCAATATCTGCCGTTATGGCCAAATATTTCGTTTACTTTAATAATGCCTCTTGGCTTCGTCTTAGTGATATCATTAAATTCTCTCGGTGCAGTATGATTATTTGTATTCTTGAGACAAAGGAAACCTAAATTCATTGGTACTCATCATGGAGTTACACAAAAATCTGAAAGAAATAAATGTAACGAGCATTTTATATTTGAAAGATCTGTTGCAGAAAATTAATCCCGCCTATTAAATAAAACGCCTCTAACCGAGAATTGCTTTGTCACTAACATTAATTGTGTTATAACGATAAAATAATGTAATACTTTATACTATATTATATTTAATTAAGCTTACAAAATGCTTAATTAGAAGGAGACAAAGCCAAGCAAATTATGCTAAACTCTTTGAATGAAAAGCTGCAATGCTACCAACTGCACCACAATAGCGGTTTTTGCAATGCTTCATACTGCTTTGTACTCAAAGATGTTAAAACGCTAAACAAATCTGTCTTTTATGTAATTTAAGTAAAACAAAATTCTGTCTGGTCGGAACTCCTTGAAGTGGGAACTAAGTATGCTATCGTTTACTTGAGCGAGTCCCACTTTCAGAGAACTCCTTCATACTTCGTAAGGAGAAAATCCCCATCACAAGCTCTGGAAACAGATGTCGAGATTCTGAGTTGAATTAATTGTATGACCTCAGCCATACAGGTAACTAACTTTGTATGGACGTGCTATTAAATTCATATGTTATGTCATTTTATAGTTTAAGCTCTTCCTTCTACGACACTAGCGAACGTAGCTCATGTCAATGTGAAGAATAACCATTATCGCAATCATCATCATCTACCGTCACGGTTTAGACCATTTCTGATCTGTTCCGGCTCCATATTATAGTTGCTGGCACCTACTTTTAAATGGTCGTCCACGACTTCTATGTCCTTGTGGATTGTAATTTAACATCCCTTAAGGATCACAATCATTATTTTTTAATCACAGTCATTAAACAAAATATATAGGCCTATTGAGATTTTCTGTCGCCAATGCGAGGTTCATAGAATTCCTAATTTCTGCTCCTTTACTGCGGTTCTACTCCAGTCTTAATAAGGAAATTTAATCTCCAATATAGAAAAGGTCCCCGAAATCATATGGCCATCATCCTTATCATTATCATCCTTACCATTATCATTATCATCATCATCCTTCACCGGTGTGGAAAGCAACGGGAAGCTACCACACCTACACAATTCCCTAGTAAAGCTGCGAGAATAGCATGAAAATGCTGTGATTGCAATGAAGGACCTGCATTCGGGCAGAATTACTATGGATGGATATATATATGTGTGTGTGTGTGTGTGTGTGTGTGTGTCGTGTCCCTCAAGTATCCGGTGGACATGGAAGAAGAAAAAATATATATCTGCTCAAGAGAGATGATGAACTAAGACGAAGAGAAATAGAGAAAATATTTTTTTTTGTTCAATGCCACCTGTTTGTCATTCGACATTTCAGGTATTCTCTCCTGGCATTGGTGTATTGTAACCCACTTCTGAAGTTGTGGCGCCTGGAAGGCGGGGTTACGCTGCCCCAATCATATGATGGGTGATGACGTAATGATGCGCCAGAAGAGACTTAAACCTAAACTTCATCTAATGAGGTGAATATGATGTTGATGATAATGATGGTCAGATGATGTTCCGGGACCGTTCGGGCCTTAAAGTATCCTGACATTTGTCTTGCAGGTGAGGAAAACCCCCAAGAAAACCTCACCCAGGAAACTTGTCCCGGCCCGCTGCGTGACAAGGCCGCACGCTACCTCGAGACCATAGCGGTGGACGAGAAGGAAATTATTATTATAAATATTAATTTAGTCCGTATCAGTGATTTAATGGTATTACAATCCTCGTCTCGGGTTTCGAGGTTCAAGCATTCAATTCCGGAGTCGAGTTACATGATATTTCCGTACGTAAAAATGCTGACTTTCTAAGCACAGATATGGGTAGGGCCTATTCTAAAAATATTGGCTAGAAAATAAATATAAGGAAAATAAGGAATAAATATATAAAGAAAATTATGATAATGCCGGACAAAGCAGGCATCTTAGGTATAATTGAAAAGAAAAAAGTCTAGAATGGCATGGACATGTTAGAAGAACGTCAGATGAAATATTACCAAGAATTATCAAGGAATAGACACCAGCAGAGAGAAGGAAGAAAGGACTGTCGAGGAAACTTGGATGGAAGTAGTACAAGCAGCTAGGAATGTGCTAGGATTGGAGCCAGATTAATGGATTAGCAAAGAGGAAGACGTTTGGTTTTTTGGAAGACGGCGACAACGGTTGTGATTCCGGATTTAGATTGATTGAAAAATCATGATGTGGATATACTTTCTTCGGGAGAGAACTAAAGTCATGCATCTCGTTTATGTCACGTAAAAGAACATCAAGCCTGAAGTAAGGAGCTTTTCTGAGGGGGAAAAAAAACTCACACGTGCGCAATTAATTAGAATAAAAGCCCATTACTAGGGCAAGGCAATTAATGATTTTGCATATTTTTCTTATGAAGGCTAAAACATTGCTTGAATATATGAAAATGTATGGCATTAAAAAAAAGGATTAAATAAAAGCAATTCCTTAGGGATTGTTTTTGCATTTTCTTAACTTCCCTTGGGATAGGTCATTTGTTGGCAATTTGTAGGTCATTTTGAGCATTTTTTACACTCTTCCGGAAGGCTGTGACATTATTTGTATTTGATTTAAGATTGTTATTATAATCCAGTATTTTTCCTTGTCAATACAATTTCTTGGAATTAAGTAGTTGTTTTGCTAACTACTACCCCTATTTTTCTTTTCAAGGCATGTGCATAATGAACTTGCCCATTTCTAGGAATTTTATTCAATTTCTTGGAGCTTATGCTAGCTTCTACCCTTATTCTGAATTTTAACTGCAATTCAAAATTGTTTTAAAAGTGCACTTTGTAACTGAAATGGATTTTCTGCAATAAAATATAATGTAAAATGTATTTTTAATAATTTTCTTTTAATATTTTGATGTAAAGTTAAATTTTATATAATTCAATGGTCAAGTGAGTACTTAATCTAATAAATAGTATTTTTATTGGTATTTCTTAACTTTTTATTCGTCATTTTTTTATTTTATTGGTCATTTTTTTGCATTTTTAGGTCATAAATGCATTTTTTATTTTGCATTTTTTTACCAATTTATAGGTAATTCAATGTCTTGCCCTACTCATTACATTGAATTGCAAAACTTGTGTTAACTAAAAAAAAACTGTCTTGCCGATAACAATGAGCTGAGTTATCAAAGATCTTATTTACATAAAATACTGTAACTCATCGTAATAACAGCATTTGAATTTCGCGGGTGAAGGCAAGAATAGAGGTCCGCATTGGTAGAAATAGACTCGTGAGTCGTGACTCGCTATTCGAAAGTCTAGATCAGATGATCAGTGCATCTGTACTTCCATTCAGGAGGTTTCTCTGAGCTTCTACCCTCCCTGTCGGGAAGGCTCGTGGCCAGAAGTTTCCATACTAGAATGGTCTCGATTGGAAGCAGAGAAATGTCTATCCCCGGGCTATATAAATCATTGCCAGTGTCGGGAGGGAGTCAATTGTGTTGTGACAGTGATACAGTGAGCTATGATAGAGAACAAACTGTGGCAAGTGGATTCGCTAGAGACCGACGATAATTTTGTGATAGACAAACTTTAAATATATATATTAATTATTACAGATATTTGTACGTATAATGTCACGGACAGTTTATAGAATAAAATAAAGTTATTGTGGAGTTTTTTGACATAATCTGTGCTATTTTATTACGAAAAAACGACGTCAAAACTGATTCCACGGTAACCATGGCATTACTATATTATATTACTATATACAAAATCTTACAGAATTTCTCATAATATTTTTATATCTTGTAAACCCTTGTTTCCCCCTACAGGGCAGAAATTGAACCATACTAATTTCGTATAGACGTCATTGGAGTGGCCCGTGGTCAGTGTTCCGCCTTACAGTGACATCTAGGAAACCAAGGTAGTACTAGGACGGGAAAATTCGGTAAATTTTGTTTAGAGGCCTTTTAATTCAGGCTTAGGGATCTTTTACGAGCCTAAAAATCTTCAGACTTGGGATCCACGGCTTAAAGTCCCTCCCGGAGAACTTGCTGCTTGGATTTTTCCATCCTAAAAAATCCATCGACCACGGCCGGGTTTATATTTATATACAATATAACAAATTCAAGGAACATGTCCCTAAGCTTAAGCATTTGGCATGTATCCCCTGAAGTAGTCTCCGCACGTAGATCCGAATGGCGGACTAAATTATCTACAGAAAGGTTTACCTCTTTGGAACCAATGACTTCATTTCTTGACAGTTGTATGGTCTCTTTAAGGGAGGAGAAGATTTTACGAGTATTTGAGAATAAAGTTAAATGTTATTCTACCATCTCATTTCATAGCCTACCTAGTGTATGATTTCCCTCTAGTTTTCTAATAAGACGTTCCATACCCCTATTCATTTCCCATTTATATAGCACGTCCTCCCCATCCCAGTCAACGAGGCTTAATTGTTCTCCTTGCATTGAGATATCCATTACGATCGTGTAGCTCACGGTTATGACATTTTCTCCATTCACCTTCTGCTCATATTCCTTTTGTCAAAAAAAAATGCTCCTATAACTTTGTCTTATAAGTTAATGTAGCAAAACATGTTTCGCATCCATATATTACAACTGGATTTATCACAATTTTTTGAGAAGTTTATATGTAATCAATAACAACATACGTTCCCAAAATTCAATCTACGTTTAGTATGTTTCTGCATATCATTCCTGTCTGTAGGCCTAATTATTGGTTCTAGGTTAAAGAATTCTGCCACTTCTTCTAAATTTATCTCCTTTGTCATTCAGTGTACTTTCACATTTAATAGTTTATTTCTGGGTATGACCATTTTTAGTTGTATTGATATTTATTTCCTACCCCAGTTGCTTAGTGGTATTAAAGACGTGTGTATAATGGTTTTCAGTATATCTTCATTATCGCTATTGATACTTGGCCTACATCATCAGCACACATCAACAGATGAACAAAGTCAATGAGTCTTTATACACTAAAGATTTGAATAAAACTGAATACATAAAGGCGAATGTAGAAGACTATATAACAGTGAGCTACATGATCTTTATAGGAAAACAGATATAATAAGAAGAGTTAAGTCTCGTAGATTGTGATTGGCAGGACATGTGACACGAACGGGGAATAAAAGAGGGGCACGTAAGCATATGGTAGGAAAATCAGAGGGAAAATTCCCAGTTGGTACACCAAGAACGAGGTGGGAGAATTATATTAGATATTATTTCAGGGATCTAGAATATACAGGGGATGATTGGAAAATATTAGTTCAGGATAAGGATGAATGGAGAGCATATGTCCGCGCGGCCATGAACTTAAGGGTTCGATATTGTCAGTATAAGTAAGTTAGTTATTTGGTTAACTAGTTAGAATGAAATTTAATACCAGAGAGATGAGTGCATTTCCTTGTGAATTTGAGATATATTTTTAACTGTTTGCCTGCTTCTGTCCTACGCATTGTGCAATTAGACACATTCAAATAAATCTAACATTCTAAACATTATAAATTATGTTATGTTACTACACAATTTCTTACTCTTAATTAAATGTTATGCCATTTGAAGTGTACATATAGTTGATGTATACCCTTTTCAAAATTATATCTAAAACTAAAATATTAATTAAAATAGAAGTGTTTAAATTTTATTTAAATGTAAATAAATGTATAATATAAAAGAATGGGATGCTATAAGAGATACTATTAAATTGTCAGCATCAGAAAGCATCGGTTGTTTAAAAAAGAGGCAAAACAAGAAATGGTTTGATGAGGAATGTGCCGACATTGTAAAGAAAAGAAAACTAGCAAAAATGAAATTGTTACACGAGCCAAATGAGGGAAATTTAGAGAAATTGGGTAGTGTTAGACGGGAAACCACCAAGATACTAAAGAGTAAAAAGAGGGAATATTTGAGAGAGAAAATTAATGATCTTGAAATTAATGCAAAAAATAGGAATATTAGAGAATTATATCAGGGAATTAGTAAAGAGAAGAAAGTGTTTCAGGCTAGAACAAACATAATTCGGAATGAAATTCGGGATATGATTGCAGATTCCAAGAGTATATTAAATAGATGGAAAAGTTACTTTAATCAGCTATTAAATGTACATACAGAACAGGATATTGAGGAGGATAATTTACAGACAGCAGAAATGATAGTCGCAGAGCCAAGTGCATTAGAGGTTGAAATGGCGATTGAAAAATTGAAGATGTATAAAGCATCAGGTTCAGATGAGATCCCAGCAGAACTGATAAAATCAGGGGGAGAAAAATTGATGGAGAAGATACGCTGGTTACTTAGTATGATTTGGGAAAAAGAAGCTCTTCCAGATGAATGGAAGGAATCAATTATCGTACCAATTTATAAGAAAGGAGATAAAACTGATTGCATCAACTACAGGGGCATCTCATTACTTTCAACTTCGTACAAAATTCTTACAAATATATTAGTAAGCAGATTTACTCCCTATATTAATGACATTCTAGGAGATCATCAATGTGCATTTAGAAGAAACAGGTCTACAACAGATCAGATTTTTAGTATAAGACAGATCTTAGAAAAGAAATGGGAATATAATGGTACTGTACATCAACTATATGTATACTTTCAAAAAGCATATGATTCAATTAAGAGGGAGAAGTTATATAATATCCTGCTGGAGTTCGGAATTCCTAAAAAGTTAGTTAGACTTATACGAATGTGTCTAAATGGCACAAAGAGTAGGGTGCGTGTAGGCAAACAGTTTTCGGACACTTTTGAAATCCAGAATGGGTTGAAGCAAGGAGATGCACTATCTCCTCTACTATTTAATTTTGTACTAGAGCATGCCATTAAATCTTTAGAGAATGAGGAAGGCTTACAACTCAATGGTATTAATAAGCTGTTAGTTTATGCTGATGATGTAGTACTGTTGGCCGATAGCGAGGTGATACTAAAGAACAACACGCATACACTACTGAGTAACACTAAGGAATTAGGACTGGAAGTAAATATCAATAAAACCAAATATATGGTCACACGTGGAAATTCATTAAATAATAGAAATGGACAGCTAATGACAAATGAGGGAAATTTTGAGGAAGTGGCTGAATTCAAATATCTAGGAACAATAATCACAAATAGGAAGAGATGCACAAAGAAATTAAACATAGGCTCAATTCTGCAAATGCGTGCTATTATGCATTGCAGAGACTCTTGAAGTCCCAACTCCTTTCAAAAAATGTTAAACTGAAAATATATAAAACTATTATTCTGCCAGTTATATTATATGGGTGCGAAACATGGACTTTAACTTTAAGGGAGGAAAGGAGATTACAAGTATTTGAGAATAAAGTAGTTACGAAAATATTTGGACCAAAGAGAGATGAACAGACAGGTGAATGGAGAAGACTTACATAACAATGAACTACATGGTCTTTATGGGAAGCCAGATATAATAAGAACAGTTAAGTCTTGTAGACTGCGATGGGCAGGACATGTTGCATGTATGGGGAATGAAAGACTTGCATGGAAGCTCCTTGTAGAAAGGCCAGAGGGAAAACGCCCAGTTGGTAGACCAAGAATGAGGTGTAAGGATAACATTAACTATGATTTGAGGGAGGTAGATTATACGGGGAATGATTGGAAAGCATTAGCTCAGGATAGGGATTTATGGAGAGCTTATGTCCGCGCGGCCATGAACCTATGGGTTCGATAGTGCCAGTGAGTAAGTAAGTAAGTAAGTAATACCGTGAAATATTTACGAATATCTATAATAATATTTTACATGATCATCTTTCAACGTTTAATTTTCATTGTACGTGCGGTGTTATACTACCTAATGCATTTTAACAACATACCACATGTTGTAATTATTAACTTTTTGTAGCTGTCATTACAAAAGAAATCTAACAATTTTTATCCTTTTTGATGTTCAGTTATATCATATATTAATTTTGTGCTTTGAATACATTTAATAAAATCTGTTTTTTTTTCAGTGAAATTATATGTCGATATTAAATTCAGAAAAAAAATTAAAGATAAAGTATGTGTAGCCTACATAAAAATTGAAAAATATAGGCCTAATAATATCTAATTACTATTTTTTCTACATTATTTTATTAATTTTTATTTTGGACGTCCATCTTTTAAAATATCAATTCCCATTGATTAAGTAAGTAACTTTATTCAAGGACACCATTTCAAAATACAGTCCATTAACATCGAACTTCTTACTTAAGCTCGGATAAATAAATAAATTTAGCTCCAATGTATCTTATCAGATTACGTTCCTTGAATTTGTGATTCGGAACTCATCAAATGTGTAGAAGAAAATTAAAATATTCTAAATAAATACATTCCTTTCCAAAGTGTTATACCCGAAGGTAGATCTTCCACTGCAATCATAGCATTTTTATGCTATGCTTTCAAGCTTTACTAGGAAATAAGGATGATGATGATACCCGGATGATTTTCGGGGACTGTTGGGACCTATGCTTCCTGACATTTGTCTTGCAGGTGAGGAAAAACTCCGAAGAAAAACCTCACCCAGGAGTCTGCCCCGACCGGGAATGGAACCCGGGACCGCTGCGTGACAAGGCAGCACGCTACGTCGAGACCACAGCTGTGGCAATAAATACATGAGATTAAATAAAGTGAAAGAACAATAAATTCTAAACTTACAACTAACTCTGAATTGCATTTATTATTATTATTATTATTATTATTATTATTATATTTATTATTATTAGTATTATTATTATTATTATTATTATTATTAACATTTTATGAAATTCATAACACACATTCATAACAATATGAAATATTATGACAAGAATTTTATGGACAATTTATGTACTTCATAACACTCATCAAAAACCATACGTTAATATACAGCATATATTGTTATAGTAAGCTACAACACTAACATGCCTTTGGCAAAATAGGGATTCAAAACATTTAGATATTCAATAATAATATTATAATTGTTGCTATTATCATTACGTTATCATTATTAATATTACATCATCATTATCATTACCAGTATAAGTGTATTATCATTATTATTATTATTATTATTATTATTATTATTATTATTATTATTATCCACCGTTAAATCAGTCAGATCTGTATTTTATATTTATTCATTTCTGGTCCTAGTAATTCAAAGGTATGGAAATTACTTTTGATAATTTTACTTCACGTCTGAATGAAACCATACTCAGAATTTGTTCACCTTTGAAAATCTATGGACACTCGAATCTAGAAGTAATCACCAGTTCACTAAGACCGAGATTCCCATTAATGAAAGAACTAAGAAACCTGTCACGTTCTACATCTATGGAGTTATATAAGGGACTCGTTTGAAGAAGAGTCCAAAGCCAGGGGGAAAAAAACATTAGTGAAGTTTGTCAGCAACTGGAGTTAAATTAGGAACTCACTGGATATAGGCCTAACACCAAAAACAGAAAACAAATGTAAAATATTAAAATATAATAAGAATAACTCGACAATATTATCCAGAATGGTAAATAGCAAATCAAATACTTAAAACATTAAAAAAATGCTTAGAATTGTTGGATCTAGCTGTATTATGCATTTCCTACTATTTTTCAATGTGTTTTTATTCAGCGTCTCGGTACTGATTAAAGATAGAAAATTCCCGGGCATAACAGCCAACTTTTTTTTTGCTCAGGACGAACACTCATAGTAATAATACCACTGCTACTAATATAGTTCAGTTCTTGTGTGATTGATTCAGCCGTCAGTCTACAATTTTTTAGACATTCCCATCTTCAAAGTTCAACATCCCTCTCGGACATATCATGCGGCCCAACTTACATTGTATACTCATGGTATTACTATAACTTTATATCATTTGAGACGGTTGACTCACAGGTTTAGAAGTGCTGATATTCATCTATTAATCATTAATATGGATAATTGAAGCAATGATCAATTACACTGAGCAACAAAAAAGAAACTTTTTTGTCACAGAAAGAAAAATATGTGATTATGATAGTATTTTTCTCCTGAATTCAAATATGATATCGATTTTTCTCCATCACGCAAGGTTTCCGAGAGACGCAAACACTGTAATATTTTATACATTCGTAACTACACAATATTCGAATATTCGGACTCACCTAGAAAATAAGAAATGGCAATTTTCTGCTATATTTCGCTTGTGGTGCATCCCTCTTGATGGTTCAACAATAATCAGCCAGCATATTAGGATTCCATTTGCCTTGATATCTCTTTCCCATAGCTGAAATTTCCTGATGAAAGTGTTCCCCGTGCTCATCGCTCATTGTGCCAAGATTTTCCGGGAAGAAATGCGGGTTTATTAAAAATATAATTATTTAAATCCATTAATTGAAATTGAAATAAAAAAAACTGTGGGTGATATCCAAGCGTCATACAAATAATGTTTAATCTGTACATGTGTATGTCACTTAACTCCCCCTAAACGACTGGACCTATTTTGATGATTTTTTGTGTGTGTTTGAGTGGATCCCTGGATAGTTTAGATTCATAATTGGACCCTCTGAAATCATTGGGTGTAGGAGTTCACTTGAAGTGAAAATTTAAAAATCGCTCTAGCGGTCACAATTTTGGATAATCAATCGATTTGGTGTTTACTTGATGAAAATCAATTTTTATGTTGATTAAATAAAAACAAAACTGTAAGTTTTAAAGGGTTTTCATATTTATGAAAATACAAATTCGTAACAACTGTTTCAGTACTTCGTACCTTTTTCAGACGAATTTTATTATGATTACAAATGAATTTTGTAATTATTCATAAGATACTGCAGTCATGAAAACTGAGGATGATTTAGTTCGTTATAATGCCAAATACATAATAACAAAATTAATTTGTAATCATGATAAAATTCGTCTGAAGAAGGTACAAAGTACTGAAACAGCTTTTACGAATTTGTATTTTAATAAATATGAAAATAATATAAAACTTTAAGTTTTATTCTTATTTAATTAACAATTTTGGTTGTTTCACAACGAAACTCAGTATATGCTATTAAAATAAACGGAGGTTGATATAAAAAAGGGGCGAAGTCTGAGAATTAGAAGTGGAGGTTTATCTGAAATTCGAAATTAAAATCTGACTAGCAGTCATATTTTGGTTCGTCTCAGCATATACCATACACTTTAATTAACATTTAATATTTCCATTTATTTAGGGGTAGAAACGCACGCCGGGTATATTAGACAGTAGTTTATATTTTACGTAATGTGTATAAAATAACATTGAAAGGGTTTGAAAATAAACTAATCAAGCATGCAAAATATTTTCCTACATTTCATATATTTTATCTCATTTTACGCTTATGAGAAGGGAGGTCACATTTTCTCTTCTGAAGAGAGAATGTGCTTCATCAGAGAGTCATGGAAATCTTACAACAATGTGTTTAATGAGAAATTCCTCGTACTAACTAGCCGGTAGTCATGGCAACGCCTTGCAGTTGTTTCTTCATTACGTAGCTGTGTCCACCCAACAAGATGATGGATGTTGCGGATAGCCGCGAATCACGAAAATTAAGCTTTAGTGTTCCCCTACCCTAGAAAACACTCATTACTCATGACGTCAGCACTATTTATTAATAATCCAGCATACTCTTACTCCTTCAAGCTAGCCGCGCCATATAAGCAACATATCATTTTCTGTCCAAAGAACGTTTTCCCTAAATTATATCACCCTCAACTGGACCATAATTACATTACAGCATTATATCAAAATGTCTAATGGCTTGAAAACGGAAATTTCAATTAAATCCCGCTCCTTTTAAATAAATATGTACATTTTAAACAAAGAAACATTTCTGGTCAATAAAATTATATTTTATACTCGAATAATAAATGAGTATTCCGGCTGTAATATAATTATACAATTTTAGTGTTGCATTATTTTATATTTGTTTTCTTTAATAAAAAATATTGAATTTTATAATAGACTAGCTAATACCCGGCGTGCGCTGCTACACATAAATAAGTGAAAATTAATGTGCTTTTATGTTTAGTTGAATAAGTAAAAGGGAAAATAATTATAAATTTATATTTTTTAGATGCCTCCTGCTGATTACCCGGCGTTGCCCGGGAATCTACTCATCCCGATCTTCTTGACATAAATGAGCTGAAATACGAAAATTAATGTGTTTTATGTTTAGTTAAATAAGTTAAAGGAAACATTTATATCGTAATTATTTATAGGCACACCGTGCTGTCTACCCAGCGTTGTCCGAGAATCTACTCATCCCGATCTTCTTGGCATAAGTGAACTGAAAGACCAGAATTAATATACTTCTTATGATTAGTTGAATAAGTAAAATGAAAAATAATTATAAATGTATATCATAATTATTTTAAGATTCCCCGGTGTTGCCCGGGAATATACTTATCTCAATCATCTTGGCAGAAATTAACTAAAACACAAAATTCGTTATTGTGCTTCTAATGCTTGCACCGGAATCTATGTATTTGTCTCGATCTTCTTGGCATCAATGAAAGACAAAAATGGTTATTGTGAGTTATCCGTAAGAGATAAACTTATGCTGTCGCGGACGTTTTTGTAGAGCTTTTTGAGATATTTAATTCTGTGTACACTAATTTTGTGTATTTGTTATGGTTTAGGCAGCGGTAAGCCATTTAAGCGTCCAAAGAGTTACTTTTTTCACATTTTCCACTGCAAAGGGCGATTTTTAAGGGTGTAGGATTTGCGTATTAGAACTCTCTTAGAGCCTATGTTCATCCCGGGAATCTCCTGAACATTTTGCAAAAAGCCCCATCACAATCGGATCAACGGTAAGGCCACGCATAAAGTACGAACAACAAACGCACAAAAATTAATTTTGATATGTAAGATGACAAATAAACAATTCACATTATCATAGATATTTAATAAAATTGTGTTAGAACTAAAAAATATACAAGTTACATATTCATTTTATGGAGTTTAAGCAAAATCAGGTATTAGATAGTTTTAAAGGTTAGTTAGTTAGTTAGTATAGATGATCTCTTAAACAAATTGATCGCTCCTTCTGTCCTATCCTATATGATACATGAGAGGTTCACATGTTTCTCACTTAACAACTCAAAATCGCTCGGTTTCCATGTTATCTAATTGGGCCTCATCCTATATTTTTAAGTTAACTTTTCTTTCTGTTAAGATTAGGTGGCAACACTGTGTAAGACATAAAAAAAACTTAATACAAAATTTCTGTATCATAAACGATAAATATTTAACCACTACAATATTTACCCTTCATTTTTTAAATGTAAATTTAATTTATTTCTTAAGAAGATTTCACAATGTTTCATATATTCCTGCGCCCAATTAATCAACTGTCATTATCCTCCGCTTTCGTCATTCCAATCTTCATCGTCCAATCACTTTTCCCTCATGCTGCTCAAAACACCATTCATTCACGTTTTTTTTCTCTCAATCTTATTCTTCTATCAAGTGGCATCCGTTCTAGTGTATTTGGGAATGTGTCTTCCGTCATTATTTTAGAAGTAAATCATTTTGTTATTTGACGAGGCTTGTAAAAAAATATAACACTCCAAATCAGTTCTGGGCTAACATAAAGATACTTAAATGTTGAGTCCAAGAACAATAGTTGTTTTTAAAATTATTATCAGTTTCTGTTCAAAAAAATCATTAAAGACAAAAAATTAAATTATATTTGTCGTAATTTCACTTTGAAAATCATATTAGCTTTTTTAATAAATTATTGAAATGCTTAATTGGATCTGTAACAATTTATTTCACTCTTATTAGTTGCTAAATTGTATACCTATGTCCAAGTATATTAAAGCTAATTAACTAACTCATTGGCGCTATTGAACCCCTAGGTTCATGGCCGCACGCACATAAGCTCTTCATACATCCCTATCCTAGCTAATGTTTTCTAATCAATCCCTACATAATCTACTTCCCTCGAATCTTGATTAATGTTATTTTCCCCACCTCATTGTACGCAAATTGATAATAATAATAATAATAATAATAATAATAATAATAATAATAATAATAATAATGTTTTATTTATTCTGGCAGAGTTAAGGCCATAAGGCCTTCTCTTCCACTCAACCAGCACAAATACAAATAAATATTTGACAAATATAGATACCCATTATACTAATTATAAACAGTTAAAGATACATTAAATGTAGCAATGTAAATTGCATGTACAAATAACATTTTATTTTATAATAACAATAATAATTGTCAGTTAATGGCGGAAAGTGACTAGACGTGTTGTGTATCGCTCGTGACCAACATATTATTTTGAAGGTGTGAACACATTCTAAGTCGCTTAAAACATCGTAACTGATAGTTTTTGTTATATAAAACAATTTGGCTAAGTTAAATTCATAAGATGGGCCCCAAGAAGAATAACTCAATGGAAATAGAAGAGGTGGTGAAGCGTGTCTTACAAGAGTCGCTACAAGATGCTACCATGCTGACAAGTGTTGCCAACATAATAAAGGAGACTGTTGCTGCGGCGGTTATAGAATTAAAAGTGGCATTAGAGCAAACTCACGCCTTAATCAGTGAACTCCAGAAATCTATTCAGGACCGTGATAACAAGATAGTGACTTTGAAATCTAAGATTGATAGCTTAGAACAATACCAAAGGCGTCAGTGTGTGCGTATTTTTGGCATTGCGGAGGAAGAAAATGAAGACACAGATGCCATCGCCTTGCAGGTAGCAGAGAAAGTTGGTGTTAGTCTCCAGGTCAGTGACATTGATCGTAGTCATCGTGTAGGTAGAAAAACAGATGGTGGACGACCTAGGGCTGTCATTGTTAAATTTGTGTCCTACCGTAAGCGAAGTGAGGTGTTTCGAAATAAAAGGAATTTGAAAGGCAGTGGAATTACGATTCGTGAGGACCTTACTAGTGCTAGGGCATCAGTTACTTCGCGAAGCTATAAATATTCATGGCGTAACCAATGTCTGGACCCAAGATGGTTCTGTCATTGTTAAGGTAGGAGACAGAAAAAAGCGAATAAATTATATATCGGATCTCAGCTCAGAGTAATAATTATCAACTCAGAAACTCGTTACTTTTTGTAATTTATTGCTATTAATATTTAATTATTTACTGTGTTAATTTTTTTTTTCATTTTTTCGTGTATAATATATTTTTTTTATTAATTTAATTTTGTACTTCATATACTAAACACCAATTGATATTTCATATTTACGGTTTTCTTGCTTTAGTTAGCAACATTTCAACCATAGATTTAAGGAATGTACTTGCAGCCCCTTTTCGGTCTTTGACAGTTCCATTGTCCCCATCTCAACATACCCCTTCCACCTCAGACCTTTTAAAATCACGTTTCTCTTTGAACAGCAATACACTCAAAATAACACATTGTAATGCACAGTCACTCTTGTCCCACTTCTGAGAATTCCAAACTATATTTTCAACACTTGTCGCATGTTTGGACGCATTAGACAGTAAAATGCCTTCTCTGCTGAGCAAGTTGTTTGCTAATACGATTTTGCTTACTCAGAAATCTGTTCATGCGATAATAATTGGTTAAATTTGTAAGCTACCTGCGGAGGTACCTTACATGAGCAACTCAAATTAAAATCCCGAAGGGAACCGACGGGAACCGATGGTAATCGATGTACTTTGCTGCTTTATCCAACATTTATCCAAGATGTCGGACCTTGAAGACTTCGATCATGTTTTCGGTATACACGGAGAAGAGGAATTTGATAGAGTCTACCAAAGAATTCATCTGGAAGAACAGGAGAATCGGCGTAATATTGCGTGTCGCAGACGTGTTTGTATACGGTATTATTTGCGGGATGCAAGCATAAATGCATTCCTCTATAGCAGACGAAAATAACGGAAGTGGTTTTATCGCTGAGAATTCTGGGTAATTCGTTGCCAATATTACGAAAACGTCGACTCTCATGCATGACCGATAAGTCGGCCGTTAATTCGTTCTCAGCAATTGTTCACGGTGAATCAGCTCACTAGTGATTGGAAGTAATTTGAGTAGAGAGTAATGTTCTAACATACGACCCTAAGGGTATACAAACACACTACTAGACTTAATTATAACAAATAATCCTCAAAAAGTTATAACTAGTGGACAGATAGAAACTCCAGGCATCTCTGCACATGACTTAATATACATTGAATATTCACTCCTTTGCTCTAAACGTAGACCTAGACTTGTAACATACAGAGACTTGAAACATATAAATTATGCGCAATTAATTGATGACGCTGCAAAACTATCTTGGAACAACATATGGACACTTAGAACTGTAGACGAGAAAGTTGAAAATTTTAATGACATGATTTTACAATTGTATGACAAACACGCACCTATCAAGACTAGACGTATAAACAGACCACCAGCACCCTGGATGACTGATAATATCCGCTTGCTCATGACTGAGAGAGACGTAGCATTCAGGAAATACAGGAGGAACAAAGAATTGACAGACTTACAGACATACAAACATCTGAGGAATAAAGTCAACCAGACTATAAGGAATGCAAAACTAAGATATGCCCATACTATTATTACACAATCTATGTCCAACTCAGCTGACATGTGGAAAAATTTAAAATCAATAGGCCTCTGTCAAAATAAACTACAGGTAGAAACAGCTGACCTACCA
This sequence comes from Diploptera punctata, assembly GCA_030220185.1. Taxonomy (NCBI): domain Eukaryota; kingdom Metazoa; phylum Arthropoda; class Insecta; order Blattodea; family Blaberidae; genus Diploptera; species Diploptera punctata. Next base: position 674,180 of record JASPKZ010007799.1, read on the forward strand.
CTAGATGAGTTGAATGACCATTTTACCCGCCTCCCTTCTGACAACACCTCACAACACAAACGACAGACAATAAATGAACTAATGTCATATTCCCAACCTACCCGAGACAAATTCTTTTTTTCCTATATCTCACCTGATGACGCCAAAAGAGCAGTATTACGTATTAAATCTAAAGCACAAGGAATAGACAATATAACATTAACTCTCCTGCAAAAAATAATAGACATTATTCTCCCAACAATAACCCACATTTTTAATGCTTCTATAATGACTGGGACTTATCCCAGACTCTGGAAAATGGCTCTAGTTCGTCCTACACCGAAATCAAACACTCCCACAACACTCGATGATTATAGACCAATTAGTATTCTTCCCTGTTTATCTAAAGCACTGGAACACATAATACACTCACAGTTAACAGACTACCTCACCACACACGACTTACTTGATGAACATCAGTCTGGTTTTAGAACAGGACATCACACAAATACTGCACTACTTGACATTGTAGAGGACATAAGAGACTCAATGGGCAAAAGCAAACTCACCACAATAGTCCTACTCGACTACAGCAAAGCCTTTGACACAGTAGATATAGACTTAATGCTAGCGAGACTAAAGACACTACATCTGTCGGAAAACTGCCTTGATTGGTTTGCATCTTACCTCACTAATCGTCAGCAATCAGTTTCTGTTAATAATCGCATTTCTTCCTGGCGCTTGGTGAGGAAAGGGGTACCTCAAGGCGGCGTCCTCGCTCCTCTTCTCTTCTCGATTTATATTAATGACGTGACCAAGAAACTACAAAACTGCAAGCATCATCTTTACGCCGACGACCTACAGATTTACACACACTTTAGGCCTGACGAAATTAATGAATATATTGACAAAGTAAACACTGACCTCAGGCATATATCTTTATGGTCCAGACAATATGGGCTGAAACTAAATGTAAACAAAACGCAAGCAATAATTATCGGACATCCAAGGCTATTACACCTCATAAACAATGGCAATATGCCGGCTGTCATATTAGATAATGAACAAATTCCTTATATACCGACGTCGTTAAAAACTTGGGATTTTACTTAGATTCTAATTTAAAATGGCATGAGCAAGTAAAACAAACATCTAAAAGGATCTTCTCCATAATGCATTCCCTAAAGCGACTTAAACATTTTCTTCCTACAACTCTTAAAAGAATTTTAATCCAAACTTTAGTGATGCCGCATTTTGACTACTGTGACGTTCTACTAACTGACATAAGTGACGGATTGTCGGACAAACTGCAGCGTGTCCATAATATGTGTATCAGATTCATATTTAATGTTCGAAAATACGATCACATTTCTCCATTATTCCACGAATTGTCATGGCTACATCTAAAAGAGAGAAGAAAATCGCACTGTCTAATTCTCCTATTTAAGATCCTACATACCTCGATTCCCAATTATTTATCATCCCGTTTCCAGTATCTATCCTCAAACCATAACTTAAACACAAGATCACAACATAGTCTCTTACTTAATATACCGCAACATAGGACATCACATCACTCCATGTCATATACCATCTCCACTTCTCGCAACTGGAATTCCCTACCACAAGAAATAAGGGGCTGCCGGACATTGGCATCTTTTAAAAGAAATCTAAATTTATATTTTCTCTAAACTCGACTTCATTATTATCCAGTGTAAGATATATATATATATATATATATTAATTGGTGTTTTTCCCGTATAATGTATCCCGTATAATGTATCATATTTATATTATTATTATTATTATTATTATTATTATTATCGTATCATTATTGTTATTACCCTATAAAATGTTGTTTGTACATGACATTGTTACATTTAATGTATCTTTAACTGTTTATAATTAGTATAGTGTATATCTATATTTGTCGAATATTTATTTGTATTTGTACTGGTTGAGTGGAAGAGAGGGCCTTATGGCCTTAACTCTGCCAGAATAAATAAAGTATTATTTTTATTATTATTATTATTAATATTAATAATACTTACGATAATAATAATGATAATATAATGATAATAATAATATTTATTATTATTATTATTATAGTATAAATATGATAAATTATACGAGAAACAGCAATTAATATATATATATACATACCTTACACTGGGCAATGATGAAGTCGAGGTTAGATAAACTTAGATTTCTTTTAAAAGTTGCCAATGTCCGGCAGCCCCTTATTTCTTGTGGTAGGGAATTCCAGTTACGAGAAGTGAAGATGTTATATGACATGGAGTGATGTGATGTCATGTGTTGTGGTGTATTAAGCAAGAGACTATGTTGTGATATTGTGTTTAAGTTATGGTTTGAGGATAGATAATGGAAACGAGATGATAAATAATTGGGAATCGAGGTATGTAGGATCTTAAATAAGAGAATTAGACAGTGCGATTTTCTTCTCTCTTTTAGATGTAGCCATTGCAATTCGTGGAATAATGAAGAAATGTGATCGTATTTTCGAATATTAAATATGAATCTGATACACATATTATGGACACGCTGCAGTTTGTCCGACAATCCGTCACTTATGTCAGTTAGTAGAACGTCAAATAAAAAGTATAACCAAAGCCAATACATACATTATTTCATGATAAAGTTACAAAACATAAATACACAAACTACCTCCTTACAGTTAATTCTTAATTAAGGCTCATTTATATATCCTGGTCGAATATAAGTCAGAAAAACGTGTGTGTAAGATAATTTTGAGCAGGGTGTGGAAGAGCAGATTGTTGTGTTTCTGGTCTCGTAGCTACAGGAGCATGTGATGTGAAGTTATGTGGTCGGGTGTGTTGCTACTCATTTAGTTTACGATGTCCCGGATAAACTTTGTTTTAATGTGTTATCGCTTGCAACTCAAAATCCAATTCCACAAAACAAACTGCGACATTCTTCAAAAGTTCAATATTGTTTCTAACTAAAAGAGTTGAGTAGTACTTCAGGACAAATTTGAAACAAAACTGAAACAGGTGGTGTTACAGCATTAAATTAATTAATGTGTTTAGTTATTTTCTTATTTGTAACTACAGTCTTGTTTATTTGTATCTAATCTCTCTCTTGTTTAGCTGTCCAACTATAACATCCTTCAAAAACAAACTAAAGAATTATTTTATAACAAACTAACTTATGCGCCTCACTGATAGTATTCTTTTAACCATTAATAAATTCAATTATTTATGAAAATAATATTTAGATTAACAAATAGTTTCTTTTGTTTTGTTTTAAATATTGTATAATCGTAAAATTGGTTTTCTATATCACATTATTTTTCTTCGTTTTTTATATACATTAGACAGGGATAATTTAATATGTCTTGCTTGTATACATTTTATTATTAGTTTTAGTCTTAATTTTAACTAATATTAACTGGTTGCATTATAGATCGTAATATAATAGATACCTTTTTGATCAAATTTTTATTTAGTATTTAATATTAGAGTTAATTGAGATTGTTATATTCTGATGTAATATATGTTTGTCCTGGTGAGTGGAAAAGAAGACCACATGACCTTAACTCCAGCAGCCTAACAAATCTAATCTAAATCTAAATCTATTTACTGACATAAATCATTTAATTTGAAATTATTATTTATTAACGTGCTTTGATTAATTAAGGCATTATTTTATTTAATGTTTATATTATCATCAATGCAATTTCGTCTTCAGCTAATAAATCATATTATTTATTATTAACAACCAATCATAATTAATAAAAAAAATTGTCTTCATTTAATAATTTATATAGTGTCTTTTGTGGCAGCAGCCGGCTAGAGCTGATAAAAATGATAATCATAAAAGTAATTCCACGAGTGATTTCCAAATTTATCTAGACAATTTGGAAATCAAGAGTGGCATTTGTTAGGAATATTTTACGAATAAAATTAAGCTGTTTACTCACAAATCATTATATATGAATATAGTTATTTTATAATATTTATATAATTAATGTAAACGGCGATGTTTGAAAACAAATGAGAAACGTTTGTTACGCTTCATTTGTTCATCACAGATCATATTATTTATTGTCGAAGGATCGAAATATTGTAAGGATACACCCTAGTAGAGAAAAACTGAAACACATCAAAATGCTTATAATCAACATTATAGGTTATTAATTAATTTCTGATGTCCTATAATGTTAATTAAATTTTTCTGGAACGTAAATACCTGGCAAATAATACGTTTAAAAAATTGCAAACAGTGTTTTCTTTTTAGTGTTATAATCAATTACTACGAATGTTTTTCTATAATATCCCGTAATCAGTATCTGTTTACATTCGTGCACTATATAGCCGTATTTCGTGGACAGTGTGTGACTGTAAAATAATGTTCTTACCTATTCAGAATATTAAAAAGGAGGAGCTTGATTTTAATATCATTAAAATTAAACTGATAAAATCGAGGTGAAAAACGACAGTGATTGGTCACTGACTCCCAGAAGTTAAATAGTCTCTGAAAATAACTTATGTAATTTTATTTGTACTGTCATAATTGGGGCAATCTGTAGCGTAATGGATACGGCACTACACTACAAGCCGAAGGTCGAGGGTTCGAGTCCAGGTGGGATCAGTATTTTTAAACTTACTCAAACCTTCTAGCGGCACTACGGCCCTCGAGTCCACTCAGCCTCTAACGAAAATTAATACCGGACGCTTGTTATGGGTTAAAAATGGCCATCACGCAGGGCTGGCAACATGACTGACATCAAGTGCCGATTGTCCAGAAAAAGTGGGAGCCTTAACGTCTTACTATCTTGAAGGCCTGTAGTGGGATCACTTTACTTTTACTGTTATAATTCCACAACAGGGATACAGACTAAACTTTTAGCCACTTCAGCGTGAATGAAGATATTGTGGATGATCTCATGAAAATTATTTTAAATAATACAGATCTTCGCCGATCCTATCTAGCAGAAACCTAATATGACCACGACAAAAATGATAAACTATATGTATGTGTGTGAGCGAGAGAGAGAGAGGGGGTCTCTTTCTCATACTTATATCTATGAAAATCTGCAATATACTTACTTATTCACTGGCACTATCGATCCCGTAGATTCATGGCCGCGCGAACATAAGCTCTCCATACATCCCTATCCAGAGCTAATGCTTTCCAAACATTCCCTGTATAATCTACTTCCCTCAAATCATAGTTAATGTTATTCTCCCACCTCATTCTTGGTCTACCAACTGGGCGTTTTCCCTCTGGCTTTCCTACAATAAGCTTCCATACAAGTATTTCATTCCCCATACGTGCAACATGTCCTGTCCATCGCAATCTACGAGAATTAACTGTTCTTATTATATCTGGCTTCCTATAAATACCATGTACTTCATTGTTATGTAGTATTTTCCATTCACCTTTGTGTTCATCTTTCTTTGGTCCAAAAATGCACCTAAGAAATTTATTCACAAATACTCATAATCTCCTTTCCTCCCTTAAATTAAGAGTCCATGTTTCGCATCTATATAATATAACTGGTAGAATAATATATATATATATATATATATATATATATATATATATCCATCCATAGTAAATCTGCCCGAAGGCAGGTCCTTCACTGCAATCATAGCATTTTCATGCTATGCTTGCAGCTTTACTAGGGAATTGTTTAGGTGTGGTTAAAAGCTTCCCGTTTCTTTCCACACCGGGGGTTTGAAGTTCTTTTGTTTTGGGGATTGATGATGATAATGATAATGGTAAGGATGAGGATTATAACGATAAGGATGATGGCCATATGATTTCGGGGACCGTGTGGGCCTTAAAGGTTACCCTGACATTGGTCTGGCAGTGAGGAAGGAAAAACTCCGAAGAAAAAACCTCAACCAGAAAAACTGGCCCGACCGGGGACTCGAACCCGGGCCCGCTGCGTTGACAAGGGGCAGCACGCTACGTCGATACCTCAGCGGTGGCAATAAATACATGAGATTAAATAAAGTGAAAGAACAATAAATTCTAAACTTACAACTAACTCTGAATTGCATTTATTATTATTATTATTATATTTATTATTATTATTATTAGTATTAATATTATTATTATTATTATTATTATTAACATTTTATGAAATTCATAACACACATTCATAACAATATGAAATATTATGACAAGAATTTTATGGACAATTTATGTATTTCATAACACTCATCAAAAACCATACGTTAATATACAGCCTCGAGACCACAGCGGTGTATATATATATATATATATATATATATATATATTAATTTTCAGTTTAATATTTTTTTAAAGGAGTTGGGACGTCAAGAGTCTCTGTAATGCATAATAGGACGCATTTCCAGAATTGAGCCTATGTTTAATTTCTTTGTGCATCTCATTCCTATTTGTGATTATTGTTCCTAGGTATTGAATTCAGCCACTTACTCAAAATTTCCCTCATTTGTCATTAGCTGTACATTTCCATTATATAATGTATTTCTACGTGTGACCATATATTTAGTTTTATTGATATTTACTTCTTGTCCTAATTTCTTAGTGTTACTCAATAGTGTGTACGTGTTGTCCTTTAGTATTTCCTCGCTATCGGCCAATAGTACTACATCATCAGCATAAACTAACAGCTTATTAATACTATTGTGTTGTAAACCTTCCTCATTCTCTAAAGATTTAATGGCATGCTCTAGTACAAAATTAAATAGTAAAGGAGATAGTGCATCTCCTTCCTTCAACCCATTCTGGATTACAAAAGTGTCCGAAAACTGTTTGTCTACACGCACCCTACTCTTTGTGCCATTTAGGCACATTACTATAAGTCTAACTAAGTTTTTAGGAATTCCGAACTCCAGCAGGATACTATACAACTTCTCCCTCTTAATTGAATCTTATGCTTTTTGAAGTCTACGTATAGTTGATGTACAGTACCATTATATTCCCACTTCTTTTCTAAAATCGTCTTATACTAAAAATCTGATCTGTTGTAGACCTGTTTCTTCTAAATCCATATTCATGGTCTCCTAGAATGTCATCAATATAGGGAGTAAGTCTGCTACTTGTTAGAATTTTGTACGAAGTTGAAAGTAATGAAATGCACCTATAGTTGTTGCAATCAGTTTTATCTCCCTTCTTATAAATAATCTGCAATATAACATTTGTGTATATATATATATATAAAGATTTTCAATGTTTACATTTCTAAAGTTCTATTTTCCTTCTCCACTGGTCTCTATCTATCTACTCAATTTCCTCCACTCCTCTTGTTCCTATTCCAGTTCTTATTTCTTGCATCCACGAGTTTCGAGGTCTTATTTTCCTTCTTCTTCCAGGTGGACACCATTCCAATGTTTTCCTGGGTTATCATTCTTCTTGCATTCGTCGTACTATCAAATTAATTGCTTGTATCTTATATAATATAATATTAAATATTTAACATTCATTTTTTCTCATATGACAGTATTTCATTTTTCTTTTTCTAATTTTGAACATCTTGTTGCTCTCCTCAAGGAATCCATTTCCATCGACATAATGTTCAAAGTTTCCGTTGAATTTCCAAACATCAGCTCCATATGTGACAGTACTTCTGTATATATGACATGAAAAGAGAAAAAATGCCTAAGCTCGGATTTGAACCCGAGACCTCTAACTCTAAACGTTAGTGCTCTACCAACTGTGTTTCTCAGGAATCGGAACATAAGCATGTATTTTTCTTGTATGTATATATATATATATGTATATATATATATATATAAATAATCTTCAATTCACGACAGTCGGCGGGATATCGGCCCAACTGCCATCAAGTGGCTATTATAAGAAGTAAGCATTTTAAAGAGAAATTTTACTTTATAGCAACGCTTGTATATTTAGATGTTATAACTAAATATTTGACAGTTAGCAATGAAGGCCAATTATGACATGAAAATAAAAATAAATGCCTTAACCGGGATTTGAACCGGAGACCTCTAACTCTATACATTAGTGCTCTATCGACTGAACTACTCAGGAATCCAAACTCAAACATATATATATATATATATATATATATATACATGTGTGTGTGTGTGTGTGTGTATGTTAACGCTCTGGCGGTCGAAATTGTTTTTTTTTCGGAATCAAACTCGGCAGGCAGCAATAAATTTAAAAAAAATAGGTCGAGTTTGTTAACCTTCAAAATATGATCATTAGGAGTAGGGATCAAAATTTAAAAATCACTCTAGCTGTCACATTTTTTTTCGCAACTATGCTTACCATACGTTATTAAAATTAAGCGAGGAACACATTCTCCAAAAAATCAGCGAAATCCGACCATTAGAAATGGGAGTTTCTCACACATCTGAAATTTAAAATTCGCAGCCGCCATGTTTGCTTTGTCGCATTGTATCTGTATACCATACAATCTAATTAAACATTAAATAAAGGGCAATGAATCCTATAAGAAACATGGGTTTAATTTATATAATATTTTTAATAAGGCAGTATAAACAATACATTAGTAGACATTATTTAAATTTGCGTCAAATTACACAACAATATACCATGTACTAATTTAAATATATGTATGGTTTGTCTTCACTGCAGTTCGAAGAAAATACTATAATAAGCTGACCCAATATTAATACAATTAATTGTTAAATTCCGTTGCGATGTTAGTCGTAATATAAATATTATATCATCTTTATACATATATATATATATATATATATATATATATATATATATATATATATGTTATGAATACATAGAGTATTTTACATAGATATTTAATTATTTCATAGATTATTTTAATTATTCAAATAAAACAGTTGTTGAAATAAAGCACTTAGACATATTATATTAGGAGAGAATTTTGACTTATGGCAGGAACAAAGTTTGCACGGCTAACTGTAAAATCTCTGCATTTAGACTAATGGAATGTTTAATACAGTTACTCTAAGATGTAGGTCAAGAACTTAGTATTTAACCCTGGCAAAATAGGGGACTCGGGTCAGTCAGTGGATGCAGTAGCCGAGGGGTAAGTCTACATACCATTTTTCTTAACAAATTTGCTAGGACAATTAGAAAAAGAATTCAAGTATTTTAAATAGTTGAATATTATATGTCTAAGTGTAGGAGTTATCAGAATAATTATTAAAATATAGATTAGGGTAGATTTATAAACCTCCATCTCTCCCTCTCCCAAACTTAAAGAAAGTTAGAATGTAGGTTTTCTTAATATAAGCTTAGAGTAGTTATTATTTAGGGTTAGAATACTTAGAGTTATTGTAATCATTATACTCTAGAAATAAAATAGTTAAAATTAAGAATTCATTTATTTATGTTTAAAAATACATATGCCTTTATAACTAATACATCCACATACTAACGCTCGGTTAGAACCTTATGCTACCAAAATTCAAAGTCGCGAAGGTCCTTTAAGCCCTAAGAAAATCAGCAGTTCGTAATAATAATAATAATAAAATAATAATAATAATAATAATAATAATAATAATAATAATAATAATAATAATAATAATATATATACAATTTTTCTTTACGTGCTTTGTCACTCTACTCCTCCTAAACGACTGGGCCTATTTTGATTAATTTTTTTTTGTGTATGTTTGAGTGGATTCCCGGATGGTTGAGATTCACAATTGGACCCGGTAGATGACGCTGCGATCGGGTTATAGGATTTTTTATGTCAGATGTGTAGTCATCTGCATTACCGACATATTCCGCGCGACAATAATGTGACGTCATAATGCACAGCAGATGACAGTGAGTTTTTTATGCGAAGTCATGAATTAGTGAATGTTGTAATTAAAAAAGTAACTTATAGTTTTGTCATCCGGTCATGACACGAGGATTGAATGCCCGGGCAAGACAAAGTCTGCTGGTTTCGCTAGTAAAGTTATAAAATCAGGTATCGTCCCCTCAACAGATATAATTATTAGTTCGTAGGTCTTTCGGGATTAGTTCCATCCTCAGCAGCAAGTTGGTTTGTTACTGTAACAAACTAACCTTCTCTTGATGATGGGACTACTTCCGAAAGGCTTAAAGTAAATTTATAATGTTATTAGTCATTCCAACTATTCTCAAAACGTTAAACTGACAATATACTAAACTGTTATTCCTCCAGTTATATGGATTCGAACCAAGGGCTCTTACTTTAAGGGAGAACAAAAGATTACGATTATTTGGGGATAAAGTTCTTAAAAAAATATTTGGACCAAAGAAAGACGAACAAACAGGCGAATGGAAAATACAATATTTATGTAACAATGAACTATATTTTATGGGATGCCAGATGTAATTAGATCAGTTAAGGCTCATGGGCTGAGATGGGCGGAAGATGTGGGAATGAAAGAGAGGCATACCAGTGGGAAAGCGTCCAGTAGGTAGGCTAAGAAAGAGGTGAGAGAATAATAATAACCATGATTAGAAGGAAGTAAATTATACAAGGGATAATTCGAAAACGTTGGCTCAGGATTGGGATATTTGGAGAGGTTATACGTCGCGGTTATGACCTCACGGATTCGATAGTGCACCTCAGTTACTTAGATCGATTTTCGAACTTTTTTCGTAGCATGGTTATTATAGATACAATTTTATAGTATATTCCAACATTATAACATCTCTAATGAGTGAATCTTAAGGACTGTTTAACACATGCCCAAATGGGAGTCAATGACCAATCACGTTTCAATGAATTTTGTTCTACAACCAATCACAGTCGTGTTTCACCTTGCTATTTATCGAATTCTGTTTACCAAAATAAATAAAACTCCTAATATTTAATATTCTGAACAGGTCAGATCATTATTTTGCAATGACTAACTCTCCGTCAAATACGTTGAGTATAGCAAATAATAAACAGATCCCTTCGAACTACACATCTGATAACTGTGTGTTTTTAAATAATGATTTTCTGAGTTCTTTCCTAGAACAATTAATTAATAACCTATAATGTTGGTTATTATATAGAGTTTGACTTGTTTCATTTTTTCTCCAATAGGGTGCATTCTTACAATAATATGATCCTATTTGGCAATAAATAATATGATCAAGTTGCAGTGGATGAACAAATGAAACATAACCGAACATTTCTCATTTTCTTCAAACATCGCCTTTGACATTAAATATATAATTATGTTTAAATAAGTATATATAAATAATGATTTGTGAGTAAACAGCTTAATTTTATTCGTTAAATTGTCCTAACAAATGCCATTCTTGGTTTCCAAATTCTCTATACTACATAAATTGGAAATCACTCGTGGCATTACTTATGATAAATATAAGTTTATGTAGTTTGGCAAATGCACTTTTAATCTTCCATCTCTAACATGCATTTTTAAAGAACAAAAAGTACCGTATTCTTTTTTTTTTCTATACAATTTATTGTTTTGTGAAATGTAATATTAAACTCATTTGCATAACTATTTTTCTATGTTACATTCACATGCAAAAATCTTGCGGTACGCCTTTTCCTGTTATGTAATAAATTTAAGACCATAGCAGTGCACAAGAAAATTCTTAAGGATTAGAATTCTGGGTAGAGACACTTTTTGTCGTCCTCGGAATTCCGCATTCTTAATGGATTATTGGAGAAAATGTGACTTAATGTATGAAACTGTCTTCCGTACCACGAAAAAATGCAATACCAGAGTAAAAGAATGTTGAAGTGTGTACAGTATATACAGTTCCTTCGTGCGCACATGTTCATATATCATATATGCTTATAACATTCTATATACATTTAAACATTTATTTATTCGATACTCGTATATGGGACATTCCATACGAAATCGGCAAAAAAATTGTGAAAAATGAACTCACATTTTTAAAAGTTTACCATTTTTTTACAGTGAAACTTTATGATGTACTGAATATCTGTACCGAATTTCAAGTCTTCGCTTGGTGTAATTAAATAGTAATAGAGCTGTCAATTTATCGTATTGTTTTAAATAGTCTCTTTTATAAAATACATTTCTCGAAGTATGGCTATTCCCTCAACTTGAAAAGATAGTCACATTATAGATGATTTTATGCTCTATCGCGTGAAAATTAGTATGTTAATATTTACGTCTTTCTGAAGGGCGTAAATGCTATTAATATGCAATTGACCTTCCTCACCAAAAAAATTATAAAATCAAAAAGTGCCACATTATTACCTGAACACCAGTTAATTTTTTGTAATTAGTATTAAGTGGAGTCTTGAAAGGGAAACTACCAAAAATAATTTTTTTTCCTAAAATCTCCTATGTGTAGACTGCCCGCAATACCTTTCGCGTGAGTGCAGATCGCTCGCTCGTACAAACAATGACGGAACTACTTGGTAATAGTCCTTTGCGCACTAACAAATATTTTTATTGTTATTATCATCATTACATTATTTTTATTATCATTATAACAATTATTACATTATCATCATCATCATCATCGTGGACTAGTGGTTACTCTGCACGCCTCCGATTCCGAGGTTCGCGGGTTCAAACTCGGTAGGAAACAATGGAATTTTAAAGGCGTAACAATTCTGAATGCTATTTTGCTATTTTAATGCTATGTTTTGATGCATAAAAATGCTGTTGTACTCTTCTTACTGACCAGGAGAGTGGAAGCAACGTTAGAATTTTGATTTTATCTTTTTTATCACTGCTAGCAGCAAACGCCTTCTTAAGATTTTCCAAAACCTCAATTTCATATTTATCCTCTTCTTCACTTGAAGAGTCAAATTGGTGGAAAATTTTATTTTTAATTGCCTCAGTTACACTTTTATATTTATTTTTCACATATTTATTGTGAGACATTTTTGCTCTCTTAATGGGACTTTCCCCTATCAATTTAAATGATTTCATTTAATGTTGGTATAGCCGATTCTTTAACGATGTCGGAACTACTATCGTTATTGCTACTAGGTTGTGTTACATCGGATTCCTCATTTTCAGTATTAGTTAATCTGTTAGGCTGTACATCCTCAACATTTCTCTTACCCTCTAAAATTAGCCTGCAATTACTACATATTTTTGCCGAGAGCCAGTGTTCTTGGGGTACCCCGAATTCCTCACAGATCCATGGAGGGACAGATCTGAATTTTTTAAACTACTCTTATGTCGTCGTCCGAGTGGATTGAAACACTTTCCATTCACATAACACCAGTTAGGCTTATTCATAATAGACAGTGTAATTATATGTACAGTAATAAAATAAAACACTTCAATCTGCAAACTTGTTAGTTAAAAACGATAAAAGATTATTTTTAATTTGATTGTAATACTTAAAATAATGAGGTGACAACACTAAACACACGTACTGATTTAAATCAACTGTCTAGTAAATAATCTGAACTTGAGAATTGTTGATAGAGGAGCAGATGTTTTAAGAAGACGCGCTGATTCAGCATTTCATTCGTTTGTTAGGAAGTGATACGAGTATTAAAACATTCGGTTTTATTTGGAAGTGATATCTTGTAACAACACTATTTCGTCATAGTTTCCAGGGTACAATACAGTACACTCAATAAAAAATTATTTTAAGATTGAAATTAGTAATTATAACATAATAAAAATCTATTCCAGTTTATTCAATTAATGGTTTGTAAGAGTTTTTATTATAATATTTCATTTAATTGCAATGAAAAATTTGTAACAAAATAAATAATTTGTTTTAAGGGAGGAAAGATGATTACGAGTATTTGAGAATGAAGTTCTTAGGAAAATATTTTGATCAAAAAGAGATGAACAGACAGGTGAACGGAGGAAAGCTACATAATAGTGAGCTACATGATATGTATAGAAAGCCAGATACGAGTATAATAAGAACAGTTAAGTCTCGTAGGCTTCGATGGGCAGGTCATATGGTACGTATGGAGGATGAAAGAGGTGCTTGGAAAATTTTGGTAGGAAAACCGGAGGGAAAACGCCCAGTTGGAAGACTAAGAATGAGGTGGGAGAATAACATTATACATGATTTGAGGGAAGTAGATTATACAGAGGATAATTGGAAAACGTTAGCTCGGGATGGGATGTATGGAGAGCTTATGTCCGCGCTGCCATGAACCTACAGGCTCCACAGAGCCAGTGAGTGAGTTTAGTTATAAATAATTTGTTTAATAATTCACAGTAAACGTAAGTAACAGAGCTATTTAGTTCTCACTTCAGCAATAAAATTTGATAAATAAATATCTTACTGCGTAAGAATTAAAATATCGCCACTTTTATAAATTTACGGTACTGTTCCATTAAGCACAACATATAATAATTTATTCGATTTAATGGCAGTTGAAAAAGTCACTGATGAAGCTCTTTTAATAAAGTACGCGCGCGACCTTGGTCGTGAAATGAATCTGATGCGCCGTGGACCCGCGAGTTTTGTTTACGAAAATAGAATAAAAAACATTTATATTGTCTGAAGTATTCAACTCTCCAAAACGGTAATTGCTGAAAATTAATCGTTATTACGTGAATAGTATCCTGTATTTTTTCCGTTTTCATTTTTTGATATGTACTGTAGTAAACCGCCATTAAAACAGAAAATTGACACCGAAAATAAAAATATCCTAATTATAAAAATAACACCCTTAAACTACATGATATCACCTATATAAATATGTTTGAAACAAATTTTTGCTGTTTACTGTTTCAGAAATATTAGTTAGTAAACGTTTTAGTTTATCACATTTACGATAATTTTAGATCATCATAACTACGAACCTATAAATGATAAAAATTAAATTTCTGTATTAATACGTTTATAAATGTATTCACTATATTTAGGGATACATAAAATTAAAAAATAAATTGCAAGATTTTTTGCTGTCCGATTTGATATGGAATGTCCCATATAAGAAAAATATTCCTCCAGAAATATTCCAGTATTTCATCCACTAACAGTATTTTTTTAATACTGCCTGGAGTCAATTATAAACCGGTATGAATATTGATAATAATAATAATAATTATTAATATTATTAATAATAATAATAATAATATTATTATTATTATTATTATTATTATTATTATTATTATTATTATTATTATTATTATTATTATTATTATTATTATTACACAGTTAAAGCTATTAGGCCTTCTCTTCCAATTAACCAGCGAATAATAAATTAATACAAAAATTACATATTTATTACAATATTACTAGTTATTTAGATGACTAGTTACTAAACATAATTTTATAACGTGTTGTCTACATTATTTTATCTATGCTCAGAGTATTTTAGTATATGTTGTATATCTAGTATATTAAAAGAAATGTATTTTTTGTGGAAAATATATGTTTAGAGAAAGAGTAATATAGGCTTCGTGAGAGAAAAGAACATTATATAAATCAATAATTAAAATGGATTTTACGTTTTGTTGAACCTCTACTTTATGTTGATACAATAGAAGGATCTTCTTGGTGATAAATTTATATTATAAGAAGTCAATAAATTTATAACTTCGCTATTGAAACTAGTTGGCTCTTTTAAGTTTTAATTTGGTGATTTGGGTCTTTTATTGACTTATAACTCTAGTTTATGTTTTGATACCGTGTTTTGTGTTTTGTTAGTATAGGTTTTGTTACCTAGTAACTACGAACTAAAGTGTCACTGATTGTTATAATAATAGAAAAAATATATTAAAATATAGACTAAACAAAATACAATGTGAATGAATGGGGCTCTATACAAATAATTAAAATGTGCTCGAGAAATAAATATTTTCACTTATGCAGATGTAACAGGACCTCATAGACAATCCTATATAAACGATAGGCCATATGGAGAGGAATTTTAAGAAACATATGTATTCTTCCAAATGCGTCTTTAACGAGTTCACTGCATTACTCAAGATGGTTGGCAGTAAAGTTATTAAAAGTCATGTTCTGGTAGTTTACAATGTGTATTCAAACATACTGTCCCGTATCCCATTGATATCATCGCAGCAACGACCATCCAACTCTATAGAGCATGGAAGAATTTTGTTTGATGTGATGAAACATGATTCAGCAAATCAAATGAGCTAGTGTAGCAATTCGAGATTCAGACGCCTTACTTTTGACATCACTAAAAAAGACTACGGCTTGGATACGTTACGTAATGCGCATCTTAGCCAATGCGCACAACTAACAAACGATCTGTTTGGGAGTACACGTTTCTTAACAAAAATATATTCTTGTATCCCTGACTTTTCTTTCCTAAAAGTTTGTTTCTGAGATTCTCTTACACCCTGTATATTTCATTTGTATCATCTAGTTTAACTCTCTCTTCTTCTCTCATCCTTAGTTTAACCTCTCCCACTGTATGTACTTTTACGTGCCACATGCCCCCCGAACCCTACAGAGATGCGACTTATTTGGACGATTTTAAAAACTATTTTAGCTTTGATATATATACAACAAGAAAACGTAAGGCCTGCCCGTATAAGTGATCGGCTCAATGTTGAAGCCACCTCCGTGACATCACGAATATTGAAAACAAGATACGCTATTTGCTAGGTAAGACGAATATGAATGAATATGATTGCCAGATGATATTTCGTGACTAATTGTGCCTTAACGTATTCTGATTTTTTCTTATATTATATAATACACAACACAAGAAACTTTTGCCAGACGCATAATCTGGGAATAAAAACGGCCGTCTCGTAGGACTGACAACCCAGCTGTATTTTCGTACAACAGCAAATGTGGAAGTCATAACCTCTACTACCCTATAAGGTCTAAGGTCTTCCACCTCATTCGGAATTATTACTTTGGAAGAGAGCCCTACATTATATATAAATTCACCAAGGACTTAAACAACTTCTTTTTTGCGCGACAGTACGTTATGCCGTACTTACAGCAATGGCGACCATAACTGAAAATTCAACTTCCTACATTTCGGGGTTGCCAATCTAAATACCTATACTGTAATTATAGGGTGTCCATTCACCCCATTTTTCCCGGGACAGTCCTGTTTTTTTTTTGGAAAATGCCCCGCTGTCCCGAAAGTTTTCTTTGGGACGCTTTTGGGATGATGCTTTGTCAATGTATTTATGAATTGTGGCTTTAAGTTTGTTATTTGCTATGTAATTATAAATATGAACGTTAGAAAGCGCCAGTTGTATGATCACGATGCACTGTGGTCAAATAAAAAAAACAATGAAAATTGAAATTGTAAAGGCATTGCTTATGGTAAAAACACATTTTAACTATGTATCATATACTTCATTTTATGATAGAATTTCAAAAGAAAATAAACTACTTGATCTTCTTCTTCTTCTTCTTTTTTCTTCCTCTACGCATGAAAGCTGGCAGCTTGTTGCATGTTCATTCACTACAGGTCCGGGGTATGGTGGTGTTCTTCCATCGTAGTTGTGGTCTTCATAATGGCCTTTTCGACTTGATGAAATACATAACTCATCGAAGTACAGCAATTCAAATGTATCTACCATCCTAACCGTGTCGATAGAGTAAGACAATCATTGTAGCTGAGTGTGTCATTTTAATGCACAACTAAAAATAGGTATAACGTAAATATGGCAAGTTTTATAAATTGTTTTCATCCCATTTTTTAGAAACTTCCTTTTACATGTTTTTATGTGTTCCCCATCGTTTTTTTAAAAGGTCCCAGTATTTTCCTCCTGTATTTTTTATACATGTTCCCTTTTACGTTGAATTCATTCGGGACACCCTACTGTAATTCAAATAACTATAAACTTTTGATATTACGCTCTTAACACACACGCGTGTGCGAAGTAAACCACTCTGTCTTCTATGGTACACTACAAATTGTATGTCGGTACAAAAATATCCAAAGGTAGGGTAATACTACCTATTATAACGAAACAAACCACTGCAATTTTACCTGAAACTGAACTTTATTTGACACGATATAAGACAATAAATATGTACTTGCCGTCAAGTCTATCACCTCCACGGCTCATTCCTGTTAATTTATAAAACTTAGGTCTCACCCACGCCTCCTGTTTTTTCAACTAATAGACATTGCCCCACACTGTTAACGTTGGTAAAATTTTGATAATGGAACGCAAATATTTCCAACAAAGATATTATTTTACTATTATTTATTATTTTGAAAACACCATCGCGCAAAAAATAATGTACAACGCACGTTTTTTAAGTGTTTCACAGAATCTCGGTTTTTGTATATTTTAATCGATTCTGTAAACCCACTTCCCAACCTCGCATCGTAATATTCTACAGTGTGATCAGTATCGCCCTGGACAGCAGACGCGGGGATAATCACATACAACAGTGCTAGAACAACAACACGCCCGGCGTGGAACGACAAGCGTATGAGCGCGGTGAATAACAACCCCACTACACATTTTCTTCGTAAATAATGTTACAAATTTTCGTACTTACCAACTTACTGACGCAGGTGCTGGAACTGTCCACCTTCGTTGTCCATACATTTTTGACACCTCTTTATAAAATTTCCCATAACACGCTGTAGTTCTCTTGTACTGATGTTGTTAATTTCGTCACGGATATTACGTTTCAGGTCTTCCAGAGTGCGTGGGTTTTTCTTGTACACAGCATTTTTCGATCTATCCCAGAGATAGAAATCGTAGGGGTTTATATATATTGGGAGAACGAGCAGGCCATAAATTCCTACTAATAATTATGTCATCGAACACGCGGTGAATTTCGCGCATTGAAACATCAGCTGTATGAGCTGTACCTGAGTCTTGCTGGAAGAATGTGAATTCACGCTTCCTGTCAGTTAATTCCCTGAAGAAGGGCGTCAGAATGTCATTCACATATGTACGAGAATCGACTGTATTCCGAAAGAAAATGGGGCCTGTGATTATTTCGCCACTACTGACGATTATTTTGCGAAATCACGTAACCATGGAGATGGAACCACATATCATCCGAAAAAAAAAATGTGGGTCTATTAGGCCGTTATGGATATTATTTAGCATCCACTCACAAATTCGTGCCTACCGAATAGGATCACTGGGTTGAAGAGCATGTGTCTTAGTTATTTTATATGGTTGCAAATTAATAATTTAGTAACTTTTTGTTTAGAGCCATAAGGTATTAATAGTTGTTGCGAAGGGCACCTAAGTGATTTTCTAGGAGATTGCTCCAATGGATAACCTATGTCGTCTATTGATTCTTCTGTGAGAGTACTACGCGGCTTGTGTGGCTTCTTAGGCTCGACACTTCCCGTAGCGTGGAATATATTATAGAGATTATGAACTGTTGAACGTGATGGACTTTTTACACCCGGGAATCGTGTTTCAAAGAGTCTTCGTACTTGACTGGCAGACTGAGTTAACAAATACTGATCATAAATAAATATACGTTGTTCAGTAGAAAAATAGTTAGTCATTATACAATTTAGACTTATAGGCCCACACACATCATCCAGTTTACATTATACACACGTCATTCAGATCACAAGGAAAAGTGACCGAGCATCTTATCTACTCGAAGTATACAATCTGATTGCGACCGTGAATGCGTGGGATATACTAGTACATTTCAAGTCCCGTGTCTGCACGTGTAAGCCTTCGTCATCGCACAGCACAAACCCGCGTCTGCAGTCCTATGCTATACTGATCGCACTGTATTAACATTCTTAAAAGTCGTGAATCATTTGGGATATTTAAACTATACGATGCTATTGAAAAAAAAAGTGACTTTATTTGTTCATGTACAATAGGGCTAATACATTTAGGCCTACATGAACCAAAATTCCTTATTTATGTTAGCTTTCTGTCCTTAATCAACTTAAAATATATTTCTTTTGCACGATTGTGCGTTCGTCATACTTATAGGAATAGCGACCATGATTGAAAGTTCAATTTCCTAAATAATTGTGGGGTTGTCAACCTATAAATAACTAAATAACTATACTGTAATATTACCAATTACCTACCTAGAGCGGGAAGTTAAACCACCGGCCTTTATGTATACTTCGTATAATGTATATGCAAAAAATATATCCGATAGGTAACAACTCACTGCATTTTAAATGAACTAAACCTTATTTGAAACAATATATAACAATAAACTCGTATATGTCACCATTTTATGCATGATTGGTGTCACAGCCTGCTTAGTCTCAACTAAATTATTTTCGGCATTTACTATATATGCATTGGCCAGAATGCTAATGTAAATATTTCCAAGAAATATATTATTTTACTATTATTTATTATTTTGAAAACATCATCGTGCAAACAGTAATGTACAACAAACGTTAGTGAAATGTTTTATACAATCTCGGATATTAAAAACCGAGCTATTGCTCGGTTTATAATAATATCCTCGCTTCTGTAAAAACCACTTCCCAACCTCGCATTGTAACACACTATTATATCCAACGACCATATAATGCTAACAGCTATTAAAATTTGAACGAAGCGTATGTCCTTACGCAAGCCTTGGCGAGCATCAATTGTTTCAATTGTGATTCTGATTATATAATTATTTATTAGAGATACATACAACTGCAAAGGAAAAAAAAATAAATAATTGCTAAATTGTATTTTTTATAATGATACCGGCATTATAAAAAACGGTATACAGGGTGTATCAAAAAGGATGGCGCAAACTTACATGGTTGAAAGTACACGATAATAGAAGCAACAATGTCCCAGTAAACATGGGTCCGCACGAGCCGTTTGCGAGATAATTACGAATGTATGGTTACAAGCCGCCACTGACTACAAGGTAAACATCGTCCTAATTAGTACAAATTAATTTGGATTTAGACTTTACTATTAATTTTTCATCTCATTTAGTTCACATTTCACATATCACAGTTCACTTCATTTATGGGTTACCTGTTAACGGAGGTGTTCGAAGTGTCTTCCTAGCATCTTGATGCAATACTGTGCTCGCCTCTGCAATGAATGTCGAATTCTTTCGAAAACCCCTGCATCATTTCTGAATTTTTGACAAGCATGTACAATTCTTTGCTCCAGTTCTTCAGCCGTGTTAACGGGTGTGCTGTACACTTCGCTTTTGAGGTGACTCCAGACACAAAAATCCAAAGGATTTAGATCAGGTGATCTTGGAGGCCAAGATACAGATCCACTTCAACCTATCCATCTTTGACTGTATCTGCGCGTTAGATGCCGTCTCACAGCAGCAGCAAAATGTGCCGGAGCTCCATCATGCATGCACCACAAACTCCGACGTTGCTGAAGGGGAACGTCCTCAAGCAATCCTGGAAGATGACGCCGCAGAAACCTAATGTACCTCCGTCCTTTACGTTTTTGTGGAAGAAGGTGTGGCCCAATGAGATTATGACGTAATACCCCTAACCACACATTTAGTGAGAAACGGTGCTGATGTGGTGACTCATGAACAGCATGTGGGTTTATTTCACACCAAAAATGTGTATTATGATAATTCACTGACAAAACATCACTCCAGGAACAAAGTCCGCTTCATTGAGACATTGAACTCGTTGGAATTGGTAAGGGTACAGTAAATTGCGCTGTAAAATTCTCCATACACTACTGTGGCTTAGTACAGGCACTTGTGTGGCAATTCTTCTCGTCGAGTTTCCTGGAGAGAGCTGTACTGCTTCCAACACCATATCCTCAACCTCAGGCGTAATGCGAGCAGGCCTACCTACTGCTCTGCCATGTGCAAAACCCCCATTTTCTCTCAGCCACTGATGGACCCATGTAAATGTACGACTTTCGGGGTGTCTTCGATCAGGATATGTTTCTAGGTACAAGCGTGCAGAATCCCGTGCATTGCCATTAGCCCTACCGTACATGAAATGCATATCCGCATACTCTTCATTACTGTAAGGTTCCATTGTAACTACAACACAGCACAAATGGTACTCCTCAGACGAGACTGATACCTTTTGAAACTGTGTACTGTATCCGTCCTGTACGTTCTGCGTGTATGGTTTGATTACAACTCTACCTCTCGGCAATGTTCGGTTTTGTAAACAAAGCACATAGGACGGCTTCAAGTGCACAAGGAGTAAAGCGTACGATGTTACAAAGAATGACGTCAGTGGCGGCTTGTAGCCATAGATTTGTAATTATCTCGCAAACGCCTCGTTTGCGGAACCATATTTACTGGGACATTGTTGCTTCTATTATCGTGTACTTTCAATCATGTAAGTTTGCGCCATCGTTTTTGATACACCCTGTATAGGCCTAATTTTGAATGTAATTTTTACATAGTGGTAAACAAATCAGCGACGTTCAAACAAAATATTGTGATTTTTATTTCATTATTTACAGACGCTTTTAACATATCAGCTCGTATAGACAATATTTATGTATTATTTACATTATTTATTGTTTTATGATAGCCTATCCTGATCACTCATTCGCCGGAGCCCTCCATGTCCCTATGTGGCAAAAAAAAAACTGCCGGAGCCCTCCATGTCCCTATGTGGCAAAAAACAAACTATGTCTGTAATCCACATTTTAAAATCCCTCTCCCTACAGTTTGTGCCAGATGACGTGTGGCATGTAAGAAGTAACTGTAAGGTGAGAAGATAAAATTGAAAGGAGTAGTGTTTTTGATGCTATGGATTGGTTATTGTGGTGAAATGGGTTTTGTTAATGAAATTGTAACTTAACATTTGCCTTGATGATTGTGGAAAACCAGGGGAAAATAAGGGCAGGTTGATCGGCACCAGGGATTTGAACCCGAGACCTCCCTAAATACGATTATTAAACGCTACCGCTCGGTCTAATGTTTGTAATATGTACTTTCTAAATTAACGGTATTTATAGAAATATAATTATCTATCATAAATCTTGAAAACTGAGGTTCTCTAAATTATGGTCCTGTATGATTTAGAAGTCAAAACGTCTTTATTTGGACATTATTAATCGTGTACGTCCCAGCTAAAGTCTTACAAGACAACAGTATTTCCTGGTAATAAAAAAAATCAGTGTTCTAAGTTAATTTACTTTCTTTTTAATTTTATTCATAGCTTTTAAGAGACTTTGAATGTAAAAGTTTATATATTATCATTATAAACGCATTTAAAGCTTTTATTTTCCTTTTCTTTTTTTTTATATTATGAAATGTTTTAATGTCAGGCCACGTTGCGTTCTTAAGTTTACATTTTATAACGATAGCGCATGGAAAAATCTTGAAACGTTTTTGTCACCTATCAGGAAAAATATGATGCAACAAACTTACTCACTGGCACTATCGAACCCGTAGGTTCATGGCCGGCGGACATAAGCTCTCCATACATCCCTATCCTGAGCTATACGTGCAACATGTCCTGCCCATCGCAGTATACAAGACTTAACTGTTCTTATTATATCTGGCTTCCTATAAAGACCATGCAGTTCATTGTTATGAAGTCTTCTCCATTCACCTGTTTGTTCATCTCTCTTTGGTCAAGTATCGTAAATAATTGTCTAAATTTGCATTTCAAATGTTTTTATCTTATTTTTCATAAATCTAGTCGTTTGTACTTAAAACCTTATTTGAACTAAATGTTTCAATTGAATAATTATTAATTTCATTTCTGATTTTCTGCAAATGTATTCCACTTAGCCTTGCATGTTCCTCTTTCTAATTGTGAAAATGTAAATCATTTCCCCTAGAGTAAAATAAATAATTTACTCAAGAATTGGTTACACATCAAATTCTTCTTAATTATGTGGTTTATATCTGTGCTTTTTAACTGCATTAACGTTTTCGTAAATGTTGAAGTTTTGCTAGAATTGCACATATTTGTACGAATATCAAAGGAGATGGGATTGTACAGAACTAAATACAGACAGAAGTCGAGAGAGGACGTAATTAAGTGTTCTTTGAATTTAGTAAACTGAAAAAGTAGATTAATGAGAGGAACAAAAATTAGGACAGTTGAAAGACGGATTATGTGACGCGTGCTCTAGATGTCTCATTACCAACGCTCTGCCTGCGTCTCTAGTCACTGAATTTTCCGGTTCCGGAATCGATTTTCATCCGGTCAGAGAGAGAGAGAGAGAGAGAGAGAGAGAGAGAGAGAGAGAGAGAGAGAGAGAGAGAGCATCTTCTGAATTGTTTAACATTTCATTTCAGAATTTCAAAGTGCCTCCTCAATTAAATTTTGTTACAATATTTTATTTCACTTTCTCTCATTTTTTTCCAGCTGAGAATAATCTTACGTCTGTCGACGTGGCATCTTCGATTAAGTCCCTACCATCAACCCCGGCAGTGTTCGATTCCCAGAGAGACGGATGATTTTAAATATAAAATTCGTGTCTAGGTATGTGCCTCCTATTTTTTGTTAATAAAATTCTGTATAATAAGTAAGAATTCATATTAGCATCTAAAAAGCAAGACCGCCTTGCAATTATATCTTAGTCGCTCCACAATAGCTCACACGATACAAAGCAACTGAAAGTCTAAATCTTCATTGTCGCGAAATAGAAAAAGATAAATGAGGATACCTTCTCCATGCATACACGTGATCACTAGAGGTGGAAGAATTTCTTCGTAAACATAATATCAGCGGATGGTCGATGCAACCATTGTACATGACGTCAGAGGGAAAGGGGTTATAACAGTTGTCTGTACTATCCGACAAGCGCAACATTGGACCTGCTTCGTTTGTGCATTTGCGAACTAATGTCATCTCGTGTACACTTGCTTCACTTCACTCTGTGAACGTGGGTGTGGAGCAGTTATTAACTAAGTAAGCTGGTTAAGTGCTCCATTTGCTATTTGTTCCTGAGTACACATGGTTAGTATTTACGTCCATGCGACGCATCAACAGTGCTACTGTGACTGGAGATAAATTTTCCGCTGTGTGTATAATACAGTCTGGTTACAGCAAGAGTTTTGACTCATCACTTTACATTTGTTATATTTTATTCCAAATGTTGGGAACAGTCAGTGCGCAACTTTTATATTCCACCCAAGTTTGCTTTATCTTTAAGTCTGAAACCTGCTTTTGTTTACATCTGACCGCTGTTTTGATTCCAGACTGACTTCTACTGTGTGACTGAAGCTTAGTCAGCCATGCTTCATCGGAACGAGATGTTTCATCTCTAGTGATCAGCCAGGACATTAGTTTGTATGTCCAACAAGAGTGTAATTTAGTATAGCGTAATAGTATTCCCAGACAATTTCCCAAGTACACATTCTCCGGAAATGACAATACACCAAATCTAATGTCCGAATGATTTTTCCCGAACATCGAATTTATTTAAACTAAAAATAAATATAAAATCAGTATTTGCTAATATTTTCACACAACTGTTTAATGAATAAAATGTATAACTGCAATTTAAAATGGTGTTTTTTTAATTGTTCCATTTTTCTCTCTTTTTCGTTTACACTTTATTTCCTTCTTGTCTTGCCTTTTTATTTTTTGTTTTACCTTTTTTTTGTTAAATTTCTTTTATTCTCACATATAGACACAAGAACAGGATACACATCCAGACCCAAGGTGAAGATTTAAAATTCCAGGTCTCCGGAGTGGAAGGTACAGACTCCACCGACTACACCACGGGAACGGACTTTGTGAAACACTGGTAATCCAGTTTCCTTTTTTTTTTTCTTTTTACAAATACTGTACTTTATGTTGATATAATAGTTTGTATGGGGTTTTATTTTTACTCTTATTTAATGACACTCTTTAACATAATATTATGAAATTCCGGGCTATGTGGTCGTGGTCCATGATTACTGTTTCTTCCAGAAGTTTCTCCCTCAACTTACTTACTTACTTACTCACTGGCACTATCGAACCCGTAGGTTCATGGCCGCGCGGACATAAGCTCTCCATACATCCCTATCCTGAGCTAATGCTTTCCAATCATTTCCTGTATAATCTACTTCCCTCAAATCATAGTTAATGTTGTTCTCCCACCTCATTCTTGGTCTACCAACTGGGCGTTTTCCTTCTGGCTTTCCTACAAGAAGTTTCCATGCACGTCTTTCATTCCCCATACGCGCAACATGTCCTGCCCATCGCAGTCTACGGGACTTAACTGTTCTTATTATATCTGGCTTCCTATAAAGACCATGTAGTTCATTGTTATGTAGTCTTCTCCATTCACCTGTCTCTTCATCTCTCTTTGGTCCAAAAATTTTCCTAAGAACTTTATTCTCAAATACTCGTAATCTCCTTTCCTCCCTTAAAGTAAGAGTCCATGTTTCGCACCCATATAATATAACTGGTAGAATAATAGTTTTATATATTTTCAGCTTAACGTTTTTTGAAAGGAGTTGGGACATCAAAAGTCTCTGCAATGCATAATAGCATGCATTTCCAGAATTGAGCCTATGTTTAATTTCTTTGCGCATCTCATTCCTATTTGTGATTATTGTTCCTAGGTATTTGAATTCAGCCAATTCCTCAAAATTTCCCTCATTTGTCATTAGCTGTCCATTTCCATTATATAATGTATTTCTACGTGTGACCATATACTTAGTTTTACTGATATTTACTTCCAGTCCTAATTTCTTAGTGTTACTCAATAGTGTGTGCGTGTTGGCCTTTAGTATCTCCTCGCTATCGGCCAGTAGTACCACATCATCAGCATAAACTAACAGCTTATTAATACCATTCAGTTGTAAGCCTTCCTTATTCTCTAAAGATTTAATGGCATGCTCTAGTACAAAATTAAATAGTAGAGGAGATAGTGCATCTCCTTGCTTCAACCCATTCTGGATTTCAAAAGTGTCTGAAAACTGTTTGCCTACACGCACCCTACTCTTTGAGCCATTTAGACACATTCGTATAAGTCTAACTAACTTTTTGGGAATTCCGAACTCCAGCAGGATACTATATAACTTCTCCCTCTTAATTGAATCATATGCTTTTTTGAAGTCTACATATAGTTGATGTACAGTACCATTATATTCCCATTTCTTTTCTAAAATCTGTCTTATACTAAAAATCTGATCTGTTGTAGACCTGTTTCTTCTAAATGCACATTGATGATCTCCTAGAATGTCATCAATATAGGGAGCAAGTCTGCTTACTAATATATTTGTTAAAATTTTGTACGAAGTTGAAAGTAATGAGATGCCCCTATAGTTGTTGCAATCAGTTTTATCTCCTTTCTTATAAATTGGTACGATAATTGATTCCTTCCATTCATCTGGAAGAGCTTCTTTTTCCCAAATCATACTAAGCAACCAGCGTATCTTGTCCATCAATTTTTCTCCCCCTGATTTTATCAGTTCTGCTGGGATCTCATCTGAACCTGATGCTTTATACATCTTCAATTTTTCAATTGCCATTTCAACCTCTAATGCACTTGGCTCTGCGACTAGCATTTCTGCTGTCTGTAACTTATCCTCCTCAATGTCCTGTTCTGTATGTACATTTAATAGCTGATTAAAATAACTTTTCCATCTATTTAATATACTCTTGGAATCTGCAATCATATCCCCATTTTCATTCCGAATTATGTTTGTTCTAGCCTGAAACCCTTTCTTCTCTATACTAATTCCCTGATATAATTCTCTAATGTTCCTATTTTTTGCATTCATTTCAAGATCATTAATCTTCTCTCTCAAATATTCCCTCTTTTTACTCTTTAGTAACTTGGTGGTTTCCCGTCTAACACTACAAAATTGCTCTAAATTTACCTCATTTGGCTCGTGTAACCATTTCATTTTTGCTACCTTTCTTTTCTTTACAATGTCGGCACATTCCTCATCAAACCATTTCTTGTTTTGCCTGTTTTTTAAACAACCAATGCTTTCTGATGCTGACAATTTAATAGTATCTCTTATAGCCTCCCATTCTTTATTTACATCAGTTTCTTCTTCGTTTGCCACATTGTCATCTGAAGATTCCAGTACTTCAAATCTATTAGAAATTTTGATTTGGTATTCTTGCCGCATTTCATCATTTTTCAAGTTTTTTAATTCATATTTTACTGAATCATCTTTAGCGTTTGTTCCTCTCATAAGCGATAGCCGTTGTCTGATTTTCACTCTGACCAGATGATGATCTGAATTGCAGTCTGTCCCTCTAACTGATCTAACATCAATGATGCTACTGTGCCAGCGTTTATCCACTAATACATGATCTATCTGGTTCCGAGTTTCTCCATCTGGGGACGTCCAGGTGTATTTATGAATATCCTTATGCTGAAATGTTGTGCTCTTAACAATGAGATTCTTTGATGTGGCAAATGTGACTAATCTAACCCCGTTGTCGTTACTATCTTCATGAAGACTGAATTTGCCTATTGTTGGTTTGAATATATCTTCCTGCCCCACTTTTGCATTAAAATCTCCTAAGACAATTTTCATATGATATCGTGAAAGGCTATCAAATAAGCATTCTAATTCTTCATAGAACTCATCCTTGATCTTGTCATCTTTATCTTCTGTGGGGGCATGTACATTTACAATTATAAAATCATGTCGTTTACCCTTTAGAATTATGTATGATATCCTATCACTAACAAACTTAATATCTCGGATAGCGGATAGGATCCTCCTTCTGACTAAAAAACCCGTTCCAAATGCAGGTCTTTCTGCACCCCCATAGTATAATGCAAAGCTTCCTGATTCCTGACTACCTTCTCCTGGCCACCTAACTTCCTGTAAAGCGACTATATCCAAGGGCGATTTATCCAATTCCCGCGTTAATATCTCTAGTGCCCCGCTATTGTATAAAGTCCTAACATTCCATGTTCCTAGGAACATGTCCCTGTGTTTGAGCCTTTGGCATGGGTTCCCTGAAGTAGTCCCCGCCCGGAGAACCGAATGGGGGACTATTTGACCTCCGGAAAATTTTACCCCAGTAGAACCCATGTCCGCATTTCTTGACGGTTGTATTTTTACGGTGAAAGATCGTCACTCTTTCGACCAAGGTACTTATTTCGTCTGGCTTATCACCTTCGACCAGTCCGGCATGGGTAACCCTATCGGCAGCAATGCTACCGCCGCTCAACTGCGGAGGGCATTTTCAATGGCGAGTACTTCTAGGTAGTGTTCCCTGGTCAGAGGTTCGACAGTCGAGCCATTGAAGATGCCCTCCGCAATTGAGGGAGAACCATATGGAAGAAACAGCACGGCCACATATCCCGGAATCCCTTAATATTATGATTACCGGCCGTGAAAATCTACATTCAACTCACTTTTTAATATCTCAGATCATTAGCGACGAAATTCAAATGCAGGCCTCAACGGGTCAACAAATTTTGCTCAGATGCCTTTTTCCTCAGGCCTAAAGTTATTTTACGTACCGTAAATATAAGACGCCTTATCCAAGACTTTAGTTTCCTTTCTAAGGAAGTTATACTAGGGATTTTTATATCCAGAAAATAATTTCAGCCCTGTCCGGGTACGAATCCGCGGACTTCGGAACTAGAGACATGCATAAAGTGTTTCCCACAATTTTACGATTAATTTTCATTTCTGTTGTTTTCAATAATCTTTTTCTTTTTAAGGTATCTGGTTTTGTTTCTGCCTGATAATTTATAATAGGTCTTACTACTGTTTTATAAATTCTGACCTTAGTTTCTTATTTAAATGTTAATTTTTTCAAATCGTGTCATGAAGACATCCAGCAAAATGACTCCCTTTTAATAACTAGTTGTTTTACTTCCTCTTCTATATTCCTGTAACTATTCAATTCCTAAATATATTAATGTCATTTCTTGATGAATGATTTTATCAACTACTTCTAATTTTATATTTTGGGTTTTTGGATGTTATCATATAAATACTCTTTTATGTTTTTTTTAATTATATCTTTTAGCTGTTAGGCTAAATGTAATAATCGTTGAAGGTCATCTTCACTTTCCGCCAATAGTACTGCATTATCAACAGTAATCTAACAAGACGTAATGATGTTGTCCGATGAAAAACCCAACCTCGCGTTGGATTTGGAGTGACTATTTAGCGAATAATACAATATCAGAAGCTAAAAATAATTATTATGTTTAATTTTTACCAAATGTGAGGTTATGTATTCCGATCTTACTTCCGGGCGATTTCTAAGCTGGCTGTATAATTATAAATAGCATGCATTTACTGTTTGGGCTTGATAAAATTAGTAACAGATGATTGTATGAGTAATAACTATTAAACATTATGGAGATTCATTATACAACATTTAATAAAATTTTTAGAGCAACAGAAATAACTTTTTTTTGGGTAATTTTTGAATTTTTCTTTCGGCATTTCTTGTTGTACCATATCGATCGTATATTGTTAAATCGATTTCCTTGCCACATAAGTTAATGTGCGGAAATATCTATCATTGCGAACAGGAAGAGGCAATTTTATCAACAGGAAGAGACAATTTATAGGTCTATGACATAAATAGTCTGCGTAACAAATTATTTTTAATTATTTATTCTCTATTTTATAACCTTTTCCATGTTTTAAAAATTTATTTTTTGAACCACGGCGTCCTATTGAAATTCTTTGTGGGTTTCACCATGCGTTTCCCTAATGCTTCTTTTGCAGCATCTTCTATGTTCTTCTTAATTTTTCCCAACCATCTTCAACATCGTCTTCCTCCGTCAATAGATTTTCTATGATTTTTTCTGCTAATCTTTTCTGGTAAAGTTCTGGAGTAGATTCGTCCCATTATTATTCAATGCTAAGCTTCTCCTGAGTTATATTAGGTTCTGCTTTCCTATTTAATTGTATATTTAATCTAATTTTTCACAAAGGATGATGAGAAAAGACTGCAGGCACTCCTGCTGCATGACGAGATTTCGTGTCCCACCAATGCCCCATTGAAGTTCCACGAGTGGGTCGGCCTCCATAGGTTGATAAATGCTGAGTTAGAGGATTAGATGATGAAGCAATTTTGTGAAATGGCTGTGTGTGGTTTCGGAGGTGTTGTCACATAATTAGTAGCACGTGCGCTCACAAAACATTAATTAACACACACTGTAGGTAGTGGAACTGCACTTCGAAGCCAGTCACTGGCATCACAAATCAAGTTCATATTCAGAAGCGTTCACATCAATTCCTGTCACTCCAGTTAATCTGTTCCATTCTAAGCAGAGCTAATACAATGTTGCACATTTCATGTCGCTTAACTCATTTATCGATACACACATCAACGCCACTATTGACGGTTTCTTTCTTACAAAGTAAGGTTAAAAAAACATTTTTTTCAAGAACAGTAGGCCTTCCGAAAACAAACTTCCATCATCAGCAATATAATTGTGCTACTAAATTGTTGTTTTACGACGCTTTTGACATCAGCGACCTTCGTCGGTAACAACTCGACGCTAGAAGGCCGCTGATGTTAAAAGCATCATAAAAGAACAATAATCAGTAGCACATATTTCTTCTGCTGACGATGGAAGCCGGTTTCCGAAAGGTCTACAGTTAAAAAAGTTTAACCTAGTAAAACTTAAAAAAAAAGTTTAATGTTTTAACCTAGTTGAAGAAAGCGGCGCCATCCAGGTATACATATTTTAACATTTTATTTTATGGCTATTTGCCTAAACGGAATTTTAGTATGAATTTTATCAGAATTTAAAATTACTTATCTCTACTACGAAATTAGTAACTTATAACAGCCGATGAGCTCCTATACCTAACATGTTTGCTATAAGTATTGTTCCGCCATGGAATCTTTACCTAGTGGTGGAGTGGCTTGCGTGCTTAAAAGACCCCGAGAGTTATGCCGAAAGAGTTACCCATTCCGGAACAGGTCGAAGGCGATAAGCCAGAAGAAAAAAGTACTTTGGTCCAAAGAATGATCTTTCAGCGTAAAAATACAACCATCAAGAAACGCGGACATTGGCACTGAGCTAAAATTTTCAGGAAATAAAATAGTCGCCTATTCGGTTCTCCGGACGGAAATCTACGCCAAAGGCTCAAACACAGGGGCATATTACTAGGAACATGAAATATTATACATTATATAGTAGTGGGCACTAGAAATATCAACGCAGAAATGAGATAAATCAGCCTTAGATATGTTTGTTTTGCAGGAAGTTACATGGCCAGGAGAAGGTAGTCAGAATCAGGGAGCTTTGCATTATACAATGAGGGCATGGAAGCTTCTTGTAAGAAAACCAGAGTAAAAACGTCCAGTTGGTAGACAAAGCATGAGGTGAGAGAAACACAATAGCCATGATTTGATAGAAATAGAATATACAGGGTAAGATTGGAAAACATTACTTCAGGATAGGGATGTTGGAGAGTTTATGTCCGCGCGACCGTGAACCTATGGGTTTGATAGTGCCAGTGAGTTAGTTATTTAGTTGGTTAATTATAGGTATTGTCAATAGCTGTGTTGATTTTTTAAAATAACTAAACACAGGTTTTTACTAACATTTCCATTTTTTCACAATAATCTTCTCTTTAATTCATATATTTCTACTCTCCGTTAAGTTCTTGGCTTGAACAGTCTCATTAATAGTTCTCCTCTTCACACCTGCATTTGCACTGAGTATTTATTAAACACACTAAGCTCACAAACTGGCTTTCAATCCACTTCACGGGTCGACTTGCAGACCACTACCGACTCACGACTCTTTCTCAGCTAATTCAGAACAGCTCTGCCGGATTTATATAAATGGTATCGAATATTTGAGAAGGGTTAACTCTAGCGAAACTTCGAGATGAAATGATTATAAACTTTATTAAGGTTCCAGTTAGTTTTATAATCCTTGTAAAGTTTTATTTTTAAGGGGGGTAGAATTTAAGTTGGAATATATCTAATTTGCAATTATCAATAATTGTGAATTTATAGGCTGAACGGGAGGGAGAGAATTCTAAAATGTTCC
The DNA here is from genome assembly GCA_030220185.1 of Diploptera punctata. NCBI lineage: Eukaryota > Metazoa > Arthropoda > Insecta > Blattodea > Blaberidae > Diploptera > Diploptera punctata. The sequence continues at coordinate 706,834 of JASPKZ010007799.1, forward strand.
GAAACGGAAGTTTCCTATCACCCCGCAACAGTAAGCAACCAATGAAATTTCAAACAAAGGCCGCGCAACAATGCGTAACAGTATGTTTTTACATACGAGTTCAGTCAATCCCGGTGGACTATAAACTAAATAAAATACGTTCGCCGCGGTGGACTAATGGTTATGCTCCTTGCCTCTAGTTCTAAGGAACGAGAGTTCAAACACGGCCGCGGTCAAAGGATTTTTTTAGGATGGAAAAACCCAAAGAACGAGTCCTCCGGGAGGGACTTAAAGCCTTAAGTCCCGAGTCAGAAGATTTTCAGGCTCGTAAAAGATCCTTAAGCCTGAATAAAAAATGTCTCTAAGCAAAATGTACCGACCTCAGACATTCTAGTAATATCTTAGTCTCATTGAGTCGGTGTGTTGACCGCATGCCACTCGTGTCATCCCAGCACTTCTCAAAAAATGTTAACCTAAAACATATAAAACTCGTTTTCTTCCAGTTATGATTTTTAAATGGATGTGAAACATGATACCTTACTTTACAAAATGAGAAGATAAGAGTATTTTAGAACAAAGTTCCTAGGAAAATTTCGGGCCATAGAGAGATAAAAACGCAGGTGAATGGAAAAGAAAATACATAACTGTGAGCTACATTGCCTTTATGGGAAACTAGATGTAATAAGAACTTACGTCTCGTAGACTGTGATGACAGGACATATGGCACGAATCGGGAAAGAAAGTGGGACATGGAAATATCTTGTAGGAAAAACAGAGGTAAAGCGCCTGTTAGTTAGGCCAATAATGTGATAGAATAACATTAAAAGTGATTTAAGGGACGTAAATTGTACGGACTATTTAACTCACGCCCCAAATGGGTGTCAATGGCCAATCACGTTTCAACGAATTTTGTTTTACAACCAATCACAATCGTGTTTCACCTCGCTATTTATCGAATTACCAAAATAAAGAAAGCTCCTCCTTCTTAATATTCTGAACAGATAAGAGCATTACTTTACAGTCACTGACTCTCCAACAAATACGTTGAATATAGCAAATAATGAACAGATTCTTTCAAACTACACATTTGATAATTGTGTGTTTAATAATTGTGTTTTTACAAAATTATTTAACTGAGTTGTTTTCTAAAACATTTAATTAATACTTTATAATGTTATAACATAGAGTTTGAAAAACGTTATGGAAGAAGTTAGAAAGCTGATTGAAACATTGTCAACTGAAGTGAAAGAGGGGTTTGAAAAGTGCAACATGGGTGAAAAAATTCGTGATATTGAGACGAACATGCATCGGATGGAGGACAGATTGAAATGGCTGGAATCTAAATTAGACTATCTCGAAAACCAGAGTCGCCGTAATAATATTGTGATATATGGAGTGCATGAAGAAGACAGGGAGAGCTAGGAGGAAACTGAACATATAGTTAAAAGAGTAGTGGCGCAAATCGGGATTGATTTGGTGGACAGTGATATTGAAAGAGCGCACAGAGTAGGTCGTTGGAATAGTGGAAAGAGACCGATTGTATGCAAATCATCACACTACAAAATAAAGTGTTGGATCCTTAGAGACAGTAAATATCTTAAAGGGACCGGTATCAATATTGCCGAAGACTTTAGTGAGAAGGTGCGTCGCGAAAGGGACTTTCTTAAGCGACACATGCTCGAGGCGAGGAGGCAGGGCTGCCATGCAATCCTGCAATTTAATAAATTGATTATAAATGGACGAATCTGGAGCAGGGAACAACTACAAAATATGGACAACTCTGAAAATGAATTTGAAGAGCTCATTGACAGCGAGTCACCAAAACCTACAGGGGACGCTTCAACAGCAGGTGGTCACCTTACAGCAGAGGAGGGAGACAATTCTACACGAGAGAAAGAGAGAGGGAGCACTACGATACTAACTCCGAGGAATCCAATAAATATTCAGCACAAAACAGTCGAACGCAAAGAGAATACCCCACCTCTAAGAGATAAACGACCGGCGGACACAAGAACTCAAACATGAAAATCACTAAGACTGCTGAATTTACCCGCAGAAAAGGAACTATTGAGAGGAGGAAGTTCGAAAAATACAGGTAAGATTAATGACAAGGGAACACAATAGGGTTTGTTGACAGTCGGTTCATGGAATATCGAAGGGTTATAACAAAACTTTCAATGGACAGATGTGTAGAGTTTATTGAGACTTTTGATATATTAGCTCTAGGTCAAACATGGTTAAAAGCTAATGAATGCGTAAATCTATGTAATATGAAAGGTTATTTTTAAGGGTAATGAAACTAGAGGGAAGAGAGGTAGATATCCAGGTGGTGTTGCCATTTTATATAAAGCTAACTTAGATATTAAAAAGGTAAATATTGCTTACTTAACTATTAAAAAAGGTAAATATTGCTTTAAAAGAGGCAATTTGTATATATTACCATACAGGAAGAGCAGAAATGTATCTGTTGTCTATTTACCGCCAACCACTAAATTCCAGGTATGCCAATCCAAATTTTTTTGTTGAATTGTCTGACTCGTTGACAGAAATAAAAGATAGGTTTCCGGAAGCGGGAATAATAATTTTAGGGGACTTTAACTGTAGGATTGGGGAGGAAAATATCACTATAAAATCAGATGATAATGAAACACGAGGTGAGGGTAAGAGAAGTAAAGATAAGATTATAAATTCAGAATGAGAATGAAATTCTGAATGGGAAATATGGGGAAGATAAAAATGGAAAACTGACATTTATTAATAAAAATGGAGGTAGCGTAATCGATTATTCAATATGCGCACAAGACATGATTCCAATACTAAGTAATGTCTGTATAGTTTCCAGAATCTAATCACACCACTTCCCAAACAAACTTATTTTAAATATGAAAGGTATTAGTGAGACAGTTAATGATGAGGTGCCAACAATATTGCGGCCAATTACACGTTTCAGGTGGATCGAGGATTCGGAGAGAAGAATTTATCAGGAGTTTGGAAACGCTAATACAGGATCTGCAATTAAATGATCTTAGCGGGGAGGAAATTATTAAAATTTTGACAGAATCTTTTCAAAAAGCAGGGGAAAAATTATAGGTTAAATGCGCAATGAACCAGAAGGACAAAGGGTGATACAATAATGCATGTAGAAAGAAGAAGAAGTTTGTCGAAAGTAGTCTTTTAAAGTTTAGAAAAGAAAGCACAGATGAAAGCAGAAAAAATTTTGCGCAAGAGAGAAAGGAATATAAAGAATTATTGGGAGAAACAAAACTAGCATGGCAAAATAAGAAATCCGAAGAAATGAGAGTCGCGACTGAAAGTGGGAACATTGCGGACATATGGAAAGCGATAAGGGAACTCAAAGTAAAGTCCATAAATCGGACAAGAATAACGCCCGGGGAATGGAGAAGTTACTTTGACAGGATGCTGGGAAATGAGAGGTTAAGATATAATCAAGGAAATATAGTTGAGATCCCTAACCCAATTCATATTCAATTACTGAATCAGGATATTTCGAAAAATGAAGTGGTTTCTTCCATAAAATGTTTAAAGAATGGTAAAGCACCTGGAATTGATGGAATACCAGGGGAATTCTTGAAAAATATGATATCATCCAATAAATAATTAGACGTTTTGAAAACTGCGTTCAACAAACTTTTTAATGGAGGAGATTATCCGGAAGCCTGGGCGACAGGTGTCATCCAACCGCTATACAAAGGGAAAAGTGGGGCACAGATACCAGAAAGTTACAGGGGAATTTGTCTCTTGTCAGTGTTCGGAAAACTATATTGTAAAGTACTTTACGAACGAATAAGACAATGGGCTAAAGAGAACAATAGGCCCTCAAAGTATCAGGCAGGTTTTAGAGAAGGGTACTCCACGGTGGACAACGTATTTGTTCTGAGAACATTAATTGATGACAATCTGAAAATGAAGGGGGGTAAATTATTTTGTGCATTCATTGATTTTCAGATGGCATTTGATACTGTGGACCGAAGCGCACATTGGGAAAAATTAAATCGGAAAGGATTATCTCATAAAATGATACATGCTTTAACGTCAATTTATAAACATGTTTAATTTTGTATAAAAGTAGACCAAGGGCACATTACAGAGAGCAGTGAAGCCAATCGGTTGCATTTTATCACCAATGCTATTTAATCTATTCGTTGATGATATTGTAGACGTAATGCTAGAAGGAGAAATTGAGGCTCCGGAGATAAGAAATGTTAAAGTCTCAGTCCTGTTGTATGAGGATGATTTAATTATCTGTTCCAAGACAATCAAGGGATTGCAAAAAGGTCTTGACCTACTGGAAATATACTGTAGGAATTGGGGATTGACTGTAATTGTTAGTAAGACAAAAACAATGAACTTAAAAATGGGACGGTTTATGGTAGAGCAGAGGAATGGAAATACAGAGATCAAGTACTTCGAAACGTGAAACATTTTGAATATCTTGGTACGACGTTGAAAATGAACGGGAAGTAGAAAAACCATTTTGATATAGCATTATTTAAAGGGAGGGGACAACTTAACAGTGTACTCGGTATTCTGGGTCGAGTGCCTGATATTCTAGTCAGCACATTAGAAAAAATGTATGGAGCGATAGTCAGGCCAGTAATGCACTATGGTAGTGAGATTTGGGGTTTCCAAAGAACGGAAGTACTAAATAAGGTATATACGCACTTTCTAAAATATATTAGAGGACTTAGTAAGGTCGTTTCTAACTGTGGAATTTTATATGAATTCGGGTCATTCCAGGACGACATTAACTGTAAAATTCGTGTACTCAAATACTGGTTGCGAGTAATCCAAGGTGAACAAACAATGCTTAGAGCAATTTGTTACGACCACCAAATTAAAAACATGGATGTTAAATTTTGGGCAGACGAGGTTAGGAGAGAACTCCAAAAGATTGGGATGGGTTGGATATGGGAAAAAGGGAGTGAAAATCGCAAGAACGTGTTGAGAAAAATAAGGAGGAGGTACTTAGATATAAACCAACAAGATACTTTCGCCGAATGTACAGGAAAACGCTCACTGTGTTTACAAAGAGACCTAAAACACGTCTGGGGAAAATAATCGTATATATAGTCAACCTAGGATTTAAGGAGAGATCAGAGCTTGCTTGGTTTAGGGCTAGGGGCATGGAAATTTCTAAAAATTAGCGACGATCACGATATGGGAATATGTCCAATGTGCGGGAACTTTGTAGATGAGATACATATATTAGGAAAATGTAATGAATTAGAATATTGGAGACGTCAGTTATTACCGGAAAGATTTCTAAAGTCAAATCGGGAAAGATTGGCATGCTACGAGTTATTGGTAAATCCAGAAAATTGGATATACCTCGGTAAATTTCTGGACAAAACGCGGAAAATAAGGACAACACTCATTCACGAATAAATATATGTTATCAAAATGCAATACCATTAATTCTTAACAATTATATATAAATTAATTAGTGTATAATGCTATTGTGCTATTATTTAATTGTAATATTATTGTGTTTTCTTTATGTAGTTATAATGTTAATGTTTATTTTAGTGTATAATGTTATTGTGTTATTATTTAATTGTAATATTATTGTGTTTTCTTTATGTAGTTATAAAGTTAATGTTTATTTTAGTGTATAATGTTATTGTGTTATTATTTAATTGTAATATTATTGTGTTTTCTTTATGTAATTGTAATGTTATTGCTTTTTTGTTGTTTATTTTTCTTTACACTAGTACCAATTATTACTTAATTGTAACGGACTGTCAACAGCACGTACGGCTTACTGCCCGTGCGACCCATATTTGTAAATAATATTGTAAATATCTTACTTTTGTATAATAAAGTCATACTACTACTACAAACATAGAGTTTGATGTATTTTATTTTTTCTCCACTAGGGTGCATTCTTACAATATTGCGATCCTATTTGACAATAAATAATATGATCAAGTTGCAGTGGATGAACAAATATAACGTAACCAAACATTCCTCATTTGTTTTCAAACATCGCCGTTCAGATAAAATATATACACATTTTAAAATAACTATATTTAAGCAATGGTTTGTGAGAAAACAGCTTAATTTTAGTCTTTAAATAGTCCTAACAATTGCCACTCTTGATTTCCAAATCCTCTAGAATCTAAATAAATTGGAAATCTCTCATGTTATTAATTATGGTAATGAAAGTAAAAAAGAAATTATTCACAGCCCCAGGTTGTCATTTCGACATTTATGGTGTTGTTTCCTGGCGTAATTGTAACCCACTTCTGAGGTCGGGGCGTGTGGATTGCAGAGTTACGCTGCCTCGAAAGTATAATTGACTATGATGATAATAGTGATGCACCAGGAGAGTTCTTAATCCTAAATTTAATCTAAGGTCAATATTACTGACGATGATTATGTTGTCATATGATATTCGGGGACTGTTTTGGCCTTAACGTTTCCTAACATTTGTCTTATACGCGAGGAAAAAAACCGAAAAAACCTCACCAAGAAAAATTGTCCCGACCGATGATCGATCCCGGCCCGTTTCGTTACAAGACAGAGCGCTACCTCGAGACCACAGCGGTGGACTAGTAACAAATTAACTCAGAGTTGGGATGAATGGATAAGTTATGTCCATCAATCTCCGGATCTGATGATGCCAGTGATTTAGGTGGTCAACATGTTTCAAATATTACTCTTTTTATTTCACCACTTTTCATTAATTTCATGTTTATACTTTTGAATGTAAATATTTCAATAAAAACTTATTTCCATTTAGTGTTGTGGATATCTTGTTATAAAATACAGTCGTTGTTATGCTTGGTTTAGGCTAGGGGCATGGAAATTTCTAAAAATTAGCGACGATCACGATATGCGAATATGTCCAATGTGCGGAAACTTTGAAGGTGAGATACATATATTAGGAAAATGTAATGATTTAGAATATTGGAGACGTCAGTTATTACCGGAAATATTTATAAATTCAAATCGGGAAAGACTGGCATGCTACGAGTTATTGGTAAATCCAGAAAATTGGATAAACCTCGGTAAATTTCTACAAAACGCGGAAAATAAGAACAACACTCATTCATGAATAAATATATGTTATCAAAATGCAATACCACTAATTCTTAACAATTATATATAAATTAATTAGTGTATAAATCTATTGTGTTATTATTTAATTGTAATATTATTGTGTTTTCTTTATGTAATTGTAATGTTAATCTTTTTTAGTGTATAATGCTATTGTGTTATTATTTAATTGTAATATTATTGTGTTTTCTTTATGTAATTGTAATATTATTGATTTTTTGTAGTTTATTTTTCTTTACACTAGTACCAATTATTACTTTATTGTAACGGCTTACTGCCCGTGCGACCCATATATGTAAATAATATTGTAAATATCTTACTTTTTGTCCAATAAAGTCCTACTACTACTACTACTACTACTACTACAACTACTACTACTACTACTACTACTACTACTACTACTACTACTACTACAAATACAATATGAACTTTTGGGATAAGACTTGGGACTCCTATCTCATGAAGTCCATCGCCGTGGCTTAGTCGGTAGAGTCCCTACCTTCCACTCCGGCGACCCGGGTTCGATTCCTGGCGGGGTAGGGAATTTTAAATCTCCACCTTGGGTCCGGGTGTGTGTGTCCTGTCCTTGTGTCTATGTGAGAATTGAAGAAAGTTAACAAACAGGTGAAACAAACAAAGATGAAGGTAAGACAATACCAAAAACCAGTATAAATAAGAAAAAAATTCATGTCCGTCGCCGTGGCGTAGTCGGTAGAATCCCTACCTTCCACTCTGGCGACCCGGGTTCCATTCACGGCGGGGTAGGGGATTTTTAATCTCCACCTTGGGTCTGGGTGTATGTCCTGTCCTTGTGTATATATATGTATATATATATATATATATATATATATGTGTCAATAACAGAAAGTTAACTAAAAAAAATAAAACAATAAAGGAAACAGTGTAAACGAAAAGAGGAAAAAGAAAAAACTGAATGTAAACAAAGTTAAAAAAATGAAAGAGGAATATTTCGAAATGTAAACCAATTAAAAACGATCGCATCATGTACTAAATAGGATGAGTTCTACGATAGGCACTCATATGCTAGCCACATCACAATATCACATCACAGCAGTTCGATGGGATAGCAATACCAATCTTCTCTTTCCATTCCCGCTGACATTTTCTCTTTCCTTTATTATAAGTACGTTAAGGTCAAAATGTCATACCCCATACCAAAAATGTACTTTGACCTTTATATTTTAAAATGTCTCCACTTCTTACACACTGTAATAAGAACGACTCGCCCTGTCAAGGAACCCAATATCAACTGAATTCTGAAGTTCAAGATAAAGATTTTTTTCGTGGAAACGTGTTTCATCCCTATAAATTTAAAACAAATACTTGTACAAACTCTTATAATGCCACTCTTCGACTACTGCGACATATTACTGACTAATCTGACAACTGATCTATCTGACAGACTACAGCGTGCTCATAATGCGTGCATTCGATTTATATTCAATTTCCGTCGTTATGACCACGTGTCTCCTTCATTTCAAGCCTTATCATGGCTACGCCTAAATGACAGAAGAACTTTACATTCACATACCTTACTATTCCAAATTCTGCACATATATTTACCAAGTTATTTAACAACACGTTTTCAAAATTTATCGGCTCATCACAATTTAGGAACAAGATCACAATACTCTTCTTTATCTTTGATACCACAGCACAGGACATGTCTATACTCTGAATCTTACACAATATCTATGACTAGAGCATGGAACTCACTTCCCAGTCATGTCAGGGACTGTCAATCGCTATCATTATTCAAATCCAAATTAACTGATATCTCAAGATCGACACAATGAAAACATTAACTGCATGAAAACTATATAGAGCATTCTATATATTTGTTAGTATTAGCTAGTATTAGATCACATCATCATTGTATTTTGTTTAGTCTGTATTTTAATATTATCTTAAAATTGGAATATGTATGTAATTTTTGCATAATTCTATTATTCGCTGGTTGAGTGGAAGAGAAGGCCTTATGGCCTTAACTCTGCCAACTGAAATAAAGCATTATTTTATTATTATTAGTATTATTATTATTATTATTATTATTATTATTATTATTATAGTTAACTGTGAACATGGGTACTGGAAAGATGTATATTCATTGTAAAAGCCGGAATAATAAAAGAATATTATTATTATTATTTTCATTATTATTATTATTATTTCAAAATCTATTACTGAAATATTATTCTATTGCCACATTGAATATATTTTAACTCTTTATAATTAGTATAATCTATATACAGAAACATTCAGAATAAGTATTACAGAAATCTAGGGGTTGAAGATGTGACTTACTGTTAGTATATAAAGTTTTGATAAGGAATCCGTATAATTTCGATGTAAAATAACTTTAAGATCGAAACACAATGGGCTGATATCGTGTGTCTTGTGTTTAAGAATAAATATTACAGACTTCTAGAATTGTACTACGCGTATCGAGTCGGAGGAAGATATTCTTGCATGAATTCTGCGGCAGCAGAAATTTTATTGAGCACGAGGTACAAAGAGGTTCACAGCAATTATCCTTATGTAGACAATCTGATTTCTAATGGGAAGAAAATATTTTTGAAAGCTCCACTCAGAATACAGAAATTCAAAGAAATTGTTTCTACCTTCCTCTTCTTTCTCAACCTGTTCTGACTCGGGGAACTTGGCTTAATGCTGCCACATATTGTTGTACCAATTAAGTTTCATTAGAAACAGTAGTTCAATAATTTGATTCTACTGATTCGTCATCCATTAAAACTGTGCAAGATGCATTTTCTTCACCAACCCTGCCAGCAAACTTGGCATATATAAAATCAAACTTCAGTCAAATATCAGGTGCAATTACTCGCCTAGAAACCATAGGACTTTCACTTAGTGACGCACTACAAATTGTGAAAGAAATTGGAAGTGACTTAAAGCGAGAAAAGGGAAAAGTGGCTGAAGATATTACTGCAAAACTGCAAATAGTATTAGCAGCTAATATAGGTTATACAACCCTTTCCAAGATCAGTGACATTCTCTGTGGGCTTTAAGCAAAGTATGAAGATTTTGAGCCATAATTTTCCCCAGATGAATTAACTTATTTCAAATATGCTCCTATAACCTCATGTGGTGTAGAACATAGTTTCTCCAGATATAAGAACATTCTATCTGACAAAAGGAGAGGCTTCCAGTTTGACAACCTTAAAATGCATGTCGTCATCCAATGTAATTTTTGCTCCTGATGAAAACTAACCCAAATATCAATATTTTATTTCTCTTAATTATTCTTTTTCTTGTTTTTTAAAGTTCCAATAATTATTCTTCTGTAACATAGGTTTTTTTTAAATTTATAGATTACATAAAGTGCTGAATTAAGAAGTGAAGATTTCCTTTTTCTTATGATACAATTGATAATGTATATGAATGAACAATTAATATAGTATGGGTAAAAAATTCATTCATTTATAAGGTCATATTTTTGTCTTTTAGGTCATATTTAAACCTTTTTTAGGTCATAAATGCATGCATATTTTCCATTTTTAGGTCATAGAAAACCGCCCCTTAATTATTATTATTATTATTATTATTATTATTATTATTATTATTATTATTATTATTAGTCGGCCGCGGTGGACAAGTAGTTATGCTCCTTGCCTCTGGTTCCGAGGGTCGCGGGTTCAAACTCGGCCGGGGTCGATGGATTTTTTAGGATGGAAAAATCCAAGGAGCAAGTCCTCCGGGAGGGACTTCAAGCCGTGTGTCCCGAGTCTGAAGAATTTCAGCCTGAATGAAAATACCTCTAAGGAAAATTTACCGAACTTTCCCGTCCTAATACTACCTTGGTTTCCTAGATGTCAGTATGAGGCGGAACGCTGACCACGGACCACTCAAAATGACATATATACGAAAACATGTGTAACTAAATTAGTATGGTTCACATTCTTCCCTGTAGGAGGAGAGCGCCTAAATCTCTGTAAAAGGAAAACATGGGCTTACAATACAATTATTATTACTGTTATTTTGAAATTAAAATAACCCTATAATATAACTTGTTGCATATGTGTTACATTGGGAATATTATTTCCACAATATATTAACATTTACCGCGAATGCTTGATTTAAGTTGTGTAATAACATTAGGAATGCATTTTATTTCGATACACTGGAAATTTAGTCTGTCAGCTTCTGTGTGTTCTAACAATACTAACAACAGTAACGCGAATGTCGTGTTCTTCATATGTCTATTTAAAAATTAACACAGAAATAGACTTTGTGTTGAAAGTGATTTGAGAAATATTTAACTTCTGTATTTCCTGATTTCAAAGCTCTGTGAAATGGAAAGCAAACGCAACTTTCTCACTCAATTCCAATGAAGAGGTGAGTGATTATAATAAAAATTTGTATTTATTATTGCAAGTGTGCCTACATGTTGTGTAACTTTTAAGTCGTAACTAGAGTAAATTCAGGTTTTAACCGTTAAGGATTAAGTTAATTTAAGGTAACATACATATAGTATTGTCAAATAAAGTGTTTATTTTAGATGATTGTTCACAATTTCAAATTTAATATCTACTTCCTCTAAAAATGCACCCTACAATGTCTACCCCTGATCAGGAGAGATTGGAATAGGCAAGCATTTTTAGGATACAACATAACCCTGTTACTATGGCAATAGATACCAGGTAATGCTGAGTAATGTCCTTGTTGCATGTACACTGCACTCCTTAACCTCCGCTAAATTTATCACCTGAGGGCAGTATTAGCTCTGACCACAACTTGATCGCAGAGCCCAGCTGGCTTTTACTCGTTCGGGGGTGGAGAAAGCCTTCCAGGGAGTAACTTTCCAATTTCCACTTCAATATCATCTGTTCTTTCTCTAAAACCGACAAACACAAAATGTGATACTTTATTTTAATTATAAAGTTCATACAAACCTGATTACAACTTCTAATGATAGTCTGCATAAAAGTAAAACTAAAAGTTATTTTTTTCCAACCCAATCTGTCATTCTAGCACACAAGCAAAACTTCAAACTCTTGAAATGTTAAAATTATAAAATTCCTACCTGTTGTATTAGTCGTAGTCAACAAAAACAAACTTCTGTCTATAAAACAACGTCAAACATTAAAAATGTGAATTTTAAAAGCATTGATTCAAACTCTTAATGTATGATCTAACATGAAACATATCCCTCAAAATATTACTTTAATTCATATGGTTACTCTAGTATTATTATTATTATTATGAAAGAAATGAGAACTGGAATGGGAACAAGAGGACAGGAGACATGGAATAGATGGATACAGACGAGTGTAGAAGGAAATGAAACTTTAGGCACAGAAAGATGTGTAAACATTGAAAATCTGTACATAAATAAATAATAATAATAATTATTATTATTGTTATGATTGTTATGATTGTTATTATTATTATTATTATTATTATTATTATTATTATTATTATTATTATTATTATTATTATTATTATTATTATTATTATTATTATTATTGTTGTTGTTGTTGTCCACCGCTGTGGTCTCGAGATAGCGTGCTGCCTTGTCATGCAGCGGGTCCGGATTCGATTCCCGGTCGGGACAGCTCCTGGGTGAGGTTTTTTTCAGGGTTTTTCCTCACCTATAAGACAAATATCAGGATGCGTAGTGCCTAACGGTCCCCGAAAATCATTCGGCCATCATCATCACCCTTATCATTATCATTATCATTCTTAACCGGTGTGGAAAGCAACGGGAAGCTACCACCCCTAGAATTCCCTAGTAGAGATGCAAAGCATAGCATGAAAATGATGATTGCAGTGAAAGACCTGCTCTCGGACAGAATTACTATGGATTATTGTTATTATTATTATTATTATTGTTATTATTAATATTATTATTATTATTATTATTATTATTATTATTATTCAATAATGTTTTTATTATGACGTACGTTTTAACAATAAAAATATATCCTATTCTTCCAGTTCTCCCGATCTGACCAATCTCCATATGCAAGTTCCCTCATCTTCATATTATGTTTAATATCCTGTGTCCAAGTAGGCGTTTGTCTTCCACTCGACCTCTTTCCTGGTAATTTCCAAAGTAAGACTTCTATACTCAATCGATTTTCTTCTTATTGCATATCCAGACTATCTTAATGGTCTTTCTTCTATCTCTCTAACAATATCCTCTGCAGTTTCTATTTTCTCTCTTAATATAAGTCTAATGATGTATTTTCCCACGCCTTAAATAGTCAGTTTGATTTCAAGTTTTTGTTTGGGTTTCAAGTCTTCAGATGTACATTAAAATGTTTTTACTATTGTTTTAAATTTTTTTTAAATAACATTTCTGCTCCATTAAATTAATTTATAATATTACATTTTTCTTCTCAATTATTCTTCTTACAATATCCAAATTTGATGATCCAAGTTGTATTATTATTATTATTATTATTATTATTAGTGGTGGTAGTAGTAGTAGTAGTAGTAGTATTAGTAGTAGTAGTAGTAGTAGTAGTAGTAGTAGTAGTAGTATCATTATTAAACAGTGGTCTGGCAATGTCAAAAGAATGCCAAAGCAAAGAGAGGAAGACCGAAGAAAATTTGGATAGAAGGGGTACAAACGGCTATGAATATCAGAGGATTGGAGGAAGATCAATGGATAGACAGAGAGGAATGGCGTTTGGTTTCCGGAAGACGGCGGCCGCTGCCATAATACCGGATGATGATGATAGTGATGATGGTGATAATTATCATTATCATTATCATTATTATTATTATTATTATTATTATTATTATTATTATTATTATTATTATTATTAATCGTTATTATTATTATTACTACTATTATTAATTTATTTGTTTTATGCTTTTCGTTATTTCCCCAATTTTATTTCTAATTCCTTGTACAATCCACGTTCCTAGACGAATGGTGGTGTTTTGAGCGCCATAAGGATAAAAGGATTGGAGTATGGAGATTGAAATGACACAGATGTAGAGGAGAATTATATTGGATTAATTGTGTACAGGAGGATGTTGTTGAACATTGTGAAACCTGATAAATGAATAAATAAATAAATTATTATTATTATTATTATTATTATTATTATTATTATTATTATTATTATTATTATTATTATTATTATTGTTGTTGTTGTTGTAATTGCTAATACGAATCTTATAAACGAATATTCATTAAACATAAATATATCGTTGTGTTGGTAGTTGCTAATATATTTAATGGCATTTTTTAACTGCTCAGGTCATTAGCATCGGAATTCAAATCTGAGCTTCGAAAATGACCGAAAAAATTTTGATCAGATGCTCCTTATTTAAAAATTGATCTTTTTCACATGACATACAGGTAAATCTACCTAGAACATTATTTCATTATCAAAGGAAACCATACTCAAGATTTTTACTCCCTTAAAAATATCGACCCGATCGGGTATGATCCCTAGGAGAGCATGGTAACCGCTAGTCCACCAAGACTGAGTAATGGTAATAATAATAATAATAATAATAATAATAATAATAATAATAATATATTTTTCCAAATGCCCCAGGTTGTCATTTCGACATTTCTGGTGTTCTCTCCTGGCATGCCGTACTTGTAACCCACTTTTGAGGTTGGGGCGCCTGGAAGGCGCCGATGATATGAGAGTTGATGATGATGGTAATGATGCGCCAGGAGAGGCCTTAAACTAAACTTAAGCTAATTAGTCGAATATGATATCGATGATAATGATGGTCAGAGGTTGTCCGGGGACCGTTTGGGCCTTAAAGTTTCCTGACAGTTACCTTACAGATAAGAAAAAACCGAAAAAACCTCACCCGAGAAACTTGTCTCCACCGGGGAACGAATCCGGGCTCGCTATGTGACAAGGCAGCACGCTACCTCGAGATCACAGCGGTGGACTTAATCAAAATTGTATTTAAAGTAATTTTTTTTGTAAGCCCTTGTTTTCCCTTAACAGATATTTAGGCGCTCTCCCCCTACAGGGAAAAATTTGAACCATACTAATTTAGTTACACTTGTTTTCGTATAGATGTCATTTGAGTGGTCCGTGGTCAGCGTTCCGCCTCATACTGACATCTAGGAAACCAAGGTGGTACTAGGACGGGAAAATTCGGTAAATTTTGCTTAGAGGCCTTTTCATTCAGGCTTAAGGATTTTTTACGAGCCTGAAAATCTTTAGACTCGGGACCCACGGCTTAAAGTCCCTCTCGGAGGACTTGCTCCTTGGATTTTTCCATTCTAAGAAAATCCTTCGAACCCGGCCGGGTTTGAACCCGCGACCTTCGGGACCAGAGGCAAGGAGCATAACCCCTAGTCCACCGCAGCCAATATATTAAAAGTAATAATAATAATAATATTAATAATATTAATAATTTTAATATTATAAAATAATAATAATATTAATAATAATAATAATAATAATAATAATATTATAATATTAATATAATAATAATATTAATAATAATAATAATAATAATAATATTAATAATAATAATAATATTAATAATAATAATAATATTAATAATAATATTAATAATAATATTATTATTATTATTTTTATTATTATTATTATTATTATTATTATTATTATTATTATTATTATTATTATTATTATTATTATTATTATTAAAAATAAAATATTAAAATAATAATATTTAATCGTTTATCAAAACAGATGCTTTATTATAAACCTCAAGGCCGAAGAAATGTAGGAAGACCAAAACGACGTTGGAAGGAAGACCTGTAGCATATTGTGCATCGGGGAGCGGGACGGGCCAACTGGTCCATACCTTGAAGATAATGATGATGATAATATTTTAAAAAATAATAATATGAAAATTAATAGTAACAATAGTAATGAGATCATTAGAGATAAAGCCAGCATTGAGATTAAAAAAAGAAATAATGCTTTCAGTGTCGCTGACATAATTTGGAAATTAAACCATAGCCAATTTGTGTGGTTATACGTACGAAATATATGATAATAGAAGTTACCGCGCCTCATTCCGCTATAGGAGTAATTAAAGAAAAAGTAATCCAACATCTGATTCCAAATGACAATATTTAAACTATGATAAAATAGTTTGTAATATAAAATTCGTCACGATTCATTAAGCCTGTAACTTGCTGACAGTTCGATGTAATCTGCAACGTAATAATATTATAACCAAGAAACAAAAGACAGCTAACGTATGCATCGGCTCTCATTTGTTCCACAATGTGACAATGAATCTATTGTTCCACAGACTCACGCTTCTTTTGTATCAATACAGGGGCAATCTTCTTTATAATTACAGATTCATAGAGTAATAAAAGCTCATTCAACCTGTAACCCGTCAGTTTAAACAAACTGCATTCTAAACTTTATAAATCGATAGTCTAACTATATTATAATGAATGCAATTCACTTTATACGCCTCAGATTTTAAAAACTGCTTTTGTTTTAGTTTTATTTAATTTCAATTTTATTTTGAGATGTTCGAAACATTAAAAAATATCGCTTCCACAGTCAATGCTTTTAAAATTCATTACGCTAAACACCGTTGAGGACATTATGTAAAAATGTTAAAAAATAATAAAAACACATATCAGAACCTTGAATCTCAATTGTCTTCAAATCATAAAGGGAATTTAGAACCTAATATAGGCCTTTCGGAAGAACATGGTCTATCTTCAGCATTCTAAAAGATAACTTGCAGTATCATTATTTAAGAGAAAATAACATTTGGCGGACTTCAAGGAAGTGACTGGCCCGAAAAGGCTCAAGTAAGCCTATATAACTCTCAATTCATAATATATATATATATATATATATATATGTCCACCGCTGTGGTCTCGAGGTAGCGTGCTGCCTTGTCACGCAGCGAGCCCGGGTTCGATCCCCGGTCGGGGCAGTTTTTCTGGGTGAGGTTTTTAATCGGGGTTTTTCCTCACCTGTAAGACAAATGTCAGGAAACATTTAAGGCCCAAACAGTCCCCGAAATCATATGGCAATCATCATCCTTATCATTATCATCATCATCATCATCCTTCACCGGTGTGGAAAGCAACGGGAAGCTACCACACCTACAATTCCCTAGTAAAGCTGCAAGCATAGCATAAAAATTTGCAGTGAAAGACCTTCCCTCGGGCAGAATTACTATGAATGTATATGTATGTATGTGACAAATAGTATAAATGTACATTTTTTTAAAGTTAACTAATGGGAGTAAATAATATGTCTGTAATAGCCATAGAAGTTGTAATATTCTTCATATGTAATTATGTATAATGTGTGTGTAAGTGTGTGTATTGTATGTATGTAGAGCAGTATAGAACGTAAAGGAACGGGGGAACAGATATGTGTACTGTGTATTTCGTATTGCAGTAATTATTGGATATCTAACTTGATCACATTTACACAATATCTACTCTCAAATGACCTGCAATTTGCTAATCCACTGATCCAATTGCATCAGCAAAGCTACATTTTAATTAAGTACCGGACTACTTGCAGACCTATATTCAACTCTCATATATACAGGGCAAGTCAAAATGTTGTGCAGGTTTTCAGAAATTTATTATGTGAAATGTAATGAACATATAATATCGTGAGACATATTGTATGAAAGGTAAACTCTCAAAGTTTAGTTGTCCACTTCTAAAGTTCCGCGTTCACCCGCAAGATGTCAACAGCAGAGCAGTAAAGGAAAATGGCGTTGACTGGGGATCAGAAGTCTTTCTGTGTGCTTGATTACCATGTAAACAACTCTGTGACTAGTGTTCAACGACATTTCCGTACCAGATACGATAAAGACCCGCCGGATGGGAGATCCATTCGTAAGTGGTACACACAATTTAGGGATTCAGGCTGTATCTGTAAATGAAAATCGACTGGCCGTCCGTCGACGAGTGAAGAGACAGTCGAACGCGTTCGCACATGCTTCGTGCGGAGTCCACAGAAATCCACCTACCGGGGAGCGACAGAACTTCAACTACCACAAAAAACTGTATGGCGGATTCTCCGGAAACGTTTACAGATGAAACCCTACCACTTGCAACTGGTTCAAGCCTTAAAACCCGCCGATTATGCTTTGGTTTATCCCGAGGACCTTTGTGGGGGCACCATGGGAGATGAGCTCCCTGGATGCCTACATTGCTCAGTGGGCTGCCTCACAGCAGCTACACGACTAGGCCTAGTCTTGCGAACGGGCTGGATGGGACAATACCGGGCGTAATGCTGGGAATTACCACCAGGTCAATCTCGGGAAAGGAGGAAGCGAGGTCTTTGGAGGAGGGCTTAGCGCCGACTCTGGAACCGAGTGACCCAAAGGACAATCTGTGAGGTCGTCAGGAGTTGAGCGACCTGACGTACTAAAAGCTCAGGCTGGACCCACTTCAGCAACCAAACACGTCCCCAGCTGGTGCACTGGGGGAAAGATCGGTGGATCTGCTAGACAGTCCTCCCGGTTAAGTCCAAGGGACTCGTGAACCATTAGTGGGGTAGGCAAGAGATGAGCGCCTTGTCGTACTAATTGCTCATCTGTTGGAGCTTGCGAGCTCCGTGCTGGCCCACAACAGCTGCAGAAGGCGTCCCTGGGGGCACACCAGGGCTCGGCTCGGACCAGTCCAGCGGGGAGCTACTGTACTGGTTCCTGGCTTGGCCTACGGGCCCGTCGACAAACTGTGGAGTCGCCAGGAGATGAGCACCTGGATGTACTAAAAGTCTCACACTGTTGGGCTTGTAGCCCTAGCCGGTCTCACAACGGCTGCAGGACACGTCCCTGGAGGCAGAACAGGGGAATAGTCGGTGGATCTGCGACAGCAGTCCTCCCGGCTAGGCTCATGGAGCCCGTGGACCAACTGTGGGGTCATCAGGATTGAGTGACCTGATGTACTATGTAGCTCATCAATTGCCCGAGAAATGCAAAACTCCAACACTCTCTCCCTGGAGTGTTGGTTTTATAGACCGAGACCTTGAACGTGGACGCGAGATTTAGATTAGGGAGGACTAGAACTAGGACTTGGGAGTATGGTCATGACGACCGAGGTATCCCAAGGGGTGGTGGCAGGGCCTAGATGTCGTCCTTCTGTGTTGATTTTCTCGCATTAATGGAAGAGAATGAGTTCCATGAGAGGGTAGTTTACAGTGATGAAGCGACTTTCCACCTTTCAGGAAAAGTGAATAGACACAATGTAAGGATTTGGGGAACTGGTAACCCCATGCAACTCTGGAACATCAACGCGATTCTCCGAAAGTGAATGTCTTTTGTGCCATTTCCCATGCAAAGGTTTATGGGCCCTTTTTCTTTCATGAACGTACTGTGAACGGACATGTTTTCCTTGATATGCTACAACAATGGCTCCTTCCGCAGCTTGAAGCGGATAGTCCAGATTTCATTCTGCAGTTGGATGGTGCCCCTCCACATTACCATGGCAGTGTTCGAGACCATTTGAATACGGCTTTACCACAACGCTGGATAGGCCGTGCATCTCAGGGTGATCAACAACTCATTCATTGGCCACCTCGTTCACCAGATCTAACCCCGTGTGATTTCTTCATGTGGGGTCTTGTAAAGGATCATGTTTACGTACCACCACTTCCAACAACCACTGCATGAACTGCGTGCCCGCATCACAGCAGCCATTGCTGATATCGACCGCGGACTGCTACAGAAAGTTTGGCAGGAGATTGAATATCGGCTTGACATCTGTCGTGTAACAAAAGGCGCTCACATAGAACATCTGTGAATATTTAAAAAAAAACTTTGAGAGTTTACCTTTCATACAATATGTCTCACGATATTATATGTTCATTACATTTCACATAATAAATTTCTGAAAACCTGCACAACATTTTGACTTGCCCTGTATTACACACTGTCCAATTTTTAAGAGTATATGAAATTACACATCGTGGCCACATTTTAACACGAATTTCAACCCGCAATCAAAACAACTAATCTATTAATATACAGAATGAATATAAAGTCGTGTAATATTTATAGCTTTCATTACAGCAAACTCAATGACGCCACAAACTTTCAAGCGTCTTAGTCTATGAGCCGGCTGCTGGTCTCATATCCACAAGAAGTCAACCACATAGATGAACGATTATCTAGCCAATATTGGGGCTACATGGGGTCAGCAGTCGAGTTGGGTCCCCCGTCAATATATTTGGTTTCCTCAATGTGAAACCCTTACTTTTCCATTTTAAGTAGTCTTCTCCATTCGCTTGTCTGATCATCTCTCTTTGGTTCAAAAAAAATCCAAAATTCTCAAATACTAGCAATCTTTTCTCTTCTTTTAATGTAAGGTACATGTTTCACATCCATATATCTGGGAGAAAAACACTTTTATGTATTTTCAGTTTAACATTTTTTTCAGAGAAGTTGAAACGACAATAGTCCCTGTAATGCATAATATCATGCATTTCCAGAATTGAGCCTATATTTAATTTCTTTGTGTACCTGTTTATAGGCTAATTATTGTTCCTAGGTATATGTGAATGCAGTCACTTCTTCAAAATTTCTCTTGTTTGACACTAACTGTCCATTTCGTTATATAATATATATCTATGTGTGAACATACATGTCCACAAATATAGTATCATACTTTAAACTACTACAACGTCGCTTTGGATAATCGTATCTAAATGAAATTGGTTACAATCAAAAGAGAAACTCAAAAAGTTTCGTGCATGTTAACAATGTCAACAATGGAGAATAATGGACAACAAAATAGAAACTGAACTAAATTTAATCATGTGCTTTGTGGTCGATATTTTGGTTGGGTATCATTTCCATGCAATGGCCGAAATATTATGAGAAAATATATTTCTGCGTCTATCCATCCACAGTAATTCTGCCCGAGGGCAAGTCTTTCACTGCAATCATAGCATTTTCATGCTATGCTTTGCACCTTTACAAGGAATTGTAAGTGTATTATCTTCCCGTTGATTTCCACACAGGTGAAGGATGATAATGATGATGATAATCATAAGGATGATGATTGCCATATGATTTCGGGGACCGTTTGGGCCTTAAAGATTTCCTGACATTTGTCTTACAGGTGAGGAAAAACCCCGATAAAAACCTCACCCAGAAAAACTGCCCCGACCGGGGATCGAACCCGGGCCCGCTGCGTGACAAGGCTGCACGCTACCTCGAGACCACAGCGTATGATATTCATGGTATAATCGATTTAGTTAAACTGACGATCAGTTTCTAGTATGTGTTTTGTAAAACTTGATTTTTCTTCGTGATTAACATCTTTTTTAATGTTCATTGTATCTTGTGGTAAAATTCCTTGTTGTTCTTCCGATGTAAAATTTGCTGCAATTATTATATTTGAGTTTAAAAACACCTTTATTTTGATATTTATCAGTTTCTTCTATTTTGTTTGCTATGATGTTGCTAAGTTTATTGCTAGTTTTATGTGCGATTTTTATGTTTTGTCATGTTTTTTTTATTGGATTAGCTAATTTAACTGTTTCGTTTCCTGTATAATTGAGTTTAATCAATTTTTTAAATTTACATTATATTATTTTTCCAATTACGTTATATTTGTTAAATGTTTTCTTCTTTTTTGTTTCCTGACCAATTTGTCAATCATCTCTTTTTTATAACCATTTTTACTGCCAAAAATGTTATATAATTTAATTCATTGTTGTAATTTGTTCTATTTCGTGGTAATTTTAAAATTATGTTTATTATATTTGAACAAATATAAATTGTAATTGAGGAAGACGAATATAAAAAAGGTACTTATACTATTATTTCATAAAAAAAATGAACAGACCAGGCAAAATAATAGCCGTAAGTCAAACGGTTAAAATATGATCATTACAGTTAAAGCGACTATAAATAAGAACTGTGTACCTGAGAATGTTTAGTGTGTTAGTATGGTGCTGAGTGTAGTAAAGAACTCTCTTGTTGATTCACACGGATTTAGAAACAAATGGAGGTGTGACAGTGCGATCAGTGGGCGCCATAAACTGACGTCTCCCTTAATGAGGCAATGAATTCTCTGAATGACCAGTTGAGGCTCTGACGTGTCTGCCAGCTCTGCGGGTCTTAAATCTTCTCTTTATACTGTCTACTCTCCAATTCTTGAAATATATTTCCGTACAGTCTTTAAATAAGAAAATACAACTGGGTGAAATACTTAAAATATTAGTTTTAAAATATAAATACAACAAATAAAATGCATTACTGTTAATATTGCTTTTGTGATTAACAAATAATATTAATATTATTGCTCTTATAATTCTTATTACTACTATTATTATTATTACTATTATTATTGTCATTATTATTATTACTGCTACGCCTAAATAAATAATAATGTGGTTTTTACGTTTAGTTGAATAAGTAAACAAGGAAAATAATTAAACATTTATATCGTTATTATTTCTAGATACCCCGTGCTGATTACCCGACATTGCCCGGGAATCTACGTATCCCGATGTATTTGGCATTAATGAACTGAAAGACAAAATTCGTTATTTTGAATTATCCGTGCTACTACTTTGCTTGCCCGGGAATCTACTTATCCCAATCTTCTTGGCATCAATGAAAGACAAATATGATTATTGTGAGTTTTCCGTAAAAGATAAACATATGTTAACGCGACTTTTTATAGAGTGTTTTAAATGTTCAATTCCGTGTACATTAATTTTGAATATTTGTTTTGATTTAGGCAGAGTAAGCCATTTAAGCGTCCAAAAAGTTACTATTTTAACGTTTTCCATTACAAAGGGTGATTTTTTAGGATGTAGGAGTTGAGTATCACAACTCTCTTATTGCCTATGTTCATCCCGGAAATCTCCTGAACATTTTGCAAATATCCCCATCACAATCGAATGAACGATATGGCAGCTCATAAAGTACGAACAAACAAACATTCGTTTTTTTTATTTATTTTTTTATTTATTTATATATTAGATACCATTATGATTACTATTACTTACTTACTCTTACTCACTGGCACTATCGAACCCGTAGGTTCATGGCCGCGCGGACATAAGCTCTCCATACATCCCTATCCTGAGCTAATGCTTTCCAATCATTCCCTGTATAATCTACTTCCCTCAAATCATAGTTAATGTTGTTCTCCCACCTCATTCTTGGTCTACCAACTGGGCGTTTTCCTTCTGGCTTTCCTACAAGAAGTTTCCATGCACGTCGTTCATTCCCCATACGCGCAACATGTCCTGCCCATCGCAGTCTACGGGACTTAACTGTTCTTATTATATCTGGCCTCCTATAAAGAACATGTAGTTCATTGTTATGAAGTCTTCTCCATTCACCTGTCTGTTCATCTCTCTTTGGTCCAAAAATTTTCCTAAGAACTTTATTCTCAAATACTTGTAATCTCCTTTCCTCCCTTAAAGTTAGAGTCCATGTTTCGCACCCATATAATATAACTGGTAGAATAATAGTTTTATATATTTTCAGCTTAACGTTCAAAAAACGTTAAGCTGAAAATATATAAAACTATTATTCTACCAGTTATATTATATGGGTGCGAAACATGGACTCTAACTTTAAGGGAGGAAAGGACTCCATGGTATCTTTACCTTGTCGTGGTGGAGTGGCTTGTGTGCTTAAATGATCCTGAGAGCTATGCCGGCGGTAGCATTGCTGCCGATAGGGTTACCCATGCCGGACTGGTCGAAGGTGATAAGCCAGACGAAATAAGTACCTTGGTCGAAAGAGTGACGATCTTTCACCGTAAAAATACAACCGTCAAGAAATGCGGACATGGGTTCTACTGGGGTAAAATTTTCCGGAGGTCAAATAGTCCCCCATTCGGTTCTCCGGGTGGGGACTACTTCAGGGAACCCATGCCAAAGGCTCAAACACAGGGACATGTTCCTAGGAACATGGAATGTTAGGACTTTATGATTACTATTATTATGATTATATACCACAAGAGACAAGGACTGTCAGACAATAGTTGTTTAATAAATTTAAATTTAAATTCTTTCATTTGTAATTTGTCTAGCAGATTAATTGGTTTCATCTGACATGTTGTTTCTCTAATAATATTAATTTGACTATTTAACTCATGCCCCAAATGGGAGTCAATGACCAATCACGTTATAATGATTTTTTATTTTCAATCAATCACAGTCGTGTTTTGCCTAGAATTTACCAACTAAAGTTTATCATAATAAAGAAAGCACCTCCTTTTTAACATTCTGAATAGGTCATAGCATTATTTTGCAGTGACTGACTCACTAAGAAATACGGCTACCAGATTGTATATATAGTGCATGAATGTCAACACATACCGCATGCGGGAGTTAATATAAAAACATTTGTAGCAATTGATTATACCACCAAAAAAGAAACCACTGTTTGCACTTTCTTAAATGTATTTTTTCCCAGAAAAAATATAATTGTCATATTTACATCATAGGACATAATAAATTAATTAATATACAGTTTGATGTGTTTCATTTTTTCTCCACTAGAGTGCATTCTTTCAATATTGCGTTCCTTTGGCAATAAATAATATGATTTGGTTGCAGTGATGAACAAAAGAAGAAAATGAAGCGTACCAATCGTTTCTCATTTGTTTTCAAATATCGCCGTTTACATTAAATATATAAATATTTTAAAATAACTATATTAGAATAAGGATGTGTGAGTAAACAGCTTAATTTTATTCGTTAAATAGTCCTAACAAATGCCACTCTTGTTTGCCAAATTCTCTAGATAAATTCACACCTCACTTCGTGAGTCGTGAATTTATCGATAATTTGGAAATCACTCATGGTATCTACGTTATGATTTTATACGATATTTCTATATTATCTAATTGTTTACTTTTGGATGGAAAATGAGGTCTTATGGCCTCACCTCTGCCAGTTTAAATAAATAAATAAATATTAATATTTTTTTAAATCCGTGAAACAACTCCCAAGACCTAAAGTCGACCAAAATTGTTACTGCTACTGATTGTCAAAGGACAATGTAATGAATCACGTGGTTAGTGGTCAGCCTAGGTTTCATTCTTCTTAATCGGATTTCACTACTTCTCATATCATCGAGTTTCTTAGTTGTCCTCACGAGGCTGAGTAGTGTCCATCAAGACTTTATACTGAAGAAAATTTATAAGATGTAGCCGGGAATCGAACCCGAGAATCCTCCAATTCAGACCAGACATGCTAATCGTTATTCAACATAGACGTTTTGTTTATTATTATTATTATTATTATTATTATTATTATTATTATTATTATTATTATTATTACTATTATTATTAATACTTCTGGGTACTCAACAGACGTAGATTAATACTCCGGGAAAAAAGTTGGTTATTTCGAATCAACAATTATCACTGAGGTATACTACTTGTATAATTCTGCGTTTTATCCATTGTTAAGAAAGTTTCTTGCAATGGTCAAGTTCAATTTTGTAGCTGAATGTATGCATACATGATTATGTAAGTTCGATGACTGTGAATCGTATTTTCTTACATGTAACAAGTACGAAGCTAAAAACATGGGTTTAATAATTATTATCACTTTCTTCAATTTCCATTGAACAACCAGTTTCATGACAATGACTGCGGTTGTATGTGTTTGTGTAAAGTGTGCTAGAGGATAACTTCATCAATCACGTAGCCTGTTTTGAAATATTTACAAATAAATATATTATTATTATTATTATTATTATTATTATTATTATTATTACTACTACTACTATTAGTATTATTTTTAATATTACTAATACTACTATTATTATGATTATTATTATTATTATTATTATTATTATTATTATTATTATTATTATTATTATTATTATTATTATTATTATTACAATAATGCCAGACGAGAAAAATAAATATTAAGTATTCAATAGTAGTGTGGCCTATATAAGATATAAGGAATTAAATTGGTATGGGCAACTACGACCAATGTAAGAAGAAAGGTTACCTACAAAAACATTGTAACGGTGTCCACCTGGAAGAAGAAAGAAAGGAAGACCTCAAAATTCATGGATGCAAGAAATAAGAACTGGAATGAGAACAAGAAAACTGGTAGATATATAGTGAATGGATACAGACAAGTTGAGAAGAAAAATAAAAATATAGTCACACAAAGACGTGTAAACATTGAAAATCTGTATATTCATCCATAGTAATTCTGCCCGAGGGCAGGTCCTTCACTGCAATCATAGCATTTTCATGCTATGCTTGCAGCTTTACTAGGGAATTGTAGGTGTGGTAGCTTCCCGTTGCTTTCCACACCGGTGGATGATGATGATACTGATAAGGATGATGATGATGGCCATATGATTTCGGGGACCGTTTGGGCCTTAAAGTTTTCCTGACATTTGTCTTACAGATGAGGAAAAACCCCGATAAAAACTTCACCCAGAAAAACTGCCCCGACCGGGGATCGAACCCGGGCACGCTGCGTGACAAGACAGCACGCTACATCGAGACCACAGCGGTGGACAGTCTGTATATAAATAAATAAATAAATCATGATAGCAACTAGTGAACGGTCATAAGTAAGGGGCGGATTTCTATGACCTAAAATCGAAAATATGCATCCATTTATGACCTAATAAAAAGGTTTAAATATGACCTAAAAAAATATGACCTTATAATTGAATGATTTTTTTACCCATACTATATTAATTGTTAATTTATATACATTTTCAATTGTACCATAAGAAAAAGGAAATCTTCTTCTATTGTCCAGTGCAAACATTTGCTACCTATTAACAGAAACCATTGAAACAAGTGTACTGTGAAACTTGACGATTTTTATACAGATACAATGTTGGTTATTTCCAATCGCCTGATGACTAGGCTATTAAAAAAATCCCAAAATATGACCAAATATGACTTTATCATAGAAATAAGCAGAAGTATGAAAAAGATCTGAAAAAGTGAGAAATATTACTTTTAAGACCCAATAAAAATCACTTAATCTTAATAATAAAGCATATATAATTTTTTTTTACTTACTTGAAGCTTAGAATATGTACCGGAGCTCGGTGGTAGGCAAGAGATCTCAGGGTTATGAACTCTTTATAAGCAAAAGAACAACGTATAAATGTACACTCAATTTTAACGAATCCAAGAAACTGTTTATTTACAGAGAAATACACTTTTGTTAATACAGTTACAAAGTTTTATCTAAGAGTGGAGTCGATTAAATACTTAGAGGTCCACGTGCTCGAATCAATATTTTCAAAGTCCAAATGCTTAACGGACTATAACTTTAAATTTAACTATTTCTCGGACGAATCTAATATTTAAACTGAATTGGAGATCGCGGTCTGCAGGTCTACGATGTTCCAACACTGAACACAGAGTCACCGAGAGTGATTGTGAGTGTATTTTGATATAAGTTCTCGCTTATAAAGGCAGTGGCTCCTCCCACTTTTCTCGAATCCACTCCTTACAATTGAATATATATTTATGTTACAATAATATTATTTACTAGTATGTATAACATTTCTAAGAATTGGGTAAATTGATTCTTTGATATTTAATAGATAAATGTTTATCAGTTTCTTTGTAAACTGTCAATGTTAAGAGATTATCTTTTCTAGAGGTGAATGAATGTCTTTTGTTGTCTGTACTAGGCAGGTAGTAATTCTTATCCTCATTCCTTGGAATTTCTTAGTAGCGTTAATTGGTTTCTAAGAATTGGTCAATACTTACTCTTACTCACTGGCACTATCGAACCCGTAGGCTCATGGCCGCGCGGACATAAGCTCTCCATACATCCCTATCCTGAGCTAATCCTTTCCAATCATTCCCTGTATAATCTACTTCCCTCAAATCATAGTTAATGTTATTCTCCCACCTCATTCTTGGTCTACCAACTCTGGCTTTCCTACAAGAAGCTTCCATGCAAGTCTTTCATTCCCCATACGTGCAACATGTCCTGCCCATCGCAGTCTACGAGACTTGACTGTTCTTATTATATCTGGCTTCCTATAAAGACCATGTAGTTCATTGTTATGTAAGTCTTCTCCATTCACCTGTCTGTTCATCTCTCTTTGGTCCAAAAATTTTCCTAAGTACTTTATTTTTAATATTTTTAATAGCTAACTAATGTTATCTTTTCTTATTAGTTGTATAGACTGCTAATTGGGATTAGTTATATTCTTTTGACAATACCCTTTTTGTGTTCCTATATTATTTGTAAGTTGTGTAATAGGTAGAGTTCTGGCAATGCCTCTTTATTCTATTATCTGTCATTTGTATAGCAGGTAGCGTTTTACAGTATTTTATTCTAGACAAATGTACGTGGAATTTTTACCTGTATATATTTCTACTTCTCCACATACATATTTTATAGCGATATTAGTAATATATTCTATTTTCATTATGTATAGATTTATTTAATTTTAATAACAATTTAATATATTTCGGAACATTTTAGTTTCAGATCCGTGCATATTAGAGTTGTATCTTAGTTTATATGTCTCCTATCATATTTATCGCTACAAATATAAGCTTTGGTAAAAATATGACATGTCATAGGAATCCGCCCGTTAGTCATAACTATTCAACATTAATAGAAGGCAAAGTAAAAATAAAAGATGAAACACATGTCTATAGTCCAAAGGCAACTTAGAAATTAAGTTATCGCTTCATGTTTATATGAATTCGAAAAACCTGACAGAGAAGAATATGTTATACGAGGGGTATTACTTAAATAGTAATGAAATGAAAATAAATGAAAAATATAGAGAAAAAACAAGTAAATCACTTTTCCCTTAAAACCTAGGAAACGTACTTTTAGTTGTAGAACATCATTAATTCCTTATCTGTTTGCCAAATGTTTGAGGTAAAAAAAATGACTAAACTGCATATTTTACTGTTTTACATGTTAAAATGATAGCACTTTTCATGGAGAATTTAATGTCACCTTACACTTCATTCCGACACAAAAAGTGAATGATAGATTATTTCCCTGTACTTTTCAAATGTATGTTTCATATTTAAATTGAGCTTCATTTTATATTTACCGAAATTTGACGTAACGCATTTTTCTGGATTTGATTTCAATTAATTCCTCTATGGCTGGAAACAGTAGCCCTATATGGTTTAACATGCTGTTAAAATTTATAAGGGGAAATAATTAGAATAAATTACCATTATCGACGCAATCAATTCAGCAGATATACAGACTTGCAACATTTACAACCCATATACAGTCATGTCAACATTGAACATTGCGTGGGTCTTAAATTCTGTATATTCAAATACACAGTATTTTTAACATATTTTGTACAAAATAAGACCGATAAGACAGTCAAATAGTATTTGGATTAAAATATATAAAAATCCTCAACCCGTGTCCAACTGGAGGTTTGGTTCGAGGGATGAGATGAGATGAACCCCTATATATAGAGAGAGGTCTGAATAACAAGGGTGCCGGCCGACCAGGCCTGATGCACCATCACAGGGATAGATGAACGAAATGAAATGGACGAGACGAGTATGGAGAAAGTCATGGAATGAAATTGCGGCAGGGGAAAACGGGAGAAACCCTGAGGAAAACCTTCCAAAGCTCCGTTTCGTCCACCACAAAACCCACATGGTGTGACTGGGACTCAATCTCGGGAGAGGCGAGCGTATATTCACTTGCTCCACGGAGCGGCTTAATATTCAGAATACTAGCAATAATACGTAGTTTTAATGTCACGGTTTCGCCAGGGTTCTCCCCCCCCTCTCCCTCTATGGTGATGAAGTCCCTATAGGACCAAGACTTACTGTATAGCTCAGGCATGACATAGTTCCGAGCTCCAAGCTCCGTGCAGAGCACGGTACTAACTCTGGAGCATGCATCCTACTTCCTACTTCCCCGGAGGGACCTGTACGAAAGACTACCATTGTCACGAACGCTTATAACAGGAGGAATCAAAATATAATACAACGCACAAACAGGAGTAAAGCATTTATTAATGAATAGTACTAACTGGTTTACAGTATTAAATAATACCTCAAAAGATTTTAATCTGCAATATTTAATATTTGCCTGAAAAAAAAAACATTAAGAACCAACATTCCTCCACGTACAAACAAAACAAAATATGAGAATACGTTTAAAAAGTAAATGTGTTTCTATACCATTTTAACAAACATGATTAATTATTTCTTGATATAGGAAAAAAATAGTAGGTATATTTATTGTTCCTGCTGGAGGTAAATAAATCAGCTCTTTTCAGGGTGCTAGTGCTACTACCCGGGCATTCTTACTTGACACATGACTTTTTTTATTTTATTTTTATGTAAAACTTTCCTCATTAGAGGATTCTCACAAGGACAAAGTGATACAGACAATTCATTTTCAAAATTGATGAAATACATTTAAAAATTTCAAATTGTAATTTAAGTACATTCTATAAAGTATACATTTTGTAAAGATGGTTTCTTATAATTGAAATTGATCCTCTATTGGCAGCGATGGCAATTTTAGAAAGATACACACTGTCCAAATCTAAGAAATTTTAAAATTTAGCTAAGAATCCTGGTACAATACCCTCTTGCCCCGATCATCAATCCTGTGACAGTTATACTATTTAATTGATATATGTCTTTGTAATTGTTACCTGTTTGACTCATATATGACATACTTTTCAGAGTCAACTTCCTCAGGTTGGCTACTATGAGTCTCAAAACGGATTGTGGGATCTAATATCATACCAATTTTAGACGATGGTCTAAATGCAATAATATTTATTCATCTATTACTCCCATTTACTAATTTAATATTACAAATATATAATTATTGCCTGAAAAACCAGTAGTCCTCATCTAAAATAAAGTTCTGTTTGAAAACTTCGCCAAGTAGTTAAAAATATTATGGCCTTTCAAAACAATGTTTCATCTTCTGAATTTCAACTGGTAGTATCGTCTCACTATGATGGTTGTCTGTTTATATAAAAGCGGGTGGAGCGACAATGCTTGACAATGATTAACACGCGGAATTATTATAGTGGCGGTAGTCGGCATATTTGTATTTAATTATATATAATAGCGAACCGCTGGACAACCACCATAGTTAGGCTACAATACTAATGTTGTTGTATAAGTTGTGTAACGGGTTCAGGTCTGCGGGCGTGTTCTTGTTGAGCAAGTCTTTATTCTCAGCTTCTTTTAAAATGTCTATGTCTTCTAGGATACTAATCTTGTTTTGTTATTCTTTCTGTGTAATTTTGACATAGTATTATCGATTTTTTCCAACTAATGACCCCTTTGTAGTATATAAATGGCAAAACTTTATTTTTCTTGTTTATTATTTTTTTTAAATGTTCAGTATACCTTGTATTAACATTTCTTGTTGTTCAACCGATGTAAAACTTATTGGAATTTGGTACTTTAGTTTATAAACACCTTTATTTTCGTATTTATTTGTTACTTCAATTTTGTTTGATATGATGTTGTTGAGTTTGTTATTAGTTTTAAAGGAGTTTTATATGTTTCTGTCTTGTTTTTTTTTCACTGAATTAGATAATTTAACCGTTTCAAACCTGAGAGAGATATTCTGTGCTAAAAAAAATACGAAGGCTTGATTCTCGCAATGTCTCCATGCTGAACGTAGCCATGCCCATCATTGCGTTTGGCGAGTGAAACTGAACCAAGTCACCTGTCCAACTGGTGCATATCGAAGCGCACTGTCTCACGGAGCTCGTGTTTTACATGGCTGGTATAACTGAAGCCTACTCTTCTCTATCCTATTCAAGTTCTAATTCTATTCGTTTCTTGGTCTACTGTTACATAATATTCCACCCATGTTTCCCTTATGCTTAGGTTGTAACTACAATAGTGGCAACTATTTATTTATTGCTAGTATACAAGTTACAGACCTGTGAGACGTCCACAGCCCTTCAATGTAGTAGCCAACATTGTCTACAACTCGTTGCCAGCGACGTGGAAGTAGTAGCATCCCTGTAGCAGCGCCTGTTCAGTTGATGTTTCTGACTGACCACATTACAGTCGAGAATAGTCGGAATCAGTCTGGAATCGAATGTCACGAAGTGGTTCCTTCATCTTAGAGATCAAACTAGAATCACAGGTGCTTACGTCTGGTGAATGTGGTGAATGAAAAAGCACTTCCCACTCCCAATGACGGTACAGCTCTACCCACATCGCCACAGTCCTCCATGGTAATGCCGTCTCCCCACATGCTTCCACAAGACCTGCATGACATTCTCGTGCTGTACGGCCACGGGCACATTGAATTTTCAACCAATGTCGCTATTTCTGCTTTGTAAACATGGCGAAACACAACAGGTTAGAGCGGTAACTCAGAGGAGACTATCTTCCTCTCTCCAAAGCACATGCGCTTTGAGACGTAAGGACGAGTCAATTTACTGTAAGATAGGTGAGACATGTATAAATTTATGACAGAAGTTACGATTTACTCCGTCTGGTTTTGCTTCTACAGCAGTGTTGCCACTACTTTTGTTATGGCCCACGTACACCATACTTTACACGAATCACTCAGCAATATATCACTTGTACCAACATGACACAAAAGTCTTAGTCTTCAACTTCTAATTTCTCAATCAATGTGAATTCCTATAGAGTTTGTATAGGTTTATTCTTCATTCCTAACCTTCCATTCTCTATTCGACATTTTGGATCAGTAGAATCATATGTTCTTAATGCCTTCCTTTCCTAAGTTAATATGCTTCTCTCATTTTTAAGCAACGAGTTACATGATCTTTATGGGAAACTAGATGTAATAATAATAATAATCTCATAGATAACAGGACATCTGTCATGAAAAGGAAGGCACATAACTTCATGTCAATAAACCTGAGAGAAAGCGCGCAGTAGATAGGCCAAGGATGAGGCGATTGTGATGTTTCTGGGTACCTAAACATCAATCGACATTAGGGTCTTTCCTTCTTCTTCTTCTTCTTCTTCAATCAGGGATTAGCCTCTTGAACCTGTTCCATCTTCACATATTCTCCAACCAATGTTTCCGAGGTCTTCTCAATTATCTCCTGCCTTCACGTTTTAAAAAAAATATTATAGGAATGTGTCTCCAGGTAGCGTGCTGCCTTGTCACGCAGCGGGCCCAGGTTTGATCCGCGGTCGGGGCAGTTTTTCTGGGTGAGGTTTTCATCGGGGTTTTTCCTCACCTGTAACACAAATGTCAGGAAAACTTTAAGGCCCAAACGGTCCCCGAAATCATATGGTCATCATCATCATCATCATCATCCTTATCATCATTATCATCCTTCATTGGTGTGGAAAGCAATGTGAAGCTACCACACCTACAATTCCCTAGTAAAGCTGCAAGCATAGCATGAAAATGCTATGATTGCAGTGAAGGACCTGCCTTCGGGCAGAATTACTATGGATGGATTATAGGAATACGACTGTAGCTCATTCTTTCTAAGTGATCAATCCATTGACCTCTAGAATGATGATTTTTTTTCTAATTATATTAATTTAATTATTTTTTGCTGTCCTCATATCCTCGAACCTAGTACAACCCTTAACTGAGCTCTGAAACCTAATTTCTGTAGCCTGCAATTTTTTAATATAATTTCGTGTCATGGTTCATGTTTCTGATCATATAGTATAACTACTATTGCTGGCAGCGTATAGAAATTCATTCGAGTTTCCTTTGTCGTTTTTTCTTCCAAAGTCATATTTATTATACCACATATCTGTTGGAAAAGAAGTTTATTTTTACAGTCACTAGTATATTAATACGTTACCTCACATCCTAAATATTTTAAATTTGTGACCTGTTCTATAGGAGTATCATGTACTATTATTTTTGTACGAACATTGCATTTTCCTCGAAAAACCATTGCTTTTTTAATTTTTGTTCTGAGATTTTAAAATTATATTTCTCACTTATCTTTTGTAGTTCATAAATTTATTTTTGTAGTTCATTTTCATTTTTACTTATTAAACATTGATCATCTGCTAAAGCATTGTTTTTATAATAACATTTGGGGGGCATTTCTATACCTCCAGTAGTTCTATTATTCCATTTCGTCCATGTACATTAAGAAAAGACTAGGCGAGATACTGTAACCTTGTCTTACACCTTGATTTATGGGTATATCATCAGTGTATCGGTTATGTCCAACATTTATGCTGATTGCAGTCTATTTTGTTAAAAACTTTTTATCACATTAATTAAGTGGTAAGGGTAACCTCTTTTGTACATGATGTCCCAAAGTATTTTCTTTGTACCCGGCTAAAAGTATTTTCGTAATCTATAAAAGCCAAGTGGGTTTCCAGATTCAACTCTCTCCGTTTTTCTATTATTTGATTTATTGTAAATATTTTATCGGTACAGGAACACCCGATTCTAAATCCATTCTGTTCTTCCATTATTAAAACTTCTAAAATATTTATCAATCTTCTATTTAAAGTTCTTCCAAATAATTACTTAATAAATTATAATTTATGTCCAGTATTTAGAAGTCTAATTCCTATGTACGAGTAATGTTGGCACTTTCTTCTATCTTCCTTTTTAAAAAGAGATATTACAACGGCATGACTTGTTACCTAGCATATTTTTGAACATAAATTCTTACCCTCTTACTAATAATCCATATAGGCCTATAACTTTTATGCAAGGTTTATACACATCTCTGTTGAAAATTCTTACTAATAAACACTATATTAGCTGTTCATTGTATAAGAGGTGTACAGCTTTACATGGGAATCGTCATACATGCCTCCAGCCGTGTTTAAGGATTGTATAACTAGACAAAATGTCGGACTTCAAGATCAACTGATTGTTTTCTTATGATATTGATGAAAGTTTCCTTAAATTTAACCCAAAATACAACACTTTATCGACTGTTTGATGGATGCACAGGGCATAAATAATATTAACAAAGCTCTGGGTAGGAAAATAATGGCATCATAAAATGCCTTTCGTTACACTTATTCTTGATTAGGCCTAATAATATATTTTTTAAATTGAACATTGATTCACAAAATAATATGTTCTACAATAATTGCTGTAGACAATATTTAACCTGAATGTAGTTTAAATGCTTCATAATATTATTTTAAGAAAACTTTCTTGCATCTTTAATACGTAATATACATACCTATATAAAAATGTATTTAATTATAGAGGTACTATTATTGCAGCAAGCAGCATAATTAGCTTGATTAGTCTTGTGGTTAGAGCTTCTGACTACGGTTCGTGAGGTCATAGGTTCGATCCCCGATCAATCTACAATGATTTTTTTTTTTTTCACTTAAAGCGTTATTCTGTTGTTGGTAACATTTCCTACTATTTTGAACGTTTTCTAACGCATCTTAAAACACTGCATATAATTCATAAGTAATGGTAAAAACTTTTATTAGTTTCCAAGAATTGTTCGAAATTCTTGACGTTAGATGGCAGCACATTATCTGTGAAACTAATTCTACAATATTTTTGACATAGCGTAAAGGAAAATGTATATAAATTAAAACACACTTATTTTCGTTCCTCTCCAATTAGGGATCTCTATTAATTCTTATCCATATTCATTTCTTACACAATTAATCACTAGTTGATGTTGTTTTATTTCTGTTACAAACTGCGCGTAATATTGTTCTGACGTCATTATGATGACGAATATGTGACGTAATGTGTTTTGTTATATAGCTCCGGCACAACGTTTATTAGTAAGGAAATTATACGTGATCTACATAAGGCTTATATATTGTATAATTAAACAACTGATGAAAGTCGGTATAAGAGATTTTTATTAGTAAGACTGTTAAAGTTTAAAAGTCTAACACTAAAAGATTTTCCTCCGTATTTTAAGAGTTCGCATTTATTAAATTTTCACCAGTAGATTTCCTATTTTTATTCTGTTTTAATGACGTTTCTAGTTCTTCCATAGCAATACAATCAACTTCCCTACATATAATAATTATAAAAGAAAAGTGCACGAATGTGCATAGTGTCATATACATTGTACATGTTAAATTTCTTTGCCGTAGGCTATTATTGATTTGGTCCTTCCTTTATAATATCCTCCTTTTCATTCTTGTCATCATTGGCCTCTTCAATACCATAATTGTTTATAATGATGTATCCATTCTTATCAAGGTAAGCAAAACTAACTTTTCCGGTTTGGTCGTCTAGTTCTGAGCCCCTCCACCACGTCAAAGTGATAGTGCATGGGAGGGTAGGGTCTTTTCAATGTTATAAAATAATTCACAAGGCTGCACTTTATACTGTATGATAATAAAAGAAATAGATCTATCGGTTTAAAATCGTGGAAAAATTGTCTTCTCTCTATAGAGACTATAGTTTATAAACTGTAAACGTCTCTTAAGTGTTTAATTAAATTAAAATAAAACTTAATTTTATATGATTTTCATATTTATTACAATATAAATTTGCAACAGCTGTTTCGGAACTTTGTATCTTCTTCAGACACGATTACAAATGTATGTCTACATTATCCCCGATTACATTAAGTTTCAGGTGACCGATATCTGCGTTGCAGATAGTAGAATGAAGCGCAGTTGAACAAAACATATTTTACCGTAGGTCTGGTAGAGACAGAGACAGCAAAGCCGTTCAGTCGAAGAGTGTGGCTAAAATAAACATGTCCAATTCTAAATGGGTTTATAGCAGTTACTTCGTACTTTTTACTATTTTGAGAGGATTTATTCCAAGGCAGAGAATCATTTTTAATTTTGAATAGTTGTTGTTTGGCTGAAATGTCACTCCTATGCCAACTTTCGTAAATTTTTATTTGTAAAAGTACTTAATAACATGCACTTGTTTCGATCTCGATTGCTGTAGAATGCTGTTATATTAACTCGCTCATTGCACGGAATACCAACGTGACTGGTCACCTATGCTAATAGAATATTAATATTTTCAAATTAGTAAATTAGTATTGGTGTCAAAAATACTGCACAGTCAATACTATTGAATATTCACAATATATTTATATCTAACGTAAGGCTTTGAATTTTACTTTTAAAAATCTGAAAATATAAAAATTTGAACAGTTTCTAAAATATAAAACTTTTAAAATATAAAATTAGTACCTTATTCTCAGTCTTCCTCAATTATCAGCAGTTTAATTTTTGTAAGAGGTCTTTCAAGAACATATTTCATCTTCCTTTGTAGTTTGATAATTGTTAACAATGATTTTCTAAGAGAGCTTTGTCACGAGCATGTTCTCATTTAAAAGGTGTTGTTTCCTTTATGATTTCGATTTCTTCGAGAACGTTGATTTTCAACTTATTGTTTTCTCTGAGTAAGATCGATAATATTAAATTCAACGTTCTCCATGAAATGGAAATCATAAAATAAACCACAAACCAACACTTTTTTAAATGAGAACATACCCAGTAACCAAAGCCCTCTTTACAAAATCATTATTAGGAACAGTTATTACCAGACTACACACAGAAGAGGAAATATTTCCGAAAAGCCTCTTATAAAAATTAAACTAAGGATAATTGAAGATGACCGAGAATATGATACCAATTTTAGATTTTAAAAGTTTTATATAGTGACCTCAACAGAGATTAATAATGTATTTTAAAAATCTTGATTCTGTAAGAATAAATATCATGGCTATCCATCCATCCATAGTAATTCTGCCCGAGGGCAGGTCTTTCACTGCAATCAGAGCATTTTCACGCTATGCTTGCAGCTTTACTAGGGAATTGTAGGTGTGGTAGCTTCCCGTTGCTTTCCACAATCATGGCTATATAAGTAGCTAATAAATCGACAATAAAAAAAGTGTGTGTGTATAATAGAGTATCCTGGGTGTTTATATAATAATTAATAGAATAACGAGCAATATATTTCAGAGCTTGTATCTGTCTTTTAGTACATGAAGAGCCGTATCCAACAGCGTGTTAAGTTCGAATCCAAGGAGAATAGTGATGTAAAGTTATACAATACACAATTGGAGGATTTACCTCAAGTGAAGATAAAAGTTTTCGGTATTTGAAACCGGGTGTATTACAACTAAACGTCTATTTGTTTAGGTCTTGCCCAAATTTCTCTATTGAACATTTTGTAAGTTGGGTTATCTGGTGTTTCAGATAATCGGAGGACATATCCGCAAAGCATAGTTTCTTGTTTAAATATCCAGGTGGTTCACTAAGGATCAGAGTGGTATAGAAAGTTTTAATGGATGCCCGTATTCCTTTGTGATGAATAAAATTTTCTTATGTAGAATATAATTATGTTCTAGCAGTAGGATAAACGATGGATTCTTAATCTAGATTAAAACAAATCAAGGAACGATTAATTCGTACTATGACCAGTATCTTAGCTTCCCATGAAGTAGTTGCCAGGTAGCGTAGAAAAGTTCACATTTTCCTCGTAGGTAAGTAAGAAGTGATTTCCAACTTGATTTTCCATCAAATTTCAGGTCCACAAATCAACGTGTGTCAGTCGTATGTATAATAACGGGAACATAAACTCCTTGCGACGGTACGAGTTTATACAATTTGTTTTGTCTGTATAAAAAGTAAAATCATGTTGGTCACTTCATTGATGCATGAAATTTAGACTTTTTTGTATTTTGCGTCTAATGAGACTGGTATAACAAAGGGCAAACTCATGTACGAACAAAAAGGAACTAATCCAAGCAGAGAAACTTGCGACAATTTAAAATTATGTTTATGGCGGAAAGATGCTTAATATAGGGTCTTGTAGGACTCTTTCGGCTTATCTAAACGGATTTTAAGATCTGCACCCACACTTACACTGGAATTACGATCTGTAATGTTTAGAATTAAAAATGATGAATAACTTCATAAATTCCAAATGTCCGAAGAATCCCATATCCCCATAAAAGTATAATACGCCTTCTCTAAGTTGAAGAAAAGAGCTACCTGTTGTTGCTTTAGAAGAAAAGAATTCTGATTAGTGAATTAAAGGGACATCGGAAGTTGAGTAGTAGATATCCGTAAATGAGAACCACACTGGTAGATGTGAGTAGGAGACTGGTTTTCAAACTCCAGATTATACGTTTGTTGATCATTTGTCAAGAAATGTAAATAGACAGCTATTCAATAATGTGTCGGTAGCATGTTGGCTGACTGGGAAGTTTCCTGATTTCAAAACTGTTATTACGTTATAGGACTTCTCCTGTTGATCAAAACAAAAAATATACTTATATAAATAATTACATTATGAAGAATATCCTGCAACAAATTTTGATTGTGAATTGTGTCAGGGCTAGCGCTGTATATTTTTAAGTGTGTATTATATCCATAAGTTCATGCGCTTAGAAAGTGCATTATACCTTTTAGCATAATTGCAGGAGAAAGTTAAACCATGAGATTCCTCTTGAAAATTGATTCTTGTAAAATGAGAATAGCAGTGAATAGAGCTTGTGATAGGATATATCATCCATCAAATATCTTGTATGGATATTTTAAATGGTAATAAAAATCTTTAATAAGGAGGGATAAAGGGAAATCGTGAATGACTCTACCTACAATAGTCAAGTTTAGATTTGAGTTAAAGTTTGGAATAAAAAATATTAAATTATATTTAAATCAATCTTTCATTGTTCATTAATCAGTAGCAGACATTACACGACTTCACCACTAATACGTTTAGAGGAAATCGTTATACAAATTTAGAAAGAAATTCGTAATTGCATAATTCTGTCAAGCGGGTAAACGGGTTGAAATTCAAATGAGGTAAGATGACTATATTGGAACTAAAAAAACTTCTCAACTGGTAATAATCAATATGATATTTCAGGAATAATATTTTTATTATTAACGCATTAGAATAACATTGAAAATATTCCTAATAGACAACTGCGATTTTTTTCCGTATTTAGTTAATAGACCAAGAATGAGGTGGAAGGGAAATATTAACCATAATTTGAGGGATGGTGAGCTTATGTCCGCGCAGCCATGAACCAACTGTTTCGATAGTGAGTTATTTAGTTTCTCCTATTTCGATAGCGCGGATGCAAGCAGCTTCAACACTCTAGGAAAAATTGACATCATTGTATACTTTCAAAAATGTTATACGGAAGGCGTGATTCCTTTAGGTCTTCCAAGAGAGATACATTAATTTTAATATACATTTGTATTAATACACAATAGTCGACCACGGTGGACTAGTGGTTATGCTCCTTGTCTCTGGTCCCGAGGGTCGCCGGTTCAAGCCCGGCCGGGGTCGATGGATATTTTAGGACGGAAAAATCCAAGGAGCAAGTCCTCCGGAAGGGACTTTAAGCCGTGGGTCCCGAATCTGAAGATTTTCAGGCTCGTAAAAAATCCTTAAGCCTGAATGAAAAGGCCTCTAAGCAAAATTTACCAAATTCCGTCCTAGTACTACCTTGGTTTCCTAGATGTCAAGTATGAGGCGGAACGCTGACCACGGACCACTCAAAATTACATCTATGCGAAAACAAGTGTAACTAAATTATTATGGTTCAGATTCTTCCCTGTAGGGGGAAAGCGCCTAAATCTCTGTAAAGGGAAAACATGAGCTTACAATACAAAAAATTTTAATACACAATTTTAAAGTTCGTTTAAATGTTCTATTATGCAAAGATGTGATGTCGAGCCGAGTCTTTTCGCGCTTTTTTACGAGATTTACAATGATTATAATCCTCATTACAACACACGTCGGCACGATAACTTCGTCCTTAGTTATAATCGATAAGGAGCATTATAATATATATGCAGTCAATATGCCCATTTCACCAATTAATGTTTTAAAATGGTCAACAAGTTTCTACAGCCAAGCTGTCATTCTCAAGACAGATATTGACTGATATCTGGTCTTGAGAATGACAGCTTGGCTGTAGAAACTTGTTGACCATTTTAAAACATTAATTGGTGAAATGGGCATATTGACTGCATATATATTTTTAATATTTTATCACCAAGAAGATCACTTGTGTATTAAAGGAGCATTATGACTTAAAAGTCCTAAGTCCAATAAATATTACGACTTATACCCGATTTGGAACTTGAATTTTAAAAAATATATTCTTGTGAAGTGGACACTTATTTCAATTCGCAGCATAGTCTTGTTGTACTGATCCAATAGAAGTTATCGACCCCACTCACACACACTCACTCACTGACACTATCGAACCCGTAGGTTCATGCCCGCGCGGACATAAGCTCTCCATAAATCCCAATCCTGAGCTAATGCTTTCCAATCATTCCCTGTATAATCTATTTCCCTCAAATCATAGTTAATGTTATTCTACCATCTCATTCTTGGTCTACCAACTGGACGTTTTCCCTCTGGCTTTTCTACAAGAGGCTTCCATGCACGTCTTTCATTCCCCATACGCGCAACATGTCCTGCCCATTTCAGTGTACGAGACTTAACTGTTCTTATTATATCTTAAAACCGGATATTTATCCCCATATAAAAATAATAATAAGGGTTTTTGTTTTGTTTATAATTATATTTATTTATATGAAGAATGGACATAAGATTTATTTAAAGAATTCATATTTTTTTATAAGTATATAAAAAAAAATAACCAGTCAATATAAACTGTTAATACAGTTAGATGTTTTTATAACTGATGCAGTATGTAAAATACTTCAAATATTCAAATTGATAATTTTATAAAGAAATAAATGGGATTGGACGAAGAGGATAGAAGTTAGCTTGAAAATACTCCTTCCTTTTCTGTTGGACCAATCAGAACCTAGAGGTTATTACATAATAAACAAGATGGCTACAATACTTGAAGATGGTCGGTCATGTTCAGCGACTGCTCCTTAAAGAATAAGGAAATAATTGTTTATTTTATTGATGTTGGTTGAAAGAAATAGTGTTAAAAGTATGAAAGATTATGTAGTGATATAATAGTCATCCATCTTGGTGAAAAACAGTTTCTAAGTGAAAATAAAATATAATAATTACTGGATTGACCGTTAGCATTCGTCATCCATTAAATACATAAAATGGTAATCTTCTAGAAGTGAAAAATATCAACCTAAGCCGGAATCTTTTGGAACTTTTAAATTACAAGATTCATCTTGACCAAAGTGAGAGTTTTAAATAAACTAACTTATCGTTCAACCGTTAATAAAGTGTTGTCATTTGTGTAAGAAACATTTCCTCATTCCCCTGAAGAGAGTTATTAATGCCGTGGCAGATTTAAAGTGATTTAAGTTATATCACAAATCTTCAACTTCGGAAATCTCACCGAGAAACCCAACTTTAAATGTCTCCACAACGAGGGGCATAAAATTAAATACAACTTCAAATGGCGCATCAACGAGGGCTCGAATGGGAATCGAACCAGGGACATGTAAACCTGAATCGAACCAAGGACCACGAGAATGAGGAAAGTAATAAAAATCTTCAAAAGTGAGTACAGTTAAAATTTATATGTGAAAAGTGAATTAGTGATAATAACAATTAATGCTTTTAAGAAATAAGAAAATATTAAAATACCCAACAATGGCCAATAACGAAAATATAACTTGTAAAACTGTTAATATTGAAAACGAACAAATTAGTGAAGGCCAAGAAAATTTAATTTTGTGTAACAATGAAAATAATGAAACTAATGATACACCTCCTTGGGTAGCATTATTAATAAATAAATTAGAAAAGAATAGTGCAGAATTAAAAGAAATTAGGAATGACAATTCAATTCTCAGTAGTAAATTAGAAGCTAATGTAACTAATCTTAGCAATAAATTAGAAAAGAACAGTGATGAATTAAAAGAAATTAGGAAAGACAATTCAAATCTCAGTAAAGAAATTAAAGAAAATAACTTGAAACTAGATCAAAAATTAGAAAGCATTAGGTTAGAATGCAAACAAAACAATTCTAAACTGGAAAAGAGAATAGTAAATGTAGCTAAAGACTGTGAAAATAAAATAGATATTTGTAAAAATGAGATAGAAAAATGTAATGAAAAGATTGATGAAACTCATAATCAAATAGAAACATCTTTGATTGAGGTAAGGCAAAGTTGCCAAGATAAAATCGAAGAATTAGGAACTAAAGTCGAAGATAGACTAAAAATTTCCGAAGAAAGTGTTATCTTAGGTAATGAAGAACTTCAATCAAAGATATCAAATGAAGTAATTATTATAAAAGAACAAGTTGAAGGATGGATAACTAAGATTGTTGAACTTGAAAACAAATATGTGTCAAAAACTAGTGAAAAGGAGATTGAGGTTATGTCAGGACATTCTAGTAATGTTAATAATGATCCTCCTTCTAGTAGTAGTAGTAGTAAAAATGTATGTAAAATTCCTGCTAATCTTTTAGGGGAAATTAACTTACCTAATTTTGGTGATACTGTAGGCCAAAGTCCTACTGATTTCATTAGGGAAATTGAAGAATACTTCGAAATCAAAGGAATAGAAGACAAGTTCAGAATGTTCTTCATAAGAAAAAGTTTAAAAGACAATGCAGAGTCTTGGTTTAAGATAGCTTGCCATGATTCAATGACTTATCAAACATTTAAAAATGCTTTCTTAGGTTACTACTGGGGACCAGAAAGACAAAACAAACTAAGGTTAGACCTAACTAGTGGAAAATTCTCCAACAACGGTAAACAAGGTTATCTTAATTATTTCTTGGAGAAGGCAAGAATGGCATCATTGTTACCAGCCTCCAATAGATGAGAAAACTTTAATTTCTATGTTATCGCATCACTTCCCAGATGAGATTAGATATCATTTGATAGTAGCCAGACCAAAAAATGTATCTGAAATGTTAGAGTTGTTAGCTCTACTAGAGAATAAAAGAGAAGTAGATAAATGTAGTAAAAGAAATTTATTTGGGGAAGGGGCAGAGCCCTATAATAAGAAAGGTAATTTTGTAACTAAAAGAAGTGATGAATATCATAATGAGAATAGAGAAAGAAATTTCAAACAGGGCAACAATAATAATAGATTTGTTCAAAATAGAAACAGCCCAAATAAAAATAGGATGACTAATAATTATAGTAACAATAACCAGAATGGATGGTTCAAACATAATGAAAATAGGAATGACAGACAAATTAATTATATGGATGTTAACAGAGTAGGAGATAATAGAAATAGGT
Source organism: Diploptera punctata (assembly GCA_030220185.1). Taxonomy (NCBI): domain Eukaryota; kingdom Metazoa; phylum Arthropoda; class Insecta; order Blattodea; family Blaberidae; genus Diploptera; species Diploptera punctata. The sequence goes on from JASPKZ010007799.1 coordinate 750,902, forward strand.
ATTGGACTTCTCCCTGTAGAGGTAAAAGAAGAAGGAATACCTATGGTAATGAAAGTAAAGGGTATTTCCAACGACAACAAAATTGTCAAATTAATGAAACTAGTGATAGGACAGAGCAAAATAGAATAGACTCTGTAACTATTCACAACCAAAGTCAAGATATACCTAGTAATGAAAATGACCATGAAGTAAATCACAGGATACCTCGTGCTTTAAACGCACAGAAGGTACATTAAAGACTCCGCAATGTACCTCAATCGTTATGAACTTAGGGGTCCAAAATAGATGCTTTGATAGGTTTCAAAATTTAGAAATTGTACCAGCAAATATGAGAGGAGATAGTAAGTTATGTACCTCAAGACAGCGAGATAGCATAATATTGAATAATCATTTGAATATTTCTAAGAATCAGGATACTATGCCTGTTACTAATAAAGAATTAAATGTCATAGGACGACCACCCAAAATTAAAGTAAATATTTTTAACAATGATGTTACTTGCATAGCGGATAGCGGCTGCTCAAACACAACAATAGATCAGAAATTTTATAATTTCTTAGTCAACAAAGGGAATAAGATAATGACTGTAAGAATATGTGGAGTGTATTGTACTCTTGCGATAGGCAAGAAGAAACTGCCAATTAAGCTACAGTGCCTTCTAGATTTACATATCGGAGGATATTACTTCAGTGCAATATGTTTAATTTCTCCATACTTGTCTTGTGATATGTTAATAGGCTGCGACCTGTTGGAGCAATATAATGCCATAATAAATTTTGAGTGTAAGAATATTTCCTTGTATAATGAAGATAATGTGAGAGTCGTCATCCCATTTGATAATGAATATGAGGAGAATAAGAATCTAAGTAAGAAGGAGAGTGACATTGCTGAAGAACACATTTTTATAGAGAATATTGTTGTTCATGAGGAGAGTGAAGTGGTAAATGGCCGTGGATGCCAAATGCAAGATAATATTGCAGTTAATTGTACTTCCGACAAAAGTGTCGAGGGCGAAGAAAGCCTTAATAATGAAAATGATTGTGCTGACGATAATGTCGCATGTAAATGTTGTGATTTAGAATGTGTCTCTTGCAATACTGAGTATGATGAAATTCCTCTATTATATTGTGTGAGTGACGAACTTGAAAAAGACATCTGTGAAATGATAAAGGAAAAAGTTAAAGACACTCATGGCATAAACAATGAACAGAAAGGCATGTTGTATGACATCTTAATGAAAAATAAGAGTTCTTTTTCTTCGAAGCCGGGATTGTGCAACTGTTTTAAATATTCCTTTAAAGTGATGGAACATCCACCTATAAATATTAAAAGTAGACCCATCCCTATTGCCATCAGAGAGCAGGCAGATCAAATGATAGATGACATGTTAATGCAAGGAATAATACAGAAATCTGATTCTCCTTACGCCAACCATATTTGCTGGGTGTTAAAACCTAATGGCAAAATTCGCCTGTGTTTAGACAGTCGTAGGACTAATTCTTTCACTGTCCGGGATAATTATAGGCCCGAGACAATTGAAGCATCTATAGCAAATATGAAAACAGGTAGATTTATTAGTTCTATTGATTTAACTTCTTCATTTTGGCAGTTAGAACTAGACCCCAAAGTTCGGCCCTATACAGCTTTTATACATAATGGAAAAGTATATGAATTTACCAGGTGTGCATTCGGTCTAAGAAATAGCGGAAGTGCGCTTCTTAGAGCCCTAGATATTGTACTATCTGATGATGTTAAAAGACATTGTACTATATATGTTGACGATGCAATTATTATTGATAATGTTTTTGAGAATCATATATCTCATATTGATTTAATGTTGTCTCAATTAAAGAATAGTGGAATGACAGTCAGCCTAGAAAAGTCTGTGTTTGTTAGGTCGGAGGTTCAATTCCTAGGATACAGGATCTCTAATCAAGGGATTACTCCTGACCCAGACAAGGTTCAAGGAATCTTAGAAATTCCTTCACCAAAGAACATAAAACAACTTCGTAGATTTTTAGGAATCTTAAATTACTATTCGAAGTTTGTCATCAACTATGCCTCAGCGGTTAGTAAGCTGAGAGGGCTGCTGAAGAAAGATAGTAAATGGAGATGGACAGAGGACCATCAATCTACTTTTGAATATGTTAAGAAGTTATTTGCAAATAGTATTTCACTACAGAGACCAAAAATGGACAGAGAATTCCATTTATACACAGACGCGAGTAAAACTGGCCTCGGTGCTGTTTTAACTCAATTTGACGATGATGGGCAACAGTATGTTGTGTCGACAGCTTCGCGCTCGACTACCATCATTGAAGGAAATTACACTGTTTCAGAGTTGGAGCTTACAGCAATATTTTATGCTCTTAATAAATTTAGAATTTATGTTTATAAAAACAAAGTTATTGTTCATAGTGACCACATCTCACTAAGTTTTATAAGTAAATGTAGATTATCAAATAATAAACTGAGTAGGATGATCATGGAAATAATTTCCTATGATATTGAAATAAAACACATAGAAGGAGAACAGAATGTGTTTGCTGACCTCCTGTCTAGATTGAAAAGTGTTGGGAAAATACCTGAAACTGTACATACTCCTAAACACGAAGTAGTAATGTTTAATGTAAAACTGTATAGAGACAAAGGATTTTCATTGTTGATGAAAAACATTGTTGAGCATCAAAAATCTGATATAGAGTTACAAACGATTGAAGTATAGTGCGAGAGATATAAATAGTGATGACAAAAATGGAATTGATTGTAATAAGAAAATCGGTATAAAGGATGACATTCTTTACAAATTACATGGGAGAAATGTGAAAAAATGGAAAGTTATAATTCCTAATAATATGGAAGTTCCACTATTTAGAACTTTTCATGTCGGCTTAAATCATGCAGGTTGTGAAAAATTAGCTCTCAACATAAGTGAATTTTTTTATGTTAAACATTTAGATAAAAAGTTGAGAAAGTTTACTTCTTCATGCATAACTTGTCAAAAAGCCAAATGTATGAACGTGAAATATGATATAGTTCCACAAAACATATTAAGGAACAAAGTAAATAGCTTAGTAGTAATGGATACTCATGGAGAAATGCCTACTACACAATTTGGTTACAAGCATATTCTTGTATTATCTGATGTATTCTCCAAATTTGTAAAAATATATCCATTAAGAAGTGTAAATAGCAGAGCTTGCCTAGGTAAAATTGTGAGAGATTATTTACCTAATTATGGACCTATTGATGCACTACTTAGTGATAATGCTTCAGTGTTCTCAAGTCCTAAGTTTAAAGATAAACTTACTGTGATAGGAATTAAATTGTACCATTGTAGTAAATATCACCCAAAAAGTAATCCCTGTGAGAGAGTTAATAGGGAAATTACTACAAGTTTAAGAGTTTTGACCCATCATAAACATTCTGACTGGTTTAGACATATCAGCGTCATAGAGAATGTTATGAATCATTCAATTAATGTCAATACTGGGGAAGCACCCATATTCCTAATGACAGGTAAACAACCTGACAGGTTAATTGCTAATTTACCATTACCTATCATTGATAAAAGTCAAATCCCCGGAGACATCCGAGGAAATATGTAAAAGAGTTATTGAAAGGTTAGAATGTCGTGCAGAAAAGCGCAACAATAAGGTTAAAAGACATAAAAGGAAGTGGAATCCCAAAGTTGGAGACAAAGTTCTCATAAGGGATATTTCACTATCCAATGCTTTAAAGAAACAATATCATAGGATGAACCTATTGTATAAAGGTCCCTATGAAATATTTAAAAATTTTAATGATACCACATATGAGCTAAGAGAAATAGACACTAGAAAAGAAATTGGAAAATATTCCAAAGAACTGTTGAAACCATTTCAGACTCCTATTAATTAGTTGTAGCTGGTGACTTCAAATAGTTCAAAGTGTATTTAAAATATTGTATGTAAATTTTGTAAAATTAATACTTCTATTTCATTATGTAACATGTATTTATTATAATTGTGATGTATTACATTGTATTGATTCTAATACAGATGAATCTTGTATAGAAAGAAACTTGATATTTGGGGAAAGTGATTTATTTTAATTTAGCCTCTCACTTAGTTGTAGCTAAGATTAAAATAAATCAGGGGCAATTTAAAACCGGATATTTATCCCCATATAAAAATAATAATAAGGGTTTTTGTTTTGTTTATAATTATATTTATTTATATGAAGAATGGACATAAGATTTATTTAAAGAATTCATATTTTTTTATAAGTATATAAAAAAAAAATAACTGGTCAATATAAACTGTTAATACAGTTAGAGTTTTTTATAACTGATGCAGTATGTAAAATACTTCAAATATTCAAATTGATAATTTTTATAAAGAAATAAATGGGATTGGACGAAGAGGAATAGAAGTTAGCTTGAAAATACTCCTTCCTTTTCTGTTGGACCAATCAGAACCTAGAGGTTATTACATAATAAACAAGATGGCTACAATACTTGAAGATGGTCGGTCATGTTCAGCGACTGCTCCTTAAAGAATAAGGAAATAATTGTTTATTTTATTGATGTTGGTTGAAAGAAATAGTGTTAAAAGTATGAAAGATTATGTAGTGATATAATAGTCATCCATCTTGGTAAAAAAACAGTTTCTAAGTGAAAATAAAATATAATAATTACTGGATTGACCGTTAGCATTCGTCATCCATTAAATACATAAAATGGTAATCTTCTAGAAGTGAAAAATATCAACCTAAGCCGGAATCTTTTGGAACTTTTAAATTACAAGATTCATCTTGACCAAAGTGAGAGTTTTAAATAAACTAACTTATCGTTCAACCGTTAATAAAGTGTTTGTCATTTGTGTAAGAAACATTTCCTCATTCCCCTGAAGAGAGTTTATTAATGCCGTGGCAGATTTAAAGTGATTTAAGTTATATCACAAATCTTCAACTTCGGACATCTCACCGAGAAACCCAACTTTAAATGTCTCCACAACGAGGGGCATAAAATCAAATACAACTTCAATCTGGCTTCCTACAAAGACCATATAGTTAATTGTTATGTAAGTCTCCTCCATTCACCCGTTTGTTCATCTCTCTTTGCTCCAAAAAGAAATGATCAACCCCATATTAAATAATTAAATATCGTCGAGTAAATCAGCGAAACCGATATGTTTTATCTTCTCTGCTAATTAATGTTAATTCAATAGTAAACTTTATTCCGTAAATATCGATTGTATAAAATAATCCGTTCTCCTCGTCTTATTTACGCTGTTAATTGGTAGGTAACCCCTTCCGCAAACGTTGAAACAGTAATTCCCCTGATTAAGGTTCCAACTCTATGCCGATGAGCATTTTACCCTTCCATAAGTATATCCCAATACATTCTCAATTTTGACTGTTTCAGTAATTTTGTATTTTCCGAATTTTTTACATTTCTCTCAATTTTCCTCAGTTTGTCACACTTGATAGAATGTATAAAATATACATGAAGTTAAATAGTGACACCATTTTCTAAACATAGTAGATATTTAGCACCCAAATTATACAATTAATTAGTAGATCCAATTCAGAGGTAGGGAAACTAATCAGGTAGATTTAAGAATGCAATCAAATTAATTATATTTTAATTAATTCGGTTATATTAATTATTTTAATATGTAAAGTAATAAATATTTAATTAGTAACCTATTTTGGTTTATATTATTTCCTAATGCATTTACTTATATTCTTCACTTTGGTATTTATCTACCATATATTATTTTCTTAATATCATTTTCCACTAGATAAATTCTTTGTGTATGTTAGAGTGAGTTTTACATTTTGAAATTTTCTCCTAAATTTATTTTGCTCTATATTAGTGTCTAAATTCAGTGTGGTATTAATCTATTATATAATGCTTTATTTGTATAATTTTCCTTGTACTAATTATTTTTCGTAAGAGTGCGTTTTATATTTTGAAACTTTGTCCTAAATTTGTTTTGTTTTATGTTATTTTCTAATGTATTTATTACCTTCTTCAATTCAGTATTAATATATTCTATAATGTTTATTTTATTTCCCCTTGTATGTTTTATTTTTATTTTTTTATGTGCCAGGATGAATTTTATGTCTTAAAATTGTATATATTTTGTTTCCCCCTCTCCCTTTAACTAAAACAATGTAATGTATATATTCCAAGGCACAGCGATGACAAATAATCGATTACAATTATACAAATATCTCTTATAATGTTCTTAAATATATTAACAAACTCACTGGCACTATCGAACCGATAGATTCATGGCCACGCTGACATAACCTCTCCATACATTCCTATTATCAGCTAATGTTAACCAATCACTACCAATATAATCTACTCCCTTCAAAACATATTCCGAAATCAGACCATCAATTTGGCAATATAGAGGAAACAATGAAAATAATACATAAAGAGAACAACGGACAGAATATTAATATTTTATAAGAGATAGAAATCATCAAGGAGGCAATAAATACAAATTTATTACATTAAATTTTACCCAGCAACCAAAACCCATTATATAAATCTACAAATAAACAGATACAACAAAGTCATGAAGATGAAGTAAAACTTCGAAAAGCTTCAAAGGAATAAGGTACGTGGAATAATAAAGAAATATTGAGGAAGACGGAGTGTAAAAATACAAAATAAAAAAGTATATACATTTTATAATAAAATATAGCCTCAATGGCGTAATATAAAATAATAAAAAATGAATTTGATAAGCAACAAATCATGCTTAATATTATTCATCCTCCTCATTCTAGACTTGCCTATTGGGCGCTTTCCCTCTCTTTTCCTACAAGGAGCTTCAATGCCTCTCTTTCATTCTCCATCCGTGCCCCTAGACGTAACTGTTATTATTTCTGGTTTCCCATAAATACCATGTAGCTCACTGTTACTTAGTCTTTTCCACTCGCCTATCTGTACATCTCTCTTTGGTCCAAAATATTTTCTAAGAACTTTATTCTCAAATACTCTTAATCTTTTATCCCCTTAAAATGTAAGATATTTTTCCTCACCTGTAAGACAATTATCAGGAAAACTTTAAGGCCCAAACGGTCCCCGAAATCATATGGCCATCACCATCATCCTTATCATTATCATCATCACCATCCTTCACCGGTGTGGAAAGCAACGGGAAGCTACCACACCTACAATTCCCTAGTAAAGCTGCAATCATAGCATGAAAATACTATGATTGCAGTGAAGGACCTGCCCTCGGGCAGAATTACTATGGATGGAAAATGTAAGATTCCACGTTTCGCATCAATATAACTGGGAGAATAAGTGTTTTATAATTATATTTTCAATTTAAAGTTTTTTTTCAGATAATTTGGGACTATATTATAAAATATATTTTCCTCATGTGTTCATATAATACGCTTTCTATCAGGAAATAACAGCGGAATATAGGTTTTGTCCCATGAAACATGATTGCTTTACACTCACAGAAAAAGGTCAACAGTTGATACCAGTTAATAATTAATAAAACAGGAGCAACAAAACCATAATACTATTTACAAAACACATGATAAACAAAATTACATACAGAATTCGTGTTAAAATAATTAAACCTATGATATCGCTGCATTGTTTTAATGTGCCACCACATTGGGGCTGCGCGGCTCAAAAGAAGCGGTATGTAGCCGAATGTCTAGCGTAGTCTCTCCTTTGTTAGGAGTTACTACACCAAGTTAATTTAGTTATGAATATTTGCCCGCAGATGTCATGAATGGTATGCGGTCAACATATCGACCCAATGAGACATCTAGCAGGCAACTAAGGTATTACTAGGATGATAAATTCGGTTAATTTTACTTAGAGGCATTTTTATTCAGGCTTTAAGGATCTCTTACGAGCCTGATAATCTTCAGACTCGGGACCCACGGCTTAAAATCCCTCCCGGAGTTTACTCCTTGGATTTTTCCATCCAAAAAAATACATGGGCCACGGCCGGGTTTCAACCCGCGACCCTCGGGACCATAGGCAAGGAGCATAATGACTATTCCATCCTGGCCGATATACTAGTACAATCCTTCAATATTCAAGTGCACGGATTCCACAATTTCGATTACAATTAAAGTAATCGCCTAACTTTTTCACAAGCGATGTACAAAAGAGTATACTTAGACCGATAGACTTTTCTGATATTTATAAGAAAGTTTTAATTCACACAAATTAATTATTCTATTGAAATTGCTCCAATGTTATTTCACAAGAATAATAAATCAATGCAAGTGAATTCAAAATGTATTAAACGTCAAAATGATGTGACGATACAAAGATCTAATTTCTAACTTTCGTAATAAATGTTGATGGTTATTATTTTTGAAATTGATGTCGAACATTCCGACCGCTTTAATTGAACGAAAATAATAGAAGAGAGTTTACCGGCCAGTAGTTTTGATTCCAATTCTCTGCGAATTTTCGACGCATCACCAAAAATAAAGGCACTGTACACTTGGAACGTAATATTCAAGTATAATTAAAATGGTAAGATCATTAATACACCCTCCAGCTATTTTTAGTTCGGCAATTAACATGATTCCCTCATTGAACTGTTCCTCGATTTTTCAATTTCATTTCGCATATAGTTCAGCTGGTGAACTAGAAGTTTTTTTTTTTTTTTTTTGCTGGATGTCTCTACCTTCTCTTCTCCTTTCTCAATCTTATATTACTCTCTATAACTATTTTTACTGACATCTATCTCCTAATTTATCATACAACATTCATACCGAACATTATATCTTACTCTAGATCAGAGTGAGAGAAGCCTTCAGAACCTTCACAGAGCTCCAAATGACTGACATATCTTGGAAAGCATCCATCCAAACTACACTCCCAGATTGGCCTAGAAGAGTAATCGTTACATAATTCCGTACTGCAATAGGACACGATTGCCTAGGCAAACACCTTCATCGCTTCGGTCTTCTACCAACTCAACAATGTATCCACTGCAACGCTATGGAAGATATGGATGCAGATCACATCCGAACTTGCCCATCCCTAACAACCAGCAGTTACGTGGACAGATACTGGGAAGCCAGGGAAAAGATGATGAACGTTTTATAATCTTTCTTGTTATTGTTTGTTTTCCTCAGTTATTTTTTGCTAATGAAAAATTTCAAAAGCCACTGCATTTAAATAAATAAATATTCATACCTCACTTAATAAATATTACAAAAACATATAATTTACATCTGCCAATAGATAACCGATGTATTGTCAAAGCAAATAAAACAACATGCACCAAACGTTTCAGGGAAGTCACATTCACAGTTTACATGCTACTACTCAATTTTCAATATCGTGTCAGTTACCATTGTTTTACAGCCGAGCCCTTATGATAATAAGTAATGCCACGAGTGATTTCTAAATTATCGATGAATTCACGAATCACGAAGTGAGGAGTGAATTTATCTAGAGAATTTGAAAATCAAGAGTGGCATTTGTTGGGACTATTTAACGAATAAAATTAAGCTGTTTACTCACAAGTCATTATTTAAATATAGTTATTTTAAAATATTTATATATTTAATGTAAACGGCGATGTTTGAAAACGAATGAGAAACGATTGGTACGCTTCATTTGCTTCTGTTGTTCATCACTGCAACCAGATCATATTATTTATTACCAAAGGAACGCAATATTGCAATAATACACTCTAGTTGAGAAAAAATTAAACGCATCAAACTGTATATTAATTCATTTCTGGCCTATGATGTAAATATGACAATTATATTTTTCTGGAATGTTATTACCTGGGAAAAAATGCTTTTAAGTAAATGCAAACAGTGGATTCAATACAGGCCCTTCTCTTACGGCCTCTCTTCTTTCTCTCCTTCTAGTTACCCAAATTGCCCTCCTAATACTTAGCAGTTCGATTAGCAGCTAATATAATTGCAGGGCATTTATTATTAACTCTTTTTACTGACTAGTTAAATAGGTTCACTAAATAATAAGAGAAATAAAAAAAGCTTAAAACCTATAAACCTATAAAAAATAATAAATAATTTAAAGATAAAGGTAAAAAACTCTTTCACCTTTTTTTGGTGGTATAATCAATTGCTACAAATGTTTTTATATTAACTCCCGCTTGCGCTATGTGTTGACATTCATGCACTATATATACAATAGCCGTATCTCGAGTTGGTCACTGCAAAATAATGCTATCACCTATTTAGAATATTAAATAGGAGATGCTTTTCTTTATTATGATAAACTTTAGTTGGTAAATTGTAGGCGAAACACGACTGTGATTGGTTCTAATAAAAAATCATTGAAATGTGATTGGTCATTGACTCCCATTTGGGGCATGAGTAAAACAGTCAGTTTAAAAAAATTTCCTTCAGGAAGCACGGAGATTCGATCCGGATTCATTCTGTACCTCCGGGTAGCTTCTTCAAATTTAACAATGTTTTAAGAATGTTTTACTATGTAAAGATTCTTCCGATTTTTTAATAATTAGGTAGTTTCTCGTGGTATTTCGGCCAGTATGGGGACCGGTGCCCACCCAGCATCGTGAGGCAATTGGGTAGCTACAATAAGTAGCGGCTCCAGGTTGAGGAACCAGCTATAACGGCTGGGGGACTCGACATGCTAACCACATGTCACCCCTACACTGGCTGTTGTTCATCTACCTCTGTGATTGACACATGTGGATGTGAAGGGCCAGCAGCCGGCTGGTAAAAGGGCAACCGCTGAAAAGTGGAAATACTCTCAATCGGAGATAGTTTCCCCGAAAAGGGATCTAATCCATAAACTGCTACTCATGACTAACTTCTTCTGCCATTTTGTTACATATTGATCACTATTTGCTTGAAGGCCAACTTTTTAAAATAAATAAAACAGGTCTGGAAGAGAGCAGAATAATCATTTTACATGCACCATGCTGTGTAACATTATTCACATTATCCTAAAAATATATTTTAGGCAAGTGTAGGTTACACTACTTTACTAAAATATGTTTTAAGTTTTTAATACATAATAATAATAATAATAATAATAATAATAATAATAATAACAACAACAATAATAATAATAATAACAATTTTGAGATTCGTTACATCCATTTTTTTATCAGATTGCCGCAACTTATACCATAGCCCGTCGATAAATATCACACAAATACAACGCTATTGAATATAAAAATATACATACAGCGTATAAAAACTAACACCTTGATAATATTTCTTCAATAAATGATTATTAGTATATATTTCCTTTTATTTTTATTCATAATAATGTGATGTACTGTTGATCTGTTGCTTAAATGACCGCTTTTTAATTTCACTGGCGGCGGCAAGACTAAAATATCGTCTTATAAGGCATACTTACTTACTTACTTACTCACTGGCACTATCGAACCCGTAGGTTCATGGCCGCACGGACATAAGCTCTCCATACATCCCTATCCTGAGCTAATGATTTCCAATCATTCCCTGTATAATCTACTTCCCTCAAATCATAGTTAATGTTGTTCTCCCACCTCATTCTTGGTCTACCAACTGGGCGTTTTCCTTCTGGCTTTCCTACAAGAAGTTTCCATGCACGTCTTTCATTCACCATACGCGCAACATGTCCTGCCCATCGCAGTCTACGGGACTTAACTGTTCTTATTATATCTGGCTTCCTATAAAGACCATGTAGTTCATTGTTATGTAGTCTTCTCCATTCACCTGTCTGTTCATCTCTCTTTGGTCCAAAAATTTTCCTAAGAACTTTATTCTCAAATACTCGTAATCTCCTTTCCTCCCTTAAAGTAAGAGTCCATGCTTCGCACCCATATAATATAACTGGTAAAATAACAGTTTTTATATATTTTCAGCTTAACGTTTTTTGAAAGGAGTTGGGACATCAAAAGTCTCTGCAATGCATAATAGCATGCATTTCCAGAATTGAGCCTATGTTTAATTTCTTTGTGCATCTCATTCCTATTTGTGATTATTTGTTCCTAGGTATTTGAATTCAGCCAATTCCTCAAAATTTCCCTCATTTGTCATTAGCTGTCCATTTCCATTATATAATGTATTTCTACGTGTGACCATATATTTAGTTTTACTGATATTTACTTCCAGTCCTAATTTCTTAGTGTTACTCAATAGTGTGTGCGTGTTGACCTTTAGTATCTCCTCGCTATCGGCCAGTAGTACTACATCATCAGCATAAACTAACAGCTTATTAATACCATTCAGTTGTAGGCCTTCCTCATTCTCTAAAGATTTAATGGCATGCTCTAGTACAAAATTAAATAGTAGAGGAGATAGTGCATCTCCTTGCTTCAACCCATTCTGGATTTCAAAAGTGTCTGAAAACTGTTTGCCTACACGCACCCTACTCGTTGAGCCATTTAGACGCATTCGTATAAGTCTAACTAACTTTTTAGGAATTCCGAACTCCAGCAGGATACTATATAACTTCTCCCTCTTAATTGAATCATATGCTTTTTTGAAGTCTACATATAGTTGATGTACAGTACTATTATATTCCCATTTCTTTTCTAAAATCTGTCTTATACTAAAAATCTGATCTGTTGTAGACCTGTTTCTTCTAAATGCACATTGATGATCTCCTAGAATATCATCAATATAGGGAGTAAGTCTGCTTACTAATATATTTGTTAGAATTTTGTACGAAGTTGAAAGTAATGAGATGCCCCTATAGTTGATGCAATCAGTTTTATCTCCTTTCTTATAAATTGGTACGATAATTGATTCCTTCCATTCATCTGGAAGAGCTTCTTTTTCCCAAATCATAGTAAGCAACCAGCGTATCTTGTCCATCAATTTTTCTTCCACTGATTTTATCAGTTCTGCTGGGATCTCATCTGAACCTGATGCTTTATACATCTTCAATTTTTCAATTGTCATTTCAACCTCTAATGCACTTGGCTCTGCGACTAGCATTTCTGCTGTCTGTAACTTATCCTCCTCAATGTCCTGTTCTGTATGTACATTTAATAGCTGATTAAAATAACTTTTCCATCTATTTAATATACTCTTGGAATCTGCAATCATATTCCCATTTTCATTCCGAATTATGTTTGTTCTAGCCTGAAACCCTTTCTTCTCTATACTAATTCCCTGATATAATTCTCTAATGTTCCTATTCATTTTTTGCATTCATTTCAAGATCATTAATCTTCTCTCTCAAATATTCCCTCTTCTTACTCTTTAGTAACTTGGTGGTTTCCCGTCTAACACTACCCAATTGCTCTAAATTTACCTCATTTGGCTCGTGTAACCATTTCATTTTTGCTAGCTTTCTTTTCTTTACGATGTCGGCACATTCCTCATCAAACCATTTCTTGTTTTGCCTCTTTTTTAAACAACCAATGCTTTCTGATGCTGACAATTTAATAGTATCTCTTATAGCCTCCCATTCTTTATTTATATCAGGTTCTTCTTCGTTTGCCACATTGTCATCTGAAGATTCCAGTACTTCAAATCTATTAGCAATTTTGATTTGGTATTCTTGCCGCATTTCATCATTTTTCAAGTTTTTTAATTCATATTTACAGAATCATCTTTAGCGTTTGTTCCTCTCATAAGCGATAGCCGTTGTCTGATTTTCACTCTGACCAGATGATGATTCGAATTGCAGTCTGTCCCTCTAACTGATTTAACATCGATGATGCTACTGTGCCAGCGTTTATCCACTAATACATGATCTATCTGGTTCCGAGTTTCTCCATCTGGGGACGTCCAGGTGTATTTATGAATATCCTTATGCTGAAATGTTGTGCTCTTAACAATGAGATTCTTTGATGTGGCAAATGTGACTAATCTAACCCCGTTGTCGTTACTATCTTCATGAAGACTGAATTTGCCTATTGTTGGTTTGAATATATCTTCCCGCCCCACTTTTGCATTAAAATCTCCTAAGACAATTTTCATATGATATCGTGAAAGGCTATCAAATAAGCATTCTAATTCTTCATAGAACTCATCCTTGATCTTGTCATCTTTATCTTCTGTGGGGGCATGTACATTTACAATTATAAAATCATGTCGTTTACCCTTTAGAATTATGTATGATATCCTATCACTAACAAACTTAATATCTCGGATAGCGGATAGGATCCTCCTTCTGACTAAAAAACCCGTTCCAAATGCAGGTCTTTCTGCACCCCCATAGTATAATGCAAAGCTTCCTGATTCCTGACTACTTTCTCCTGGCCACCTAACTTCCTGTAAAGCGACTATATCCAAGGGCGATTTATCCAATTCCCGCGTTAATATCTCTAGTGCCCCGCTATTGTATAAAGTCCTAACATTCCATGTTCCTAGGAACATGTCCCTGTGTTTGAGCCTTTGGCATGGGTTCCCTGAAGTAGTCCCCGCCCGGAGAACCGAATGGGGGACTATTTGACCTCCGGAAAATTTTACCCCAGTAGAACCCATGTCCGCATTTCTTGACGGTGAAAGATCGTCACTCTTTCGACCAAGGTACTTATTTCGTCTGGCTTATCACCTTCGACCAGTCCGGCATGGGTAACCTTATCGGCAGCAATGCTACCGCCGGCATAGCTCTCAGGATCATTTAAGCACACAAGCCACTCCACCACGACAAGGTAAAGATACCATGGAGGGCTTATAAGGCATAAGGAATTCAAATTCGGATCACGAGTCACATCTGCAAGTTACAAGCGATCTCTCCAGACATTCTTTCTCGAAAAATCCATTTCCAGATGCGTCTATGTATCGCTTTCTACAAGGATCGGCGTCTCGAGGTTTCGATTCGAGGTAGATCCAAACTGAGCCACCGGGTGGTTCCGATCTTGCATATAAATGTAGTGCGATTAGGTTTACAACTAGTTTTGGGTGGAAATCGATTAGTGAAAGTGATGTGAAGAGTGACGAGAGGAATATATATTTGGCTTCTTCGAATGTGAAAAAGTGAACTATATCATAAATCGTGTCTGTGAGACTCAAATCATAAGAAATATATATGTTTGTAGAGTGAATAATTGTGTTAAACGTGTTAAGTTATATTAAAGAAATACGACCTATACCTAAGCCACCGCTACCAGTTTACACCAGGTGTCAGACATGTGATTACATATACAACGAACACAACTCCAAAATCCCTATTAGGTTCGTCTTCCGGGCATATAGGCCGTGGTCCAGTCGTTCTTCTACTCGACGTTTCATCTACTGCTGCGGTAGACATCTTCAGGAGATACTGCGTGCTCTCTGTGAACTCCTCAACAGTCGGCTGCAGACTGGCTGGTCGTTGGAAACTCCCTCCCTATTTATAGGCACGCCCCTGGTGGAGAGGCGGTTTTCTGCGCGGTCCGTGTTGCGTGCTGTTTTGTCCAGGCTGTCGCTAGCAGAAGCCATAGGCTTCGTTGTCGTATTGTGCAGTGCCGGGATCCAGATTTTGTTTATCTTCATGGTTTCTTTCTTCTTTTTTGTTAAAGGAAGTTTTGTGTTTATATATTTCAATGGCTTCTCTGTACAGTCTGGTGTAATAATGTGATGTTTGGGACAATACCTGTGTTTCTTCGAATCTTATTATATGTTCTTGGTTGTTCATCCAGTGTTCCGCTACGGCTGATTTTTCTTTTTGTTTTAGTCTGCAATGCCTCTTGTGTTCTTGCAATCTTGTGGTAACCATTATTTTTGTTGTGCCGATATAAACCTGTCCACAACTGCAAGGGATGCGATATATACCGGCAGTACTTAACGGATCTCTTGTATCTTTGGCTGGGCGCAGTATATTGCTGATTTTTTGTGTTGGCTTGTAGGTTGTAGATATGTTATATTTATTTAATATTCGACCAATTCTCTCCGTTATTGTCTTGATATATGGTAGGTACACCTTTCCCTTTGCCTCCTCCTTGTTCCCGTTTTCGGATTTGTATTTATTGGGATTTATGGCTCGGCGAAAATCTGTTTTGCTGTATCCATTGGATTGAAACGCTGCTTGGAGATGATTAATTTCTTCTTGTAGATACTGTGGTTCCGAAATCATTTTGGCTCGTTCCACCAGGGTTTTAATTATTCCGCGTTTTTGTCTGGGATGATGGTTGGACCGCTTATGTAGGTATCTGTCTGTGTGAGTCTTTTTCCTGTATACCTTGTGTCCAAGTGTCATGTCTTGGTTTCGAATTACTAAAACATCCAAAAACGGTAGACTGTTGTTCTCTTCTCTTTCCAGGGTGAATTGGATGCTGGGACAAATACCATTTAAATGTTGCCTGAAGTTATCAAGTTCTTCTTCACCATGCTCCCAAATGACGAATGTGTCGTCCACATATCTCAGCCAAACTGAAGGTCTTAATGTAGCATTCTCCAAGGCCTGTTTTTCAAATTGTTCCATGTAAAAATTGGCTATTACGGGGCTTAATGGACTTCCCATGGCCACGCCATCTATTTGCTCGTAGAATATTCCTCCCCATTGGAAATACGTTTCTGTGAGGCATATGTTATACAGTGCTACTATGTCTGGGGGAAAGAGTTCTTGCAAGTATGTCATAGTGTCTGGGATAGGTATCTTAGTAAATAAAGAAACCACATCGAAGCTTATTATTTTATCGTTTGGCTTGAGTTTCAGAGCGTCTATTTTTTCTATGAAGTGCGTGGAGTCTTTTACAAACGTGTCAGTTTTTCCAATATACGGTTTCAATAGTGAGGCGAGAAACTTGGCGAGTTCATATGTAGGTGATCCAATGGCCGAAACAATAGGTCTGAGTGGTGTTCCTTCCTTGTGTATCTTTGGTAATCCATACAATCTTGGTGGCAGTGCTTCTGATTTGTACAATCCTCGTTTAGTGTCTTCATCAAGTGTGGAGCTCTTGATAAGTTTATTGGATTTACGTAGAACTCTTGCTGTAGGATCAGTTTTAAGAATCTTGTATGTCTCTGGATCTAAGTACTGCCGGTATATATCGCATCCCTTGCAGTTGTGGACAGGTTTATATTGGCACAACAAAAAGAATGGTTACCACAAGATTGCAAGAACACAAGAGGCATTGCAGACTAAAACAAAAAGAAAAATCAGCAGTAGCGGAACACTGGATGAACAACCAAGAACATATAATAAGATTCGAAGAAACACAGGTATTGTCCCAAACATCACATTATTACACCAGACTGTACAGAGAAGCCATTGAAATATATAAACACAAAAATTCCTTTAACAAAAAAGAAGAAACCATGAAGATAAACAAAATCTGGATCCCGGCACTGCACAATACGACAACGAAGCCTATGGCTTCTGCTAGCGACAGCCTGGACAAAACAGCACGCAACACGGACCGCGCAGAAAACCGCCTCTCCACCAGGGGCGTGCCTATAAATAGGGAGGGAGTTTCCAACGACCAGCCAGTCTGCAGCCGACTGTTGAGGAGTTCACAGAGAGCACGCAGTATCTCCTGAAGATGTCTACCGCAGCAGTAGATGAAACGTCGAGTAGAAGAACGACTGGACCACGGCCTATATGCCCGGAAGACGAACCTAATAGGGATCAAGACGCCGGCCGTGAAAGCCTACAGTTATACAACTCCAAAAGTTACCAGTAGTCACGTTTGACGAGTAAGTAGCACATTTTTTAAACTACATAACAAACATAAGACATATTATTCAATACCACCAGTTAGTCATTTTGAGATGCCTGGTATTCTCTCCTTGCATTGGCGTATTGTAACCCACTTCTGAGGGTGGGGCGCCTAGATGGCGGGGTTACGCTGTCTCAATGATATGATGGGTGATGATGATAATGATCCGCCAAAAGAGGCATTAATCCTAAACTTAATCTAATGGGGTAAATATGATAATGGTGGACAGATAATGTTCGGGGGCCGTTTGGGCCCTAAAGTTTCCTGACATCTGCCTTGCAGGTGAGGAAAAATCCGGAAAAAGACATCACCGAGGAAACTTGTCCCGACCGGGGATCGAACCCGGGCCCGCTGGGTGACAAAGCAGCATGCTACTTCTAGACCACAGCAGTGGACTAGGAAAATGGAAATTTGTACCTACTTTTTAACTTAAAAAAATTGAACAGGAATTATCAAATCTTAACGAGTACTACAAACCAGATGTGGGGATTCGAACCTACGTCCACAAGTGATATGTTGGTGACGACACAAGTGGAAGATTAGCCCCGACGAGACATGCTGCAGTTTTCCGCCCCTTGATGTTGTTCCAGTCAGAATCCACAATGTGACCTGTTGACATCACGTGATATCTAGTGGGACGGTCCTGGGTATTGTGAGTCTGTTACCGCTATTATGATCATTAACGACCATACACCGAACGATACAAGCGAAGTACATATACTAGTACAGAACTTTACAGAGGGATGCCGCCAATATCGACGAGGCACAGGCAAACAAGGTTCGCAGCCTGGCATATCTTCAGCCTTTCTTAAGACGACCGTGGCAGAACCGACAGAGGATTGTACAGACACCGGAGATAGTAGCCCGACTCAACAATCTCTCCGATGAGTCCAACTGACAAAGTAAACAGAGATAAACAAGCAACTGGAAGAGATAAGGACTCGAATCATCATCGAAGAAACTGATAAAGATTTGACCATGTCCGTGTTGCTAGTAAAGAAAAATAACTGAGAAATGCACTTCTGTGTCGACCATAGGAGGCTAAATGACGTCACAAAAAAGGATTGCTTCCCTCTTCCGAGGATCAACGACACAATAAGCATTAAGATTGGCTCGGGCCGTAGAATTTGACACTCGTATTCCGCAGATCCTAGTTACAATTCCAGATGCTGACCAACTTCAAGATTTATCATGGTTTCCCTCAAGGCATTATGACAGTTCATATAATGTGTAAATACACGGCGAACTCCTACCAAAACACACGTGATATGAACTAGATGTTAAAATGTCTATAAATAAGCATAAAATATAAATAATGATTCAATATTCGGACACAAAATTTATATTTAAATAAATATATTGTGTGTATATATATATATATATATATATATAAGGGTGGTCCTTATTTTTACTTTCATATTTCATTCTGGATATCTTGTACTTCTTTCTTTTGGTTGTACTATGTAATTTGAAGCTACTTTTGTTGAAATTTAAGAATAGGAACTCGTGCCGCGTTGAGGTAGAACATACGCGACATTGAAAAGAAGAAATCTATAAAATGGTAATGATTTATGATATTGAGCTATGGGACTTGCGCTGGTTCGGGTCTCCATGGTATTTCGGCCAGTATGGGACCGGTGCCCACCCAGCATCGTGAGGCAATTGGGTAGCTACAATAAGTAGCGGCTCCAGGTTGAGGAACCAGCTATAACGGCTGGGGGACTCGACATGCTAACCACATGTCACCCCTACACTGGCTGTTGATCATCTACCTCTGTGATTGACACATGTGGATGTGAAGGGCCAGCAGCCGGCTGGTAATAGGGCAACCGCTGAAAAGTGGAAAGACCCTCAATCGGATCGGATAATTAATTTAATTAAAACTGCTGTATTTGAAGATATTTATTGATTTACTTATCTTGTTTTAAGCAATATATAAAAATAAATGAACAATACTCTTGCTGTAAACATTTATTTTAGTATTCATAAATTTAGGTACAGTGCGGCATGTTAATTTATTGTAATGAAATTTGATGCACTATCAAATTGGACTACAAGGAAGAAAAAAGAGAATGTGCGTTCAAATCATATAACATTTTAATTCCACCCTCTCTAAATAAGGACTACCCTAATACACATGCTTATAAAATCGGACCATAAATTAGACTTGTTGAGAAATTCGCCTAGTTTACCTAACGGACATTTTTAGATTTTTTTCTTTGGCTTTCTTAAAAATAAACCTACATCGTGTAGATTTAGACTATAGTTTTAGGGACTTCATTTTGTTTCGTTGCCTTTTCATTTTTTGTTATTGAAATCTAAGTTTGAATGAAAATATATAATAATAATATATTATTAAATGTATTTAATTAGAGAAATATATTTCCTAATCGTTTGAGTATAATAATAATAATAATAATAATAATAATAATAATAATATATAATATATTATATATTGTTGTTGCTGCCGTTGCCGCTTGCTGCTTGCTGCTGCTGGCTGCTGGCTGCTGTTGTTGTTGTTATAGATAGAGCATTGGTTGATTAATGTCTTTGACATCGTCAGATTCCCAATAGCCAATTTTGTCGGTCCATCCAATCTTCTGGTTGCAGATGTTTTTCCTCCATGTATAAATATATTCCCTGACTCTAGGAGGTTTTAGGTCTTCCTCTGCTTCGTCTTCCCTCAGGTTTCCATTTCAAAACAGATTTTGGCTGCCGATCCGCTTCCATTCGCTGGATATGTTCGTACCATCTTAATTGCTGAGTTTTAATATAACCTAAAATAGTGTGTTCAGTCTTCATTTTCTCCCTTATAACTGAGTTCCTAATTTTTACTCTTCTTGAAATTCTTGCTGCCCTCCGTATAAAATGCATTTCTGTTGCCAAAGGATACTTATTTGTTTTTGTTGTTATTGGCCAAAGTTCTGCTCCATACGTAATGACGCTTTTAACAATTGTATGAGATATATTCATTTTATTTTTATTACTTATATTTTCATCCCACAATATTCCATTGAGACAAGCAATTGCAAATTTTCCTTTATTATTTCTATTTCTTATTTCCTCTTCATAATTCCCATTTTTATGTATTTTAATTCCTAAATATGTGATCTCACTACAAGATTTTATTGTTTCTCCAGTCTCCAAAATTAAATTTTGTTCTGGTTCACCAACTGATAATTTTTTTTTTCATGTTCAAAATTGTTGCCCATTTTTCATATTCTTCTATTAATTTTCTAGTCATATATTCTAAATCTTCATAATCTTGTGCAATTATTATTATTATTATTATTATTATTATTATTATTATTATTATTATTTTCATTATTATTATTATTATTATATTATTATTAACTTACTATTATTATTAAATCCAATTACCATCTAGATCCAGGCGTCGCGGTTTTAAACCCTGTCGGATTAATGGATTTTTGAAGAAGTAAATGATCCTGAATATGGTTGTGTTAGAAAGGGAATTTTTTTTCCCAATGCCACCACTTGTCATTTCGACATTCTGACATTCTCTCCTGGCATATCGTTATTGAAACCCACTCACTCACTCACTCACTTACACACTTACACACTCACTCACTGGCACTATCGAACCCGTAGGTTCATGGCCGCGCGGACATAAGCTCTCCATACATCCCTATCCTGAGCTAATGCTTTCCAATCATTCCCTGTATAATCTACTTCCTTCAAATCATAGTTAATGTTATTCTGCCACCTCATTCTTGGTTTACCAACTGGGCGTTTTCCCTCTGGCTTTCCTACAAGAAGCTTCCATGCAAGTCTCCCATTCCCCATATGTGCAACATGTCCTGCCCATCGCAGTCTACGAGACTTAACTGTTCTTATTATATCTGGCTTGCTATAAAGACCATGTAGTTCATTGTTAAGTAGTCTTCTCCATTCACCTGTCTGTTCATCTCTCTTTGGTCCAAAAATTTTCCTAAATATTTTATTCTCAAATACCATTCTATTATAATACATCACATATCATAGATTCACTGCACGAAACAAACCTCAAGTCTGAAATAAGAAAACTATGACTGAATTTGTTCTTCCTTTAAGTTCCCCCTTGGAACTGAGGTCAGAATGACTCGTATATTTAAGTGAAATATTGTGAAATGCTTTGTATTCCATGTTATACATTCTAGAATGTTTTGAGAAATATATAGGCTTACTAAAAACCCATGCTACAAAAGAAATATAAATAAGGAAAATAAATAAGTTAGAACAACACAATAATAATTAAATAAAATTAAAACATATGTTTTATTTTTATTTAATTAGGTAAATATGCATTTTCGTCAGGTAAACGTCAAATCAATTTATTAGACAATAATAGGTATTTTTCCGATGTTAAATAAACACTGAAATGGGTCATTATGGAACTATTCCACAGTTCTTAAGGAGAGAGCAGGAATCAATAACATTTTCTGAAAGTAAGAGAAACTTTTCTTCTTTTGCAAGTTGTGTCACTTTGTTAGAACACGCGATCTGAATCCTGATTTAACTCGTGCGAATGGTGTATATTTTTTACGTTGGTACACCTTGTTCTCTCTACAGTATTTATATGATGTGTCTTAACACAGTTACTTCATTCATATTCAGTTTGTAATGAAAATACATTTATTTCATACTGACACGGGAACTGTCAACAATACATGCCGAAACCTACCTTGATTTTTTTTTCAAGAGAAGAGTTGTGATGTACAAAGGCCGTGTCCAAAATATTATCTGCCGTATAGGCCTATATATACCCAACCATCCAAAGTAATTCTGCCCGAAAGTAGGTCTTTCACTGCAATCATAGCATTTTCATGCTATGCTTCGCAGCTTTACTAGGGAATTATAGGTGCGGTAACTTCAAATTGCTTTCCACACCGGTAAAGGATGGTGACGATAATGATAAGGATGATGGTAATGGCCAGATGGTTTTCGGGGACCGTTGGGCCTTAAGCTTCCTGACATTTGTCTTATAGGTGAGGAAATACCCTGAAAAAATCTCACTCAGGAGCCTGTCCCGACCGGAAATCGAACCCGGGCCCGCTGCGTGACAAGGCAGCACGCTACCTCGAGACCACAGCAATTGACATATATAAATAGATCAATATGTGTGTATGCATGCCTGTGTATGTTTGTGTGCTTGTTAACTCTAACTTACTGGTACTATCGAACTCTTTGGATCATATATCCTCCATACATCCCTATCCTAAGTTAATATTATCCAATCATTCCCTGTATAATCTACTGCCCTCAAATCATGGTTAATGTACTTCTCCCACCTCATTCTTCTTGGCCTGCCTATTGAGAGCTTTCCCTCTGGTTTTCCGATTAGGAGTTTCCATGCCCATATTCCATTCCCTATTAATGTCACATGTCCTAACCCACTCTATGAGACTTAACTGTTCTTATTACATCTGGTTTCCCATAAAAATCATATAGCTCTCTCTGTTATGTAGTCCCTATTCGCATGTTTGTTCATCCCTCTTTGATCCAAAAATGTTCCTAAGAACTTTATTCTCAAATACTCGTAATATTTTCTCCTCCCTAGCAGCTGCAATTAATGTATCTTCGGAACCAAACTCGGTATATGGAAATTGATTAAATACACTCAGTTTCAGTTCGTTTATAACCAAAATCGAACAATTATGAGTGATGGTTCATAGCCTTCAATTCTATCGTTACTATATTAGCTGTTATCATAATTATTATTATAATTAGCTGATTATTATTATTATTTTATTAGCAGTATTACTTGTCGCTATACACAGGCTGTATCATAAAGGATAGCGCAAATGTACATGGTTCAAAGTACACGATGATAGAAGCAACAATGTCCCAGTAAACATGGGTCCGCAAACGAGCGTTTGCGAGATAATTACGAATGTATTGTTACAAGTCGCCACTGACTTCATTGTAAACATCGTCCTAGTTAGTACAAATTAATTTGAATTTAGACTTTACTATTAATTTTCATTTCATTTAGTTCACATTTCACAATTCACTTCACTTATGGATAACCTGTTAAAGGAGATGTTCGTTCGAAATGCCTTCCTTGCATATGGATACAATACTGTGCTGGTCTCTGCAATGAATGTCGAATTCTTTCGAAAACTCCTGGATCATTTCTGAATTCTTAACAAGCATGTACAACTCTCTGCTCCAGTTCTTCAACCGTGTTAACGGGTGTGCTGTACACTTCGCTTTTTGAGGTGACCCCAGACACTAAAATCCAAAGGATTAAGATCAGGTGATCTTGAAGGCCAAGATACAGATCCACCTCGACTTTTCCACCTTTGGCCGTAAAATATCTGCGCGTTAGATGCCGTCTCACAGCAGCAGCAAAATGTGCCGGAGATCCATCGTGCATGTACCTCAAACTCCGACGTAGCTGAAGGGGAACATCCCCAAGCAATCCTGGAAGATGACGCCGCAGAAACTTAAGGTACCTCCGTCCATTAAGTTTTCGTGGAAGAATTTGTGGCCCAATGAGATGATCACCTAGTACCTCTAACCACACATTCAGTGAGAAACGGTGCTGATGTGGTGATTCATGAACAGCATGTGGGTTTATTTCACACCAAAAATATGTAATATGATAATTAAAAACATCATCGCGTGTGAATCCTGCTTCGTCTGTAAATAAAATGTTATATGCGAAACGAGGGTTGATTACAGTCTGCTGTTGCATCCACTGACAAAACATCACTCTAGGAACAAAGTCCGCATCATTGAGACATTAAACTCGTTGGAGGTGGTAAGGGTACAGTAAATTGCGCTGTAAAATTCTCCATACACTACTGTGGCTTAGTACAGGCACTTGTGTGGCATTTCTTCTAGTCGAGGTTCCTGGAGAGAGCTGTACTGCTTCCAACACAATATCCTCAACCTCAGGCGTAATGCGAGCAGGCCTACCTACTGCTCTGCCATGTGCAAAACTCCCATTTTCTCTCAGGCGCTGATGAACCCTTGTAAATGTACGACTTTCGGGGTGTCTTCGATCAGGATATATTTCTTGGTACAAGCGTGCAGCCTCCCGTGCATTGCCATTAGCCCTACTGTATATGAAATGCATATCCGCATACTCTTTGTTACTGTAAGGTTCAATTGCAACTGCAAACACAAGCACAAGTGGCACTCCTCAGACGAGACTGATACCTTTTGAGACTGTATACTGTAGCCGTCCTGTACATTCTACGTGTATGGTTTGATTACAACTTCACCTCTCGGCAATGTTCACTTTTGTAAACAAAGCACATAGGACGGCTTCAAGTGTGCAAGGAGTAAACCGTACGATGTTACAAACAATGACGTCAGTGGCTGCTTGTAACCATACATTTGTAAGTATCTTGCAAACGGCTCGTTTGCGGACCCATGTTTGTTGGGACATTGTTGTTTCTGTTATCGTGTACTTTCAACCATGTAAGTTTGCGCCATCCTTTTTTATACACCCTATATATATATATATATATATATATATATATATATATATATATTTGTGTGTGTGTGTGTGTATGTGAGTTTGTCATGAAAAAAAATGAACGCCTGAACCGAGACTTGAACTCGGAACCTCTAAATCTATAAGTTAATGCGTTACCTACCACGCTATCCAGGTAGCCTAATTCAAACATTAATTTCCCTTGCTACTGAATTTCTCCCCTGTAGGGGGAGGACGCCTAACTCTCGTTGAGAGACACATGGGCTTACAATAATATACATAATTCTCAAATCTTAAGAGGCAGCGGGAAGCATTCGCACTACCATCTTACAGCTTCTATAACAAGAAAGTATTTTATGAGAATACATACATATACATTTCTTTAAATTTATAGCAGAGACGCTTTTTTATTTCTATGAACGTTTCAATTAAATTTTGACATTAAGCAATGAAAACCAAATATGTCATGAAAAGAAAAATTAATGCATGACCGGGATTTGAACCCGGGACATCTAACTCTATACGTTAGGCGTTACCCACCACGCTATTTTATAGTATATATGTATTTTTTTTTTCTGTAGAGGCTTCAATATCAAAGAATGGCAGAGGACTACAAAAGAGTAGATGTAATACACGGGAGGATATAGATTGTTTTCTAGACAGTTCATTTTTCTTGCTTATGTATTTGACAAGTTCAATAGGAAGCATTTCATTGCAAATGACAGTGGTGCAGGACATGTTTACGTCAAATTTACGATGCATAATAACAACGCTTCAACTAATTAATCTCATTATTATATCAAACATAACCTCAACAAATTCATGTAGGCACGTTCAAACAAACAGAAAAAAAAGTTTTAATTTTAATTTTAAAAAATGTATATACTAACGGCAATCTGCGTACGAACATATAAATGTATATTTCAAATAATAATATTCCTAATGTTGAGTGATTCCGGGCTATGTGGTCGTGATTACTGGTGTTCCTATCAGACGTTTCTCCCTCAACTCCGGAGGCCATCTTCAGTGACGAGTACTTCTAGGTGTTGTTTCCTGGTCGGAGGCTCATTCATAACCGATACTCCGACCAGGAAACAACACCTAGAAGTATTCGCCACTGAAGATGTCCTCTGCATTTGAGGGAGAAACATCTGATAGGAACACCAACAATAGACCACGGCTACATAGCCCGGAATCACTCATTATGATTACCGGCCGTGAAAGTCTGCATTCAAATAATATTGCTAATTTATTTTACTCGAATTTGTTTAAGAAAATTTTCGATTTGGTTAAATTGAATATAAAATAACCTGTAAATTAGGTTAAGTAATTGTGTCTGAAGCAATGCCAGGTGGAGGGATGAGATGAGATAAAGGTTTCTACTATTGAAGCTCTGTAATGTACACAAACGACGCGAAGGCAGACCTGGTCTCTCGCACCGTCAGCGGGGCAGATGCAATTAAACTAAAGGAAACGAATGAGATGATGGAATCAAATTTTTGGCAGGAGCAAACGAGAAAAAACTGTCCTGGCTACGATTCCTCTCGTCCACTACATGTGTATTAATATTAGTATTTATTTTAATGGCAATATTTCCCTTTACCATATGGTATAATATCAATATACTACTACTATCACTACCACCACCACTGCAACTACTAAAACTACTACAGCTACTATTAGTACTACAGCTGCTGCTGTTACTACTACTACTACTACTACTACTATAATGGATACTGATGTTTTATAACATGTTTAAGGCAGTGAATAATAATAACAATAATAGGCTAATAATAATAATAATACGTAATAAATATTAATAAAAATACAACCGTCAAGAAATGCGGACATGGGTTCTACTGGGGTAAAATTTTCCGGAGGTCAAATAGTCCCCCATTCGGTTCTCCGGGCGGGGACTACTTCAGGGAACTCATGCCAAAGGCTCAAACACAGGGACATGTTCCTAGGAACATGGAATGTTAGGACTTTATACAATAGCGGGGCACTAGAGATATTAACGCGGGAATTGGATAAATCGCCCTTGGATATAGTCGCTTTACAGGAAGTTAGGTGGCCAGGAGAAGGTAGTCAGGAATCAGGAAGCTTTGCATTATACTATGGGGGTGCAGAAAGACCTGCATTTGGAACGGGTTTTTTAGTCAGAAGGAGGATCCTATCCGCTATCCGAGATATTAAGTTTGTTAGTGATAGGATATCATACATAATTCTAAAGGGTAAACGACATGATTTTATAATTGTAAATGTACATGCCCCCACAGAAGATAAAGATGACAAGATCAAGGATGAGTTCTATGAAGAATTAGAATGCTTATTTGATAGCCTTTCACGATATCATATGAAAATTGTCTTAGGAGATTTTAATGCAAAAGTGGGGCAGGAAGATATATTCAAACCAACAATAGGCAAATTCAGTCTTCATGAAGATAGTAACGACAACGGGGTTAGATTAGTCACATTTGCCACATCAAAGAATCTCATTGTTAAGAGCACAACATTTCAGCATAAGGATATTCATAAATACACCTGGACGTCCCCAGATGGAGAAACTCGGAACCAGATAGATCATGTATTAGTGGATAAACGCTGGCACAGTAGCATCATTGATGTTAGATCAGTTAGAGGGACAGACTGCAATTCAGATCATCATCTGGTCAGGGTGAAAATCAGACAACGGCTATCGCTTATGAGAGGAACAAACGCTAAAGATGATTCTGTAAAATATGAATTAAAAAACTTGAAAAATGATGAAATGCGGCAAGAATACCAAATCAAAATTGCTAATAGATTTGAAGTACTGGAATCTTCAGATGACAATGTGGCAAACGAAGAAGAAACTGATATAAATAAAGAATGGGAGGCTATAAGAGATACTATTAAATTGTCAGCATCAGAAAGCATTGGTTGTTTAAAAAAGAGGCAAAACAAGAAATGGTTTGATGAGGAATGTGCCGACATTGTAAAGAAAAGAAAGCTAGCAAAAATGAAATGGTTACACGAGCCAAATGAGGTAAATTTAGAGCAATTGGGTAGTATTAGACGGGAAACCACCAAGTTACTAAAGAGTAAAAAGAGGGAATATTTGAGAGAGAAGATTAATGATCTTGAAATGAATGCAAAAAATAGGAACATTAGAGAATTATATCAGGGAATTAGTATAGAGAAGAAAGGGTTTCAGGCTAGAACAAACATAATTCGGAATGAAAATGGGGATATGATTGCAGATTCCAAGAGTATATTAAATAGATGGAAAAGTTATTTTAATCAGCTATTAAATGTACATACAGAACAGGACATTGAGGAGGATAAGTTACAGACAGCAGAAATGCTAGTCGCAGAGCCAAGTGCATTAGAGGTTGAAATGGCAATTGAAAAATTGAAGATGTATAAAGCATCAGGTTCAGATGAGATCCCAGCAGAACTGATAAAATCAGGGGGAGAAAAATTGATGGACAAGATACGCTGGTTGCTTAGTATGATTTGGGAAAAAGAAGCTCTTCCAGATGAATGGAAGGAATCAATTATCGTACCAATTTATAAGAAAGGAGATAAAACTGATTGCAACAACTATAGGGGCATCTCATTACTTTCAACTTCGTACAAAATTCTAACAAATATATTAGTAAGCAGACTTACTCCCTATATTGATGACATTCTAGGAGATCATCAATGTGCATTTAGAAGAAACAGGTCTACAACAGATCAGATTTTTAGTATAAGACAGATTTTAGAAAAGAAATGGGAATATAATGGTACTGTACATCAACTATATGTAGACTTCAAAAAAGCATATGATTCAATTAAGAGGGAGAAGTTATATAGTATCCTGCTGGAGTTCGGAATTCCTAAAAAGTTAGTTAGACTTATACGAATGTGTCTAAATGGCTCAACGAGTAGGGTGCGTGTAGGCAAACAGTTTTCAGACACTTTTGAAATCCAGAATGGGTTGAAGCAAGGAGATGCACTATCTCCTCTACTATTTAATTTTGTACTAGAGCATGCCATTAAATCTTTAGAGAATGAGGAAGGCTTACAACTGAATGGTATTAATAAGCTGTTAGTTTATGCTGATGATGTAGTACTACTGGCCGATAGCGAGGAGATACTAAAGGCCAACACGCACACACTATTGAGTAACACTAAGAAATTAGGACTGGAAGTAAATATCAGTAAAACTAAATATATGGTCACACGTAGAAATACATTATATAATGGAAATGGACAGCTAATGACAAATGAGGGAAATTTTGAGGAATTGGCTGAATTCAAATACCTAGGAACAATAATCACAAATAGGAATGAGATGCAC
Source organism: Diploptera punctata (assembly GCA_030220185.1). NCBI lineage: Eukaryota > Metazoa > Arthropoda > Insecta > Blattodea > Blaberidae > Diploptera > Diploptera punctata. The sequence goes on from JASPKZ010007799.1 coordinate 780,261, forward strand.
AAAGAAATTAAACATAGGCTCAATTCTGGAAATGCATGCTATTATGCATTGCAGAGACTTTTGATGTCCCAACTCCTTTCAAAAAACGTTAAACTGAAAATATATAAAACTATTATTCTACCAGTTATATTATATGGGTGCGAAACATGGACTCTTACTTTAAGGGAGGAAAGGAGATTACGAGTATTTGAGAATAAAGTTCTTAGGAAAATTTTTGGACCAAAGAGAGATGAACAGACAGGTGAATGGAGAAGACTACATAACAATGAACTACATGGTCTTTATAGGAAGCCAGATATAATAAGAACAGTTAAGTCCCGTAGACTGCGATGGGCAGGACATGTTGCGCGTATGGGGAATGAAAGACGTGCATGGAAACTTCTTGTAGGAAAGCCAGAAGGAAAACGCCCAGTTGGTAGACCAAGAATGAGGTGGGAGAACAACATTAACTATGATTTGAGGGAAGTAGATTATACAGGGAATGATTGGAAAGCATTAGCTCAGGATAGGGATGTATGGAGAGCTTATGTCCGTGCGGCCATGAACCTACGGGTTCGATAGTGCCAGTGAGTAAGTAAGTAAGTAAAAAATAGTCAGGAAAACTTTAAGCCCAAACGGTCCCCGAAATCATATGGCCATCGCATCATCATTCATATTCATCTTAGATTAAGTTTAGGATTAGCGACTCTCCTGGCGCGCCACTATCATCATCACCCATCATATCATCGGGGCAACGTAACCCCGCCTTCCAGGCGCCCCTACCTCAGAAGTGGGTTACAAGTACGCCATGCCAGGAGAGAACACCTGGAATGTCGAGAGACAACCTGGGGAATTTGCAAAAAAATAATACAATAATAATAATAATAATAATAATAATAATAATAATAATAAATAATAATAATAATAATAATAAACAGATCAAAACATGTATAATATTAAAATTAATTATATTATAATCAATAAGGTAAGTAGTGAACTTATTTAAAATTATGTAGTAATCATAATAATTACACTTCCTTTATTACTTATTTATTCACGAATGAGTGTTGTTCTTATTTTCGTCTGTCCATGTTAACCATTTTTCTGGATTTACCACTAACTCGTAATATGCCAATCGATCGTAATTTGAATTTAGAAACCATCCCGGTAACAACTAACGCCTCCAATATTTCAAATAATTACATTTTCCTAGAATACGCATTCCGTCTTCAGAGGTATTATGTGTCACTTACCAAAAAAAACACGAACAACACTCATTCGTGAATAAATAAATACATTCGCAAAGTGTAATATCATTAATACCTAATAACTTCACGTAAGCCAATTAATATATATTTATCTGCATTATTATCTATTGATTTTTGTTCTATTTTATATTATTATTGTTATTATTATTATTATTATTATTATTATTATTATTATTATTATTATTATTATTATTATTATTATTATTCATGACCCCAAGTTGTCATATTCAACATTTCTGATGTGCTCTCTTGGCATTTGTGTAATCGTAACCCACTTCTGAGTTTGGGGCGCCTGAAAGAAATGGTTACGGCTGCCTCGATGGTATTATGGATGAGGATGATTAATGGCGGTGGTGCGCCAGGCGAGTCCTTGATCCTAAACTTAATCTAAGGCGATTATGATGGGGGCCGATTATGTTCGGGGACCGTTTGGGCTTTAAAGTTTCCTGACAATTGTCTTACAAGTGAGAAAGAAACCCGAAAGGAAAAACCTCGCCCAGGAAACTTGTCCCGACCGGGAATCGAAAACGGGCCCACTGCCTGACAAGCCAGCACACTTCCTCGAGTCCACATGGGTGAAATTTATAGCTAACCATTATTTTATTGATACGAACTGTCAATGGCACGTACGGCCTGCTGTCCGTGTGACCTATATTTGTAAATAGCACTGTATGCAAATTACTTTCACTATAATAAAATCCTATTACTACTATTAAAAAAACCTGTATACGAATATACAAGGCATCCTTCTTTCTGAAGTTTCGGTTCGTAGTTGATGGGTGTGAAGTTGCGAAAACAGTAATGGATTTAACTAAAGAACAACTTTGTTTCCTGCGCATGCTTATAGTGGCCATGGCTTACACGAGTTTCCAATTAAGCGAAGCCTGACCACCTCTGTATCCCGTTCGCAATTACTTCAGGAATGTAACCGCATCCCCCCTCGACTTTCTCATTTTTTAGTCACTCTTAAATTTGATTATAATCATGTTCACGACAGTTATTTTCCACCCGAGATTATAATATAATTTAAGCGCAGTTGGTTTTACGCGTACTATCAAAGTTTCTCTCATTATTACTTTCATCCATTAGCCAAATCATTCAACCAATTTTATCATCATTTTTCTTCTATGTCAAGGGAACATAATTCCCTTAGAACTGAACACATTTAACTAGTATTAATTTTAAATATATTTTGTAGGCGCTTAAATTGCTTTCTTAATAACACATGGAATCAAGAATGATCTAAGATTTAAATTAAAAATAATTTAAAACATGTGAGGCGTTTTTTTTTTCTAACTTGCGATCGTACACTATATGCATTCCAACAGAAGCGAAGTGGTTTACAACAATGGAATCACGGGAAGCAGCCAACATATACACGCTATTTGAACTCGCGTTGCCAACGAACCTAAAAGCTACCTAACGCAATTTAACCCTTCAGAGCGGGTGGAATTAAATGGCCGGCAATACTCTGTTGCGGGAGAAAATTCACGGGTATTTAAACCCAGCCGTTCAGTGCCAGTATTCCAATAACGCATTTAAATGGAAATATCTTGAGTAATTTAAATGTTTTTGCAATTCGTTTATGGTGAACCCTTAATATAATATTTAATTAATTAAATTTATTACGGTTTTCACGTAACATCTCTGCATGTGTAGACTTATTTATGATTCTTGTGCCACAGTTGAAATAGGTCCTATTTGTAAGTTTCTGACATAAGTAGTACAGTGAATTGCACTAGGAATTATTTGAAGAATTCAGAGAACCGGCTCTACCTAACAACACAACGAAATATTTGCACAAAGAGAATGTTCTTAAAAAAAACAGAATGAACTTCAAAAATTGGTGTGGTAAATCTTCAAAGCGTAAACGAGCTGTTTGACACTCGGGCACCAATAAGTGTATTTTTCCCTTGTGTTTACTTTGTTCATGTTTATTACAAACACATTGCTTCTATGCGTTGACCTTATTTCTTGTAGGGGGGCAGCCTTCTCCAAATGTGACTTTCTAACACTTTGGAACATTATTTTAGGTCGTGTGCCTTCAAAAAATTGTCTTTCTACACTTGAGACCTGTTGTGCTGAAAGACCTTCATAAACCCTAAATTTCAATGTCTTTCTCTGGTTTCCAAGGTGAAACCAGTTGATAATATATGACTATAATAGCTTCACCGGAGGTGTAGATTTGAAAGATCAACATGCTACAAGCCGGAAGATTGAGAGTTCGTGTCCCGGTGGATCAGGATTTTTAAACTGAACCAAACCTTCAGGCGGCACTGTGACCCCGGGGGTTGACTCCGCCTCTAACTGAAATGAGTATCAGATGCTTGTTATGGGCCGTCAGACAGAGGTAAGTACCCGGCTTACATCAAGTACCGATAGTCTAGAAAAAGTGGGAGCCTTAACCTCCAAATATCCCAAGGAGCTCCTAAGATCTGTAGTGGACCACTTTACCTTTTAGATACTGAGAGAATAGTAGACTAACTACCTTTCCATAATGTAAGGATATCGTCAATTAAAATATATATTATATATATATATATATCTGACATTTACTGTTGTGGTCCTCTACTATAGCGTAAATCGGAAATAACTTTGTTGGGCCTTTATATGCAATGCATTTTGCGACATTAATAATAAGAATTAAGAGATTTGAAAATAGATTCAGTTTGATAGACAAGCTAATCTACAAAAAAAAGGCGAATTTATTTTTCTAAGAAGTCCTTTATCAAGTTATGAATATAAGAAAAATGTCAGAGGCCGCAAGAATAAATGCAAATATAAAATTATTTTAACTTGTTACTCAGGGCCGTCATCGATTAATATATGCACTAATACAAACTTTGAAGTCTCTACATAAAATGTATATAAACGGTAAATAGTTAATGTAAACACAAAGATCATAATAACAGTTTAAAGCAGTGCGTGTAGCTAGCATATACGTCACGTCGCTCCGCATCTGGTGAAGAATTCAACCTGCGTACATGTCATGTCCCTCCACGCTGACGGCTTAAGTACTCTAACCAGTGAAAGAATGCACGCTGATTTTAGTCCCCTAGTTTGTTTCCGTCTAGTACTTCATGGGACACAGTAGCGTATTCATTCATTATTCACTCACTCATTGATTCATTCATTCATATGATTAGGGCAGTTAATGCTGTTTTAAAAAGACAAAAGCACGATTTGTTTTTAATTCAACTGCTTACATTTTCGGAAGTGCTAAATAAAGATTGCTCATCTCTCCATCCTTAAAAGAAAGCAATAACAAGTTTACCTTATAACAAATAGCATTTTGATTAAAATAACACGAATAAAAAGCATTAAGGTTTTTTTTTTACTTTTAAAATAACAATATTTACAAATTCGAATATTAAAATAACATATATAACAGTTTAAAAAATTATTTCAGATTACCCAAATTATCAATATTTCCTCTAATAAATATTTTATTGCTATGTCCACCGCGTGGTCTCGGGGTAGCGTGCTGCCTTGTCACGCAGCGGGCCCGGGTTCGATCCCCGGGTGGGATAGTTTTCTGGGTGAGGTTTTTATCGGGGTTTTTCCTCACCTGTAAGACAAATGTCAGGAAAACGTTAAGGCCCAAACGGTCGCCGAAATCATATGGCCATCGCAATCATCATCATTCATATTCATCTTAGATAAGCTTAAGATTAGGGACTCTCCTGGCGCACCATTATCATCATCATCACCCATCATATCATCGGGGCAACGTAACCCCGCCTTCTAGGCGCCCCAACCTCAGAAGTGGGTTACAAGTACGCCATTCCAGGAGAGAAACCCAGGAATGTCGAAAGACAAACCTGGGGCATTTGAAAAAAAAATTAAAGAAAGCTAGAAGTAAAATTACTTGTAATATCTAAATAACTCTGTAGTTTGTGTAAAATAGTTATTTAATCACTTCCAACTTCAACATATGTCAAGATATAATACTGTAGTTGCATTTATACATAATTGGGTAAAAAGTATGTATTTCGTTTCTTCCCAAATTTTACTGGCCAATACAAAATAAAAATGCATGCATAAAGATAAAATAAGTTGTACTTACATATAATTCCGAACATGAATTTTGCTACATTCTTCTCGGAAATAGCAATAATCCTGAAAAAGGAAACATTGTTAATTATAGTCTACATATTCCAAGTATTCGCTCTTAGAATAATCATGCGTTTTCTGACTACATTCATAAATCTCAAATTATGTGTTTGTTACTTCTAAGGCATAAGTTATATTTGCATTTCTCTTTTTGTTTAACGTGATTAGACCTAATATGGGAGCTACTTGAATTCCGATTTGTATTTGGAGTTTATGATCCGGTTTTCAATACTTTACTCTAACTTCCTTTCGCTCTTATATTATGCAACAAAATATTTATATTTTCAAAATGATACAACGATACCCTTAGTTTTGTTTTGTTTTTGTTTCTATTTATAGGCAGTTCCTTAGAACAAGTGAACATAAACTCCCTCTCCACTTCTGGGACCTAATTTAGCATCTCGGCTACTGTATGTGGATTTCTTGGTGGATGAATTGGAGCCATGGCAGATACATCTCGGGTTTTCTCCCATCTCTCCTCTGCCAAAAACTTCCTTCCATCACTTCTCCATGCGCATGTCATCCACTTCGTTTCATTTCATCTGCCCTTTGACTATGTTACAGACCTTATTATCCGTCATCCTGGTCCTTCAGTATTAGGTGCTTCATCTCATTTCATCCCTCGATCTGGCATTACGCCGGACACGAGTAGAGGGTTTAATGTACTATTATCATGCGTCAGTGATTTTGAAATTCACGGTAAACCACCGTTGAGGTTATTTATTAAATTGTTTAAAATCCGTCCTCAAATAAAAACAAAATTCTGCTTAGGAAAATAATAAAATATTACACAATATAGGCCTTTCAGAAAACAATGTTGCATCTCCAGCACTTAAAATGATTCTCTCTTAATGATATAACATTGTTTTCTGAAAGGCCTACATTGTTTAATGTTTGTCGAAGTTTTCTAAATAGAAGTTTGTTTTAGTTACGGAATACTGAAACATCAGGTACGGATTTTAAATTTTAACAATTTATTATGTACATATATGAGGAACTGAGGAACCTATATAATTAAATTTCAATATTTCTTTAATAATTATTATTCTTAATTTTTGGACCAAAATCAGATGAACAGATAGGTGAATGAAGAAGACTACATAACAGTGGGCTTCAAGTTCTTAATAAAGGCCAGATATAATAAGAAGAGTTAAGTCTTGTAGACTGCGAGGACAGGACATGTGTCACGAATAGAGAATGAAAGAGGTGTATGGAAGCTTCTTATAGGAACACCAGAGGGAAAACGCCCAATTGGTAGATCAAGAATGAGATGGGAGAATAGAATTAACCATGATTTGAGAGAAGAAGATTATACAGGGGATGATTGGAAAGCATCAGCTCAAGGTATGGATGTGTGGAGAGCTTATGTCCATGCATGGATGTGTGGAGAGCTTATGTCCACGCGGCCATGAACCTATGGGTTCAATAGTGCCAGTGAGTTAGTTAATAATTATTCTTACAGTTTTGTCGCATTTAATTCTTCATAAAGCAATTAACCATTAGTTTTTTATTCGTGTACAGACTTTTACTACTGTGATTTTTATAATTTTCCCAATTTAATTATTACTATTTATTTTAGTGGTATTTGCACACTGATATCACACGTTCGCGTAATTTCAGTAAATGTGTACTCCTGTGGGATGTGTCAATTCCAGTTTTCTAGTGACGCACGCCTATGGACCTTAGGCTTTCTTGGATTGAACCTGGGTGGGTTAATACTCGTAGATTTCTTCAAGATGTAGAGCGTCAATTCTTCTGTTCAGTTTCTTAGATTTACGAAACATAAAAGAACCTAAAACTTGAAAAAGGAGTAGGTCCTAGATGACTAGAGGTTAATATGCACGCCTCTGGTTAGAGGTTTAGAAAGTTCAAACTCGAAAGGGATCGATGGTCTTTTTCAGGGCGTAACTATCCTTGGCATGACTTCCTTCGGAAGAAAAGTAACATTATGTCTCATATATCGGAGGTTTACAGAAAGTAAACGTACAGAAGCATGAAAAATGTATCTGAACTGATTCTGTCTACGTCCAGATTTGAATTGCTTTGCTAATGACCTGAGCTGGAAAAGAGCGCTTAAAATAAAATTCTAGTAAATAGTGAAATAGGATACATTTCGGTTATTTAACGTTCACCTTTAAAATGCCACGCTAATGGCCTATTACCCAAAATGATCTAGCTGCTTTTACAGAAATTAGTAGAAGTAATTTGTGATTCCATATATTATGGAAATCCCACATAGAGATGAAAAATTAACAGTCAGATGCTAATTGGAGTACAGTATTCCTTAAACCTTTTCCCGAAAGTTACAATTTAACCTGCAACTTCGTGGAATACCCTTACATTCGATTAGAAAGCAGAGCAACACCGGCAATGCATTAGAAGCGTTAAACTGTATTCTTCCCAGTATATCTAATGAAATAACGTCTTCTTCTTCTTCCTTCCAAGTATTAGGCTAAGGCCTGTTACGATCCTATAGAAAATTTTCCCTCCAGCGTTTCATAGGACGACCCAGTGATCTTCGTCCTCTTGGTATATAATTATAAACAGCTTTGGGGATCCGATTTGAACTCATTCTTTCTAGATGGTGTTTCCAATTTAGTTGGTACTGTTTAATATATTCCAAAATTGGCGTAGTCTTCAATTCTTTTAAGATATCGGTGTTCCTTTTCCGATCCCATCTGGTGTAACCCGCTGTTCTGCGCATGAATCTCATTTCACAAGGTGTTATTCTGATTTCATGTTGTCTTTTTAGTGTCAATTCTTCACTACCATCGGTCAACGCTGGTCTAGCCAAAGTGTTATATAAACGTAATCTGGTGATTTTTTGTACAAGGGATGGTTTCATAACTTCGTTAATAATTCCTAAACTTTTATTATAACTAGTAATTTTTTCAGGGATATCCTTTTCATCCCAGATAGGGAGATAATATCCAAGATATTTAAATTGATTAGATCTCTCTAAAATTTTATTCTGGAGACAGATTTTACTTTGTATGGGGTCCTTCCATGAAATGCCGTAATTTTAGTTTTGTTAATTGATATTTCCATATTCAATTTGGCACCTGTTTTTGTAAATTATAAATTGATCGTTGCAAATCATTTTCGGAAAGTGCCAGAAGAGCTAAATCGTCTGCAAAAAGAATAGCATCGAGTTTGAGGTTCCTATTGATGAGTATATATCCTCGTTGTGTTTTCCTCCATTCGTTTATTAATTTATTCATATATATATATAATGAAAAGCACCGGTGAAAGTCCACCACATCCCTGTCTTACTCCAGTGTTGATCTTTTCTCAAGAAAATAATTTGCCATCTTGTTTAACAGAGATTTCTTTATCTTTATAGATGTTTTAACGAAATAACAATTTCCTAAACATTCTTAATGATTCAACTATCAAGAAAATATTCAGGGTCTGTTTATAGTTTCAATACAGATCCAAACCGTAAACTATGACTCAAATTATGACTTAATTTACTTACTTACTCACTGGCACTATCGAATCCGTAGATTCATGGCCGCGCGGACATCATCTCACAATACATCCCTATCCTGAGCTAATGTTTTCCAATCATCCCCTTTATAATCTACTTCCCTCAAATTATAGTTAATGTTATTCTCCCACCTCCCCACACGTGCCACATGTCTTGCCCATCCCAGTCTACGAGACTTAACTATTCTTATTATATCTGGCTTCCTATAAAGATCATGTAGTTTATTGTTACGTAGTCTCCTCCATTCATCTGTCTGTTAATTTCTCTTTGGTCCAAAAATTTTCCTAAGAACTTAATTTATATTAGAAAATTAATATTGTATGTTGCCCATACATTCAACTTATTTCGTACAGATTATTTTGGTAGATGGCAATTATATATATATATATATATATATATATATATATATATATAAGGTAAGTTTTATATAATCACTATTCAAACTAGGAGAAAACAGTAAACTGCCTTTAGTATGGCTTAGTGAGAGGTGTGAATTATCCTGACACAAGGTTTTCAAGTGACTGCCAATATCACTACTCAATTCACAAGCAAACTTTCAACCATTTGCATTATGAAACTACCTTGAAATTTCTCCCAGATAATCATAGTAATGTACCAAGACCGTGTCCAAAAAAAAACAAAATTGCTGTTTTTAACTGCAAGACACAGAAATTGAAGCCAAATTGCAGCAATGGCAACCCTTTATTGGAAGCTGATGGACTCCCTGCACGAATAAAATGCAGTGCAGTGTGGCGGGACTCGGCGCGAACGGCAGATAGTGAGAGTTATACAATCCGCCAATTCAGGAGTTGTATTATGTTCCATACCTTAAAATGAGAGTTTTGGCGCTGGATTCTAGTTCCTCGCAATTAAAAGCGGTATATTTGTATATGCCCTTTGTACAAGCCTACAATAACTTTTATCTGGGAGAAAGTTCAGGGTATGTTTCGGCATGCAATTGCTGAAAGTTTCCTTGTGAAAAGAACGCACTTCGCAAGTTTCAATACAGTTGCTAATTTTTTTCTTTAAAATTTATGATTCATTATTTTCCTTTAATGAAGTGCGTTTTTTTTTGTTTACCTAATACCTTAATTTCTACATGATACAAATATCTTAGTAAAATTTTTCGAAATCGTCGTATACATTATGTCGCTTAGAACCACTTTTTTTCAGTAGGTCCCAATTAAGTTTTGGATATTATACAATAATTATTAAATAGAGCAATTCCATATGTGACTGACTAAATATTTTACAATACACATTGTGCATGCAGCAAATGTGTTGGCATAAATATTACAATTGATTGAAATTATGGGTGTTATCTACCTGATGTGATAGAGGAAAAACGTGTTATTAAGACTGTGCATAAATATACAAAACTTCTAAAAAAGAAAACAATGTAATTTATTAATCTAAATCAAAATATGTGTGACTGACTGACATAAATGTCAACTCATCATGCATCTTAACATGTTCAAATCTGCATCATTTCTCATAGGTTGGGATTTCTAATTCAACTTAATTCAATTTTCCGAAATACCGTTTGGAGGACACATTTCAAGTTACATTCTCTCAATAAAAAAGAAACAAAAATCACCAATTAAGAAGACCTGAGTTATAACCCTATATGTGATGGAGACCTGAATCCAATTTTGGTGATTGACTGACATATCTGAATTTTTATAATTAGAATTTAATAATGTGGAGCTGCTGCAAAATAACAAATAATTACATGATAAAATGAAATTATATAAATAAAAAATAAAAAAAGCGATCATAACGGAGATTAAAATAAAGTCGACAAAACATATTTTATCATGTATAGGAAATGTCCAATTTGATATGATGTAAAGGATTAAATAAATAGTGTAATGTATTTAACTTAACTGGTACGAATATACCATTTTATAATTTCACAAAATAAGAAAAATATTAACTTCTTAATAACAAAGGGCCTTCTACTATAGTTAAATATGCCTAACATGCATATAATTTTATTACGTCCATATTAACTGATTACAATTTATCTTATGCTATATTTAATATTACTGATGTTGTTGTTAATTGAACCATTGAAATAAATAAAAATACCGATATGGAATTTGCAGTGTTCGTTCCAGAATATTAAAATTAACTTTCACACATCTCAAATTTAAATGCAAAAAAAAAATTAACGAAAAACACGAAAAAAAGTGCAGATATAAAAATTATTAAAATTGGAAAAATGCTGTTATAATTATTAGAAAACAACTGATTTACAGATCAGTATATTGCTGGTATTGCTGACTTGAGTTCTTATTTTTAAATTAAACAATTGGAACAATCCTTGGCTCTTACAATACTTTATTGACTGAAGATGACGTGGTCCTGTTTCCCACCTGGCGAACATATTACAGCGTTGTCATACGTATTTTCACTCTGTTGGTTTCCAATAATGATACACCCAATAATAATTTTCCTGTACATTACGGTTATACTCAATCACATATACGCCACGCCAATTGTATTATTTTATACAAGTAACTTCATATGATTTAAAACTGTTGTTGCAATCTAGATGCAAGGCTCTATTTCACAAAGTACAATACAAACAAAAGAACTGTGGCAACATAGCATTGTGAATCCCCGAAATAATACGATACATGGCATGTGAAAGGTCAAACTAATGCGAGACACTTCCAGTACACGATGGCCCACACGCATTCCATTATTTTCTAACATGTAAGATGCCGCGCACTTGTTTTTAATTGCGGTCAGCACAGTACTCTAGTGACTCACTTAACAAGATACATATTGAAGAATCGCATTATGAGGAATTATTTAAATGCCACTAATAAAAATATAATTTTCTTTCACACACGAAACTTGTGAATTTTTCGCACTGATTGTTCACTTTAACTGTGTGCATATACTATAATATGGCTTCAAAACTTTCACATGGTGAACTCCATGAGTTTCGGGATAGCTGCAAGATGTTGAAATCGCTTTTCTAAAAATCTCTTCCTACTTCTACCTCATTTTGTGTCACCTCCTGAACCATTATTTGTTTAGTTTCACTACTAACGATTTTACAGAATTCTGCGGCACTTTGAATCTTATTTCCCGACTTTGCAGATATCCATGCCATCCTTTTTACCTGGCCGCCAATCGCATGTACAGTTCCCTTACAAAAGAGACATTGAGAAAAAAAAAACAAATTTATACAGTGAAATCGTAAAACAAAATTTCGTTTAATTTTGCATGTGTTTTAAAGTTTCGGAATATGTGATATTCTACTATTAATTTTAGATCGAAATAATCCGCATTTCAAACATTAACTTCTAGAATCAGAAAATTTAATCTGTAAAAAAGTATATCCCATGGAAAAAATTACTCCTACGCCAATTTCAAAATTTTCACCTCGGTATGACATTTTCATGGAATCACTATATTAAATCATTCCGCTGACTGCCTTTTAGCTCAAATTGCCACAGAATAAGGGCCAGTAATTATTTTATGAAACGGCCGAGCCGAACAGTTTACCAGATTTCCTAAACCATCTTTATGTTAATACTCAGCGGATTCCAGGAAGCAACTAACTGCGTCATGCCTATTAGCAATGCGAGGGGACAAATAGTCTGTCAGTCACGGGACTCCAGCGGGAAAAATAATGGCTTTACAAGAAAATGTGATCAATATGTTTTTGTTAGTTGTGTACCGATAACGTAGAATCCAAAGGAAATATAAATCCATCAATTATTATGTTGTGTATAGTAATTTTTATACGTTTTCTGTGACTGACTGGCCATAACTTACAGTTAACGCTATAGGACGCTTTTAAGGTATATAGAATATTAGAATACAATTAATATTATTTAATTTACGTCCATGGAGGACCAAAGTATGGTTTAACAAAAGAGTTTGTGAAATAAAACGAATTTATATGACCAAATCATTAAACAAAAAATTGGTAAAGTTTGCGTATTTTTTCAGGTTTGGAATACGACAAGTTCTACCGCTATTATTAGATTGAAATAATACACGTTTGATACATCTTATAGGATTATAAAATGTGATCTTTACAGATATATATTAAGTCAACAACATTATTCCTGCGTCAGTTTCAAAATTTTCACCTCGGCATGACATTTTTATGGGATCGCTCAATAATATCGTTGATCTGAGAAAAATAGTTTAACACTTTCTGGCCAAAAAAAAAATTCGAATTTATACGTGAAACAGGTACATAAGAAATTAAAATTATGATATAAATGTATAACGTTCTTACCTTATACGTCCGTCTCCTCAACTTTCTAAAGTAATAATTATCTGTAGGCTTATCGGACTAGTCCCATCATCAGCAGAAGGAGCAGGCGATAAGTCTGTATTTACTGATCCTGAATGCAATATCAGGCCTATCTTCTACTCATTCTGCTGATAATGGGGCTAGTCCCGAAAGGCTAAAGAGAATTAATACTTTACAAAGTTGAGTAAACGGATCTACAAGAACAATTCTATAAACTTGGTATATTACAATTTTAATTTTGTGACTAATGCCTTAACGGAATTTTATTATAATTAATTTTATTAATATTGATTAAGGTACATAAAAGTAATTAGAACATCATGGATATAAAAACATTTAATTATTAAAATATAATTCGCCTGATGGAGATACAGTGTATTGAAACAGCTGTTACGAATGTTTAATAATATAAATATTCATATAAATAATATGAAATGTTGATAGTTTTGTTTATTAAATACATCATGGATTTTCATGAAATAAACACCAAATCAATGGAATCCTTAAAAGATAAAAAATGGAGTTAGACCAGCCTTGTTCTATGCAGGGGATATCATATTTTATTCCAAAATTCTACCTTAGTTTGTTTCATTTAATTATATTCAGACTGTCTCATGTTGCTAATGTTAAACACTGCTTGTAAAGTAGATATGTTTTTCAGCTAAATGTAAGTGGAGATTTCCTTCACGTTTCTGGGACTATAGATCAAATCCTTGTACACAACATAACGTCTTGATTTTACATAGAGTAATTATTATGTATTTTTTTAATAAATACTAATACCCGGTGTTCGCTGCTACGCCTAAATAAATGAAAATTAATGTGTTTTTATGTTTAGTTGAATAAGTGAATGGAAAAATAATTATAAATTTATATTTTTTAGATACCCCGTGCTGATTACTCGGCGTTGCCCGGGAATCTACTTATCCCGATCTTCTTGACATAAATGAGCTTAAATACGAAAATTAATGAGTTTTACGTTTAGTTAAATAAGTGAGGTGAAAAATGTATATCGTAATTATTTTTAGATACCCCGTGCTGCTTACCCGGCGTTGTCCGGGAATCTACTCATCCCGATCGTCTTGGCATAAATGAGCTGAAAGGCAAAAATTACGTGAATACAAAAATTAATGAATAAGTAAAATACAAAATTATTATAAATGTATATAGCAATTATTTTAAGATTCCCCGTGCTGATTATCCGGTGTTGCCCGGGAATCTACTTATCTCGATCTTCTTGGCATAAATGAGCTAAAACACAGGATTCGTTATTGTGCTTGCACAGGAATCTATGCATTTGTCTCGATGTTCTTGGCATCAATAAAAGACAAAAATGGTTATTGTGAGTTATCCGTAAGAGATAAACATATGCTGTCGCGGACCTTTTTGTAGAGCTTTTTGAGATATTCAATTCTGTTACATTAATTTTGTGTATTTCTTATAGTTTAGGCAGCGTAAGCCATTTAAGCGTCCAAAGAGCTATTTTTTTCACGTTCTCCACTGAAAAGGGCAATTTGTAAGGGTGTACGAGTTGAGTATGACAACTCTCTTATAGCCTATGTTCATCCCGGGAATCTCGTGAACATTTTGCAAAAAGCCCCATTACAATCGGATCAACGGTATAGCCGCGCATAAAGTGCGAACAAACAAACAAACAAACAAACATTTTTATATATTAGATGTTGAAAAATCAGGAAAAAAGTCATTCTGAAATATATATATATATTGCGTAAACTGAGTGAATTCCTCACCAAGTCCAATTCCTGAAGTTTAATCCGCAACTCTAAGGACAGCGAAATTAATAATAAGTTTCAGAGTCCTTCCTTTGATAATAATTAAATCGTTTATACCAATGTTTGTTGTGAGAAATCAAATTCAAGTCGCTAATCCGCAGCTCCTATTGTCCGATTTTGTCTCACTTTATTATTATTATTATTATTATTATTATTATTATTATTATTATTATTATTATTATTATTATTATTATTATTATTATTCAAACGTTACTTGTCAAGTTTCGTTGTAAAAAAAGTGGTGAAGGCTAGAGCGATTGTTAAATGTTGGCTTTCAGGTAAATCCCCACATTCTTAAATTTCGCTGATTTACGGATAATTTCTTTCTCATTAGCGAGTTTCGTTGCAAAAAAAAAAAAAAAAGAAAAATTGCAGTCATTATTATATTAAATTTTAGCTTCATGATAACACCCACACCAATTGGTACAATTGGTTAACGACCTGTATTTTACCTTCCTTAATTTATTGTTATATTTTGAATATGTTAGTGAAAAAAAATCTGCCGCTAGAAGTATTAAAAGATACACACAAGCACGCATACACATACTCACACATATATAAGCCTATAGGCATGCATCATACACAAACTATGAATCTATATTTAGGGTTTCTTCTAAAAAAATCCATTGTAGACTTAATACAAAATAAGAATAAGTTGAAAAATAATACAAATTTGTATAATGTTTATTGCCTTAATTGATAGTAATGTGTATCCACTTTGACATTAAAAGAAACTGATAACATTTAATTCTTAGAAAATAAGAGAAAGTTATAAGGTAATAAAGAGATGGAATACTGGTATGCATTATAGCCTATAGGCTATTGTAGCATTCCCGGAGCGTGAGTGTCCAGACAAGATAATTCCCCGACGAGCCCACGTATGGTTATTTTAATTTTCGGTGCCTTGAAAGTAGAATCGATCGAATTATTATTTTTTTTTTATATTTTCATGGGCAAACCTCCAAAACTAAATTCCTCCGGAATTCACTAGAATTTCTGTGTCAAATTCCGAATACTCATTAATTACCAGTATATTATTAGTATGGATAAATTATTAGAAAAACATTTTTTTTTGCGCGATAGTGCGTTTTGTCACACTTATAGCAATGGCGACCATTATTGAAAGTTCAATTTCCTAGATTTCGGGGTTTCCAACCTAAATAACTGTACTGTAATATTACAAACCACGTGTGGGAAGTAAAAGCACTGCCCTCTATGTTTTCTACGTACAGTTTTTCTGGGTGAGGTTTTTATCGGGGTTTTTCCTCACCTGTAAGACAAATGTCAGGAAAACTTTAAGGCCCAAATGGTCCCCGAAATCATATGGCCATCATCCTTATCATTATCATCCTTATCATTATCATTATCATCATCGTCGTCCTTCACCGGTGTGGAAAGCAACGGGAAGCTACCACACCTACACAATTCCCTAGTAAAGCTGCAAGCATAGCATGAAAATGCTATGATTGCAGTGAAGGACCTGCCTTCGGGCAGAATTACTATGGATGGATATATATACAGAAATATATCCAAAAGGTAGTGTTAATGTACATTATATGAAACAAATTAATACATTTTAAATGCACTGAACGTCATTTGAAACAATATAAAACAATAAATACGTACTTGCCGCCATTTTTTATTGATTGGTGTCGCGAACTCCTGACGTTTCAACTAATAAACATTGCCCACACTGTTAAAGTTAGTTAGTTGTTTATAATGAACGCAAATATTTCCAACAAAAATGTTATTATTTTACTATTATTTATTATTTTGAAAACACCATCGCGCAAAAAAAATAATGTACAAAGCACGTTTGTGAAGTGTTTTACAGAATCTCGAAAATCTCGGCTTTTAAACATTTTCCTCACTTCTGTAAAAACCACTTCTCAACCTACTATTATAACAGACCAGCCTCATGGGCTACTGCGTTACTGACTACTGTTCATGAGGTCCCGGGTTCGATTCCCGGTCAGACCATAGAATTTTTTCTTAAAGGAAATTATTTCTGTGGTTGTCCATGGTCTGAAACTTAAGCTAAGTTTAGGTTAAGAACTCTCCTGGCGCTTCATTAACATTTATCACCCATCATATCATCGGGGCAACGTAACTCCGCCTTCCAGGTGCCCCAACCTAAGAAATGGATTACAATTCCGCCAATGCCAGTGGAGAAATCCAGAAATGTAATAAAAGACAATCTGGTGGCATTAGACAAAAAAAAAATATTATAACAATCAGTGACGCTTTAGTTCGTAGTTACTAGGCAACAAAACCTGTACTTTAATTCTAACAAAACACAAAGCACACTATAAAAACATAAAATACAGACGTTGATAAAATATTGTAGACAATACATTACAAAATTAGCTCTTTCTCTAAACATATAATTTCCACAATAAATATATTTCATTAAATATACAACATACACGAAAATACTCTGAACGTAGATAAAATATCGTAGACAATACATTACAAAATTAGCTCTTTCCCTAAACATATAATTTCCACAATAAGTATATTTCGTTAAATATACTAAATATACAACATATACGCAAATACTCTAAATATTGTAGACAATACATTACAAAATTAGCTCTTTCTCTAAACATATAATTCCCACAATATATATATATTTCATTAAATATACTAAATATACAACATATACGAAAATACTCTGAACGTAGATAAAATATCGTAGACAATACATTACAAAATTAGCTCTTTCTCTAAACATATAATTTCCACAATAAATATATTTCATTAAATATACTAAATATACAACATATACGAAAATACTCTGAACGTAGATAAAATTTCGTAGACAATACATTACAAAATTAGCTATTTCTCTAAACATATAATTTCCACAATAAATATATTTCATTAAATATACTAAATATACAACATATACGAAAATACTCTGAACGTAGATAAAATATCGTAGACAAAACATTACAAAATTACCTCTTTCTCTAAACATATAATTTCCACATATTTCGTTATATATATTAAATATACAACATATACGAAAATACTCTAAATATTGTAGACAATACACTACAAAATTAGCTCTTTCTCTAAATATATAATTTCCACAATAAATATATTTCATTAAATATACAACATATACGAAAATAATCTGAACGTAGATAAAATATTGTAGACAATACATTACAAAATTAGCTGTTTCTCTAAACATATAATTTCCACAATAAATATATTTCATTAAATATACTAAATATACAACATATACGAAAATACCCTGAACGTAGATAAAATACTGTAGGCTATACATTACAAAATTAGCTGTTTCTCTAAACATATAATTTCGACAATAAATATATTTCATTAAATATACTAAATATACAACATATACGAAAATACTCTGAACATAGATAAAATATTGTAGACAATGAATTACAAAATTAGCTCTTTCTCTTGACATATCATTTCCACAATAAATATATTTCGTTAAATATACTAAATATACAACATATACGAAATACTCTGAACGTAGATAAAATATTGTAGGCAATACATTACAAAATTATTTTAGGAACTAGCTTCTTGTTACTAAACCCCTGGTTTTATAACTAGTCATATGTATAACTATTTGTAAGCTGTATTTTAACATTAACTCGTTCAATATCTTCAACATTACAGACACGGTTGTTTACACCATGTGGAAAGAATGAAACTGACTAGAATATGACCAGTCGTACCTCGACGGATACTTCCTTAAACACCTCAAATGAAAAAGATTAACTAGACAACTTCACAATAGATAGTTGGAACAGAGTAGGACTCACTGAAAATACTATATTGGCGTTGACGATATAGAGAATTCCGTATTCTCTTAAAACATCCTGTATACTGGAAATAATTAACTTTAGCTAGCTAATTTTTATATATTTTATATTAAGGTTTCTCCAAAATTTTAACAGGACTCCGGCACATAAGCTATCTTGGATAAAAGTGTATAATAGCATACACACATTAGTGAGAACTTCCCAGCGGAGCTGAGTAAGTCCCGGCTTTTAAGATTGAGAGGACAAGTGGCATGTGATATCGGCAGGCGATTTTGGCAAGTGACTAGGTTTCCATGGGAACAAGCCAACAGCGTGAGATGGAATTGCGCCCACGGGACCGGGCTTCATTACAAAAACTCTTTTACTACCCTCATTTGTTTCACATCCTATTAACTTGGCTTCATATTTAAGTAATCTAGCTCTCAACTCTTCTTTTAACCAGAGAGTTGAAATTGCATTCAAAGAGCTACAGTAATCCACTTAAAGCTAGGATGAAATTTTTGCTACACCGCAATGATTTTAATGATTGGGGAAAATTGTGAAATTGAAATTGTACGCTTCTAGCGTTCAGGGTGACGTAAGCCGATGTGTGCATGACTGAAATATTAACTTCAGATTTACTGGTACTGAAATTAAAAATACAGGATGAACATAAAACCGTGCCCGTCATAGAGGACTCACGTATGATGCCGTGAGAGCGGATTTCACACGATTATTTATTAAACCTGGCCCCACAAATACGACCTTACGTCGGCTTGTCAACAAATTTAATCGCACAGGGAGTGTTAATGATGACGCTCGTTCAGGCAGGCCATCTGTACCTGCAGACACCGTGCAACGGATTCAGGAAGCCCTCGTGTATCAACTCGGCGACTCAGCCGTTAGCTTCAGCTTCCACAACCCACTGTGTGGAAGATTTTACACTTTACGTTGCACAAACGTCAAGCAATGTGCTACGATCTGGTTGAGACTGCAGAAAATTAAAATTTAATGAAGAACATTTTATTTAGCGTTGAGGCAACATTTCACACTTGTGGTTTTGTCAAAAAACACAATTGCAGAATTTGGGCAGATGAACAGCCAAACGCAAACTTTGAGTTGACAAAAAATTCGCCAAAAGTGAGTGTGTGGTTAGGTCTTCAACAAACGCGAATCTATGTCCCCTTTATGTTTCATGAGCCAACAGTAAAAGGTAATTCGTATCTGGACATGTTCGAACTGTGCTTGATGCCACAATTAGGCCGGGCGCCCACTAAGATGATCCTGATAATATAGTGATACGACAAATACACTGATCCAACACGGAGTATGACAGCAAAGTGACCTGACGCTCACTGGACTGATTCATAATACAACATGTCGTCGGAGGACGAGGATGTTCTCGATCTAGTTTATTTAGCTAATATCAATTATTACAACAGAAGACGTAAAAGAATTAAATATGTATTAAATGATAATTGGAATAAATATAAGGTGTCAAAAAAGTAATTTATTTATGAAGTTATTTAAATTAAAAAATAATAAATAAAGAAAATGACCAGCTTCATGGGCTAGTGGTCAGCGTTTCTGACTACAGTTCATGAGGTCCCGGGTTCGATTCCTGGTCAAGCCTTAGGAATTGTTCTTAAAGGGAATTATTCCTGTGGTTGCCCATAGTCTAGAATTCAGGTTAAGAACTCTCCTGGTGCTTCATTATCATTTATCACCCATCATATCATCGGGGTAACGTAACTCCGCCTTCGAGGTGACCTAACTTAAGAAATGGATTATAATTCTGCCAAAGCCAGGGAAGAAAGCCACAAATGTCATAAGAGACCACCTGGTGGCATTAGACAAAAAAATAAAGAAAATAGATAAATGAAGGAGTCTATAATTACTGTTTTCATATTTGTAAATTCTCAATTACATAAATTCGTATGCAACGTCATTTGTTCGGAAATTCACTTGTTACTTTTACATTTATTTATTTATTGCGGGCAAGTGTGTAAAGAGTTTGACATAAGTTAAAAATACTTTAATATTTTCATAATTGAGCTGTTATTGTAATCTATTTTGTGAATTGTGGGCTTGACAGAAAATAAATTATCATGGCATTAAAAAATGTTCGGAAATTCAATTGTTAATTTTAATGAGTTTTTATTTTTAATAATACAATATTCATTATTTACCAAATTCCGACAATTCCTTGGCAATCCTATGCCATGCCTGATCTTGAACATTTCTGTTACTGTATCGGTTCGATGTAGTATCATAAAGACAAGGATATTCTTTAATAAGTTCAACAAATGTTATATTGAAATCAGGATCGTCTCTCATCTTCACACTTATATACGAGCAACTCACAACTGACACAACAAAAAGTGGAGCATGCAGCACTTTGAGTGACACAACACAAACAGTTGGTGTCAAGTTGCTGTCGTATCAGACGAATGGGCTTCTTGCAATCTGATATTACGGGTTATAAAGAAACATACACGCTAGCAACAAGCAAAGCAACAAATCCGCGTCTTGTTGCTGTCGCTTGTCGTTCCAGTGGGCCTTAGAGCAAAATGGTGTTCTTGAAACTATTGTGTTTCAACAAGATGGGGCATTACCACATTTTGCAACGGTTGTTCCTGATTTCTTGAATGAAACATTTCCAGGAAGATGGGTAGACAGAGATCACAATGCATATGGGCACCACGTTCTCTAGACTTAACCCCACTCGATTTCTTTGCGTGGCGCTACATCAAATCACTTGTGTATCGAACGAAGATTCGAGATCTTGCAGTTTTGAAATAGCGCATTAGAAACGCGGTTGATATATGTGGGTGAACGTTTTCCAACATGCCTCATAACGTTGGCAGCTTTGCTCTAAAATGGAGACGGGGGACATATTGAACTGAGATAATGTGCTGTGCATCAGTGTATGTGGGTTCATGACGCCCATAAACAAATTTGACATAATCAGTCGTTTTCACTAAAATGGATGGGGATTTTATGTTCACTCTGTATTAGAACACTTTATGAGTGAAGTAGATCAAATTTATAATAATCCTGCAATTACTCTTCGAAGTGATATAGACGCACTCATTTTTAAAAATATTGTCCCCAGGTTCCCGTGTGGTAGTTTTCACCTTGTTTTCTCTTAATAAAACAACACAGAGGATTGCGTGAAAACTCCACAGTAATTTTATTTAATTCTATAAACTCTCCAAGACATTCCACTCACAAATTGCTGTAATAATTAATTTTTCTTTAAAGTTTATCTATCACATAATTATCTTCAGTCTATAACGCTTTCACAATCACTGTATCCCATCACTTTGACAACTGACTTGCTGCCGTCACTAGCAACAGATTATATAGGGCTGGGGAGGATATTTCTCGGCTCCGATCGATACTTTTCCAGTATGAAAGTATCTGATATCGAACTTTCCCGATAGGGAGGTAGAAGCTTAAAGTATCCTCCGGAATGGAAGTCCAGACGCATCGATCGTTTACGCGGGTATTTCGGCTCGCGAGTCAAGGACTCACCAATCCATTTTTACCAAAGTGAGACTACTACTATCGCCGTCACCCGTGAAATTCAAACGCCGCTATTGTGATGTGTCATAATACATACACATCAATGCAGCTTATTATATTTGATCATTTGAACATATTGTTGCATATTTTCAATAGCGAATTCTGAAGGAATGTAAGTTAGTGAGGTTGTGCCGACTAAAATATTTCTTATTATTTTTCTTCAATTCTTCATGAATTCCACTTTCTAGATACAATTACACGGTCTGTATAATAATGATAGCTTTATTTTGCCTGGCAGAAATAAGGCCTTAAGGCCTTGTCTGCCACTCAACCAGGTTAAAAAATACAAAAATTATTCTTACGTCTAAATTACAATAAACATAAATATACATGGTACATCTACAATATAATTATTATTTACAAAATATTTGATTCAATCTAGAGTTAACGATTGAAATATAAAATGTACAAGATAGAAAAGTCAGATAAAAAACTATTAATGACATAGAATTAATTAAGTTTTCGAGAAAAATAAATTATTTAACAGCATGCATTTATATAAGCGTGACTTAAAAAGGTGCCAAATGTGCGGCAACCTCTGATATCTTGAGGAAGGAAATTCCAGAAGCGGGCAGAGGCTACTGTGAAAGAAGTAGAATAAGAGGAAGTGTTGTGAAAAGGGATTGTTAGAAGACTGTTATCTTGTGACCTAGTGTGGGGAGTCAGATCCTAATAAGAACAGTTAAGTCTCATAGACTGTGATGGGCAGGACATGTGGCACGAATGGGGAATGAAATACGTGTATGAAAGCTTCTTGTAGGAAAACCAGGGGGAAAATGCCCAGTTGGTTGTCCAAGAATGAGGTGGGAGAAAACATTAACTATGATTTGAAGGAAGTACATTATACAGGGATTGATTGGAAAATATTAGCTCAGGATAGAGATGTAAGAATAGGTTATGACTGCGCGGCCATGAACCTTCGGATTCGATAGTGCCAGTGAGTTAGTTAGTAGATTAGGTACAATTACAGTAATTACATAAATGTTTACTTTTTGTGCTATTCATTTAGAGTTCCCCCGTATTATAAAGTCCAAAAAATCGCAATGTTTACAGCTAGGCAGACTTATTGCAATATATTATAATTTTCAGTATTTTCGTTACAAAAATTCATACTCCCTTTTCCGTATCTTACCGTAACTTGTCCCTTTGCAGGTACTTTTACATGTATCGTGGGACAGGGACCTGAGAGGGATAGCACCTTTCGATATATAATTTTTAAATCTGCATTGCATATGAAGGGTCTAACTGCAAAACTCACATCCTCAACTTTTTAAAATTTTAAGTAAACAGCAAAAACCTCATACCAATTAAAACAAACATTAATTTGAATTTATTCTGTAAAATGTTCATGAATTTATCTATATAATTTGACCTGATTCACATGAAGATCAACTTTAGAGCAGAGATACAACAAAAAAATGCATTTCGCCCTAAAGTGGAGAATGTGAGTTTTGCAGTTAGACTCTTCATATACACTCTATTGATCACACAACAACATGTATAGCCTCCCCAAGTGAGTGATCACCTCAGTGTCGGGGCCATTTCCGAGACAGAACGAATATTTAAGACAAGATAACTGAAAATGTCATACTAGAAAAGGTAGCTATAATATGGATGATAACAATGGTTAGTTGGTATTCTGGGACTACTTGGACTTTACT
Organism: Diploptera punctata; assembly: GCA_030220185.1. NCBI lineage: Eukaryota > Metazoa > Arthropoda > Insecta > Blattodea > Blaberidae > Diploptera > Diploptera punctata. The sequence goes on from JASPKZ010007799.1 coordinate 804,226, forward strand.
GTTTCCTCATTTTTATCTTACAGGCGAGAAAAATCCCAGAAAAATCCTCAACCAGAAAACTTTTCCCAAGTGAGGATCAAAATCAAACCCTCTACGTCTGTGGCAGCGACATTATCAATTGATTACAGCGCAGCGGTGGACTAATAATAATAATAATAATAATAATAATAATAATAATAATAATAATAATAATATAAAATATTCTCTCGTGTCCAACTCAGGGTCAGTTCGAGGAATGAGATTAGATGAAGACCCTATATTTACAGCAGTCTGTGAACGGCCTACCACTCCTGACGCATCGTCACAGGGGCGGATAAATTAAATGAAACGAAATGGATGAGATGAGTATGGAAAAATGTTGGAATGAAATTTTTTGCAGGGGAAAACGGGAGAAATCCCCAGAAAAACCTGCCCAATCTCCATCAAGAACCCCACATTTCTCCAAAGCGAGACAGGCCTAGAAGTCCATTGGTCTACCAGCCGGCTGCTGGCCTCACATCCATATGTGTTAATAACATAGGTAGATGATCATATAGCAAGTGTAGGGATGACATGTGATCAGCATGTCAGGTCACCCAGTCGTTATAGCTGGTTTTCTCTACCTAGAGTCGCTACTTATTGTAGCTACCCAAATGCCTCACTATGCTGGGTGGGCACCGGTCCCATACTGGCCGAAATTCCATGAGAAAATTTCTTCCCCCATGGGGACTCGAACCAGCGCAAGTCCCGTAGCTCTGCGCCAAGGCATCTTGCCTTAACCACTCGGCTACGGCGCGAAGAAACCCACATAGATTAATATAATTAATTAAACTGGTGGAGTCAAGGTCATAAGTTTCTCTTCCACTCAATCAGTGGAAAATGTTAAATACAGAAAAAGTATATAAGATGATAACACAATATAATTACAAGTAAATATTCATATTTATACAAACGTAGCCATTATTAAAATTAATCTTTCCAATATAATTATACAAGCGAAAAATCAGAAACCTCAACTTAATCAGTTGAAAAAAACCAATAATTATAAAAAAATATTTATTTAAATTTATTTTAAGGGCACGTAATGCTCTGCAATCCCTAATCTCTTACGTTACGTATTCCTGGAGAATAGCAGTAGATTCGGTACAGGAATTAGAATAACGGAGGTTCTGTGTTATGGGATGTGAAATAAGAGTTTCTGATACAATAAAAGCTCCTTATTCGCAGGGGATATGTTCAGCAAATATGTCGCGAATACAGAAACAGCGAACATATTATGGTAATTTGAATGAGTATAGAGGGGATACGTTCCAAGGTTCCAAACTAAAATAAAAAATATCAAAATAAAATCAATTAATGAGAGATTTTGAACAATTTCTATTAATTGTTACTGTCAGGTTTAGGCAAGGGCTTAAGGAGTTTGCAATTGTTTCGTGTTTTTCCGCATTTAAAAGATTTTTGGATTCAGATTGGATTCAGCTCTGATTTAAGCGATAGAATTCCTATTTTGTCTTCGGATTTCTTGATGAATCTTACAGTTGATTCATTAACATTTGAAACCGTTATATAGACGCAAACGACTCGCCAACGCGTAAACGGTCAAGCATTTCTGTTTTTACTTTAAGCGGCAAATCTACTTTTTTCAGCTTAGGAACTAATTTTCTTTCCTTTTACTCGACAGTATAAATTGGCAACAAATCAGAAGAGACACGTGTTATTCAATCAAAATTATTGCAATCAATGACATGTTGAAACAATGAAACACCGATCGTGGCGAGGGCGGCATTTATAACGGATATAGCGGCACGTGAAATACGACCGCGGTGGCTTTTAACAACGAACTTTAGGCTAAGTGACAATAAGGCTTGTTTTACTTTGGTATGTATTTGTCCATTTGATTTAAATCGCTCTTTGTAAAAGTTGCCTTGGCACATGCCTGCAGTAAAAAAAGTGGTCGATGAGTTATTAAAGGTTACTTCTGATATGCCGACTGGATCCGCGAATAAAGACATTTTTGCCGCGAATACAGGAACTGTGTCGCAATGTTTTAACCCGCGAATAAAGAATACACAAATAAGGGAACCGAGAATAAGGAGCTTTACCGTATTTTGATGTAGAGGTATAATTTTGAACAGCAATATAAGAGAATGCATTGTTATACGATCATGGAAACGGAGAAAATTAGTGAGAGATAATCAAATATTGAAAATGTTTTAACGATTTATTGAGTGTTTTAACAATTTATTGAGTGTTAGAATTACTTCCTAGAAAAATATATCTTGAAGTCATCAACATAACTGAAGCTTGAAGTGGGCTCCCAATTAAGAACGAAAGTTCCTCTTTTTTTCTCCTTTACTGGTCTTCTTTAGATTGGAGTCACAGTACGGCGGAATTGCGAATCATTAGGAGTATCTGCAATTTATTTTCCTGATTGGATCCACGACGTGTCTCATGTTAACTCAATTCGTGTAATGAGATTAGTATGCCATACCTGTCTGGTGAGAAACTTCTTAATTCTCAAGCATAATAACATTACGTAATCTATATTAATTATATAGCTCGGAAGACTATCGTTGGTCCCTTAATACCAATATTAACAATTCGCCATTACTTGTTTTTTTTTTAATTTTACCTACAAGGGAAATGTCAACCATTGCAAGCCGAAAGCCACCTTAAAATTTCTCCCAGAGAAGCGTTGTAAAGTACTAAGACCGTGTCCAAACAAATTATCTGCTGTTTTTAACTGCAAGGCACAGAAATCGAAGCTAGAATCCAGCAATGGCAACCCATTGTGCGTAGCAGTTGGACGTCCCTGCTAGACTTAGAGCGGTGTGGAGTGAGGTGGGTGCGGCGCAGACGATAGATAGCAAGGAGTTGTATTACTTCCGTGAAGTTTAAATGAGATATTTAGCACTGTATTTTAGTGTCTTGTAGTTGTAAGTGGCAGATTGTTTTTGGGGGGCACGGACTTGGTACATCATGACACTTCGCTGGGAGAAATTTCAAGTTAGATTTCGATATGAAACGGTTTATAGTCCCTTGTTAGTAATTTTGCACGAATTAGATTTTCACTGGAACGAGGTGCAGAAAGAAATTAAAAATAATCTCAACCCAGGAAATGTACGCTATTAGTCATTTCAGTAACACTTGTCATCCCAACGTCTTTCAAAGCAGTAAAATTAAACATATATAATACGGTTGGCATCCTTCCAGTTTTGTTAAACGAGGAAAAAGTATTACTGGTTTTCTAGAACAAAGTTCTTAGGTATATTTTCGGACCGAAGGGAGACGAACAGACAGGAGAAGGGAGGGAACTACACAACAGTATTGCAAAATACTTCTAGGAAAACCAGAAATACAGCTTGATGTCAAGATCCTACAACTAACTAACGAAATCTATGAAATATGGAATTCACATTTCCAATGTTATATTCGCTAGGTTCCTCTATTGGTCTCTGTCCTAAACCAAATTAATACATTCTTATAACCGATTTCAAGTTCCGTGAGATCCATATGTATTTCAATATGTCCCTGTCCCATCCCAAGATTTTTCTATAAAGAAATTTGGAATAATTTCAACTGTCACTGTCCTGCGCCTTAATCGAGTGATGTAAGACATCAATACTTTGGCACAGTGCTTACGGGACGTGCACTGATTCGAGTCCCCATGGAGGGAGAAAATTTATGGGAGTGATACCCACCTAGTATTATGAGGAATTTGTGTAGCTCTTCGACTTGCTGACTACTTGTATAAATCTCGTCTTCACACCTCTAAATGGTATACTGGATAAGAGGGCAGCAGCCGACTGGTACGATTTCTAGGCTTTTCGAGTAATGGAGTATAGACTATTACGTTTACCCATTCGAGATACTGCATGACTTGTCTACCTCAACTTCATAGAATTAATAATCACAGCAATATTAGGACATAAACAACACAAAAAAGTGCCTTGGTCGAAAGGGTGATAATATTTCACCGTAAAAACACAACTGTCTAGAAACATGGACAGGGTTCCACTGGGGTAATATTGTGAAGAAAATAAAGATAGCAAAAACAAATTGTTTATACGAGCCAGAAGAAGTTAATATAGAACAATTGTGCAAAATCAGACGGAAAACAACTAAATTATTAAAGAATGAAAGGAGGGATTATTTAAGAGAGAATGTTTATGATCCCGAATTAAAGCAAAAAAAAAAAGAAGAACAACACAGAATAATATCAAGTAATTAGGATTTAAAGGAAAGGGTTTCAGGCTACATCGCAAATATAATTAGGAATCCAAATGCTGATACGATTGTAGATTCTAGGAGTTTAATAAATAGATGGAAAAATTATTTTAATCAACTATTAAATGTACATGCAGAATAGGATATTGAAGACCTTGATTTGCAGACAGAAATATTACTAACAGAGTGAAGCGCATTAGAGGTTTAAATAGCGATAGATAAATTACAAATGTAAAAAAACATCAGGTTCAGTTGGAATCCTGGCAGAACTGACCAAATCAGGGGGAGAAAAATTGATGGGCAAGATACATTGATTACTTAGCATAATTGGGAAAAAAGAGCCTCTACCTAATGATTATCGTTCAAACCCATAAAAAATAAGATAAAATAATTGCAACAATTACAGGGGCATCTCATCACTTTCAAGTATAAATTTCTAACAAATGTAGTAGTATCCTGACTTACTCCCTATATTGACAACGAAATAGGTGATCATCAGTATGAATGTAGACGAAATAGGTGTACAATAGATCAGAGTTTTACTATAAGACATTTTTTTTTTAAATGGGAATATAATGGCACTATATTATGTCAAAAATATAAGGACTTCAAAAACGAATACGATTCAATTAGGAATCCTGCTGCACTTAGGAATTTCTAAAAAGTTAATTAGGCATTCGAATGTGTCTAAATATAATGGCACAGAGATTAGGATGGGTTAACCCAGAGAGATGCACTATCTGCTTTATTGTTCAATTTTGTACTAGATTTGCCATCAAATCTTTAGAAGATTAAGAAGGTCTACAACTCAATTGTTTAATAAGCTGTTGGTTTATGCAGATGATGTAGCATTATTATATGATAGCGAGGAAATACTAAGGGTCAACATATACATTTTATTGAGTAACACTAAAAAACTAGTACTTGAAGTAAATATTTATAAAACTAGACACATTGTCACACTTAGAAATATATTTTTTTAATTCAAATGCACATTTAATGAAAAATGAGGAAAATTTTGAAGAAGTGGCTGAATTCAAATACCTAGGAACAATTATCACTGATAGGAATGAGATGCACAAAGAAATTAAACCTAGTCTCAATTCTATAATTGCATGCAATTATATATTATAGAGACTTATCTTCCCAATTTCTCTCAAAAAACATTAAACTGTAAATTTATAAAACTTTACCCAGTTATATATATACCCTCTTACTAATAATCCATATATAACTTTTATACAAGGTTTATACACATCTCAGTTGAAAATTCTTACTAATAAACACTATTAGCTCTTCAGTGTATAAACGGTGTACAACTTGACATGGGAATCGTTATACATGCCTCCAGCTTTGTTTAAGGATTGTATAACTAGACAAAATGTCGGACTTCAGGATCAACTCATTGTTTTCTTATGATATTGATGAAAGTTTCCTTAAATTTAACGCAAAATGCAACACTTTAACGACTGTTTGATGGATGCACAGGCCATAAATAATATTAATAAAGCTCTGGGTAGGAAAATGAAGGCATCATAAAATGCCTTTTGTCACACTCATTCTCGAGTAGGCCTAATAATATTATAAAATTGAACATTGATATACAAAAGAATATGTTATTCAATAATTGCTGTAGACAAGATTTAACTTGAGTGTAGTTTAAATGCTTCATAATATTATTTTAACAAATCTTGCTTGCATCATTAAAACAATACACATACCGATATAAAAATGTATTTCATTATAGAGGTACTATTATCGCAAAGAACCATTGTTAGCTTGATAGTCATGTGGTTAGAGCTTCTGACTGCAGTCCGTGAGGTCCTAGGTTCGATTCCCGATCAAACTGCTTTTTTTTTCGCCTAAAGCATTATTATGTTGTCGGTAACATTTTCTACTATTTTTAACGTTTTCTAACGCATCTTAAAACACTGCATATAATTCATAAGTAATGGGAAAAACCTTTATTAGTTTCCAAGAATTGTTCGAAATTCTTGACGTTAGATGGCAGCACATTATCTGTGAAACTAATTCTTCGATATATTTGACATTGCGTAAAGAGAAATGTAAATAAATTAAAACACATTTATTTTTTCCGTACCTCCCCAATTAGGCAATCTCTATTAATTCTTATCCATACTCATTTCTTACACAATTAATCACTAGTTGATGTTGTTTTATTTCTGTTACAAACTGCGCGTAATATTGTTCTGACGTCAAAGTGATGACGAATATGTGACGTATTGTGTCATCATCATCATAGTACATTCACGAATTTAGGCCATTTGTTGACCTGTTTCGGCCTCAAGAGAAACACCATCCAGAAGTCTTTTGAGTGGACGTCCTGGTCTTCTTCTTCCTGCAGGTTGATATCTTAACATTAGTTTGGGTATTCTGTGATCTTCCATTCGATGAACATGTTGTATCCATCTTGACTTATAATCAGAAATTTTGTTTTCTAAAGATTCCATGTGTAATTCTTCTAAGATGTCTTCATTTTTTGTGATCTAGTAGTGTGTATCCTGCAGTCCTCCGAAGATATCTCATTTCAGCAGATCTAAGTCTCTGTATATCCTTCTGTTTCAACGTCCATACTTCGCTACCATACAAAAGAGTTGGAAGTGCCAGTGTTTTATACACTTTCAGTCTTGAATGCTTTTGGACTAACTGTGGCTTGAAGATAGAATTTATTAACCCTAAAATTCTTAAAAATTTAGATATTTTTTGCATTTACATCATTTTCTTCTTCATATGAGATATTGCATCCTAGATATGTAAAATTATTCACCTGCTCCAAAATTTTATTGTCCAGTACAATTTTACTTCTGACAGGATCTACACCTTGAAATGCCATAATTTTTGTTTTTTCTGTAGATATCTTTAATCCATATTCTTCTGTAATTTTGTTAAGTTCATACAGACCTTTCTGTAGATTATCTTCGGAATTTGCTATTATTATTTGGTCATCTGCAAACAATAGGGTGTTTAATTTTCTATTTTCTGATATTCTTATTCCAAATGTATATGTTTTATTCCAGCAACATATTACTTCATTGATATAAATTGCAAAGAGTGTTGGGGATAACCGTTATATTGTTATATAGCTCCGGCACAACGTTTATTAGTAAGAAAATTATACATGATCTACATAAGGCTTATACATTGTATAACTAAACAACTGATAAAAGCCTGTATAAGAGATTTTTATTAGTAAGGTATGATAGTATTTGAGAATAAACTTCTTAGGAAAAAATTTGGACCAAAGAAAGATGAACAAACAGGCGAATGGAAAAAAAAAACTACATAACAGTGCGCTACATGGTTTTTATTGGAAATCAGATACAATAAGAACAATTAAATATCGTAGACTGCGATGGGCAGGACATGTAGCACGAATGGGGAATGAAAGAGGGGCACGAGAGCTTCTTGTACGAAAACCAGAGGGAAAGCACCCAGATGGTACACCAAAATTGAGGTGGGAGAATAACATTAACCATGATTTGAGGGAAGTGGGTTATTGAGGAGATGATTGGAAAATATTAGCTGAGGGTTGGGATGTATGGAGAGCTTATGTCTGCGCGACCATGAACCTATGGGTTCGATACAGCCGGTTAGTTAGTTATTTAAGTCTCATAGACTGTGGTGGGCAGGACATTTAGCAAACATAAATGGGAATGAAAGATGTGCATGATGGAAATTATTTGTTGGAAAACCAGAGGAAAACCGCCCAATAAGTAAACCAAGAATGAGAAGGAGGATTTGAGGAAGTAAATTATACAGGAGATGATTGAAAAACAAATAATCCAGGATAGAGCTGTATGGACAGCTTATGTTCGCGCGGCCATGATCCCATGGATTCGATGGTGCCAGTGAATTAGACTATATTAGGGCAACGATATGAGCTATGGAGCTTCTCTTTCTGAATGTTCCTTCATTGTCATTCTCTTATAAGACAGTATTTTCCCTTAGGATCCTATTTCAGGAAAAAAAAAAAACGTTTAGTTTGTTTTGTTCGCTTGATGTACGTAGCTTGTTTCACAGCCATGGAGCATGATAATTGTTTAATATTTTAATGTTTAGATTTTCAGACAGATCTTATAAAAACATAGAACCGATAAACAGTGAAAGTGTGAAGGAATGAAAAGCGATGATAATTGAGTTTATCCTCCACAATTTGTGGATTGCAGAGGACAGAGAATGTAATTTCTGGAATGGAATATGTTTAGAAAGCTAGATTCCAGTTGTCATGGAAACGGGAATAGTTGTATTTTGCTGGTAGTATGCCAAGTCATAAACACTTCAACGAAGAGACCATTCGTTATAAGAGATTTACAACATGCACATACAGAGAGAAAGAGCATGGAGGGGACAAATAAAAACACAAGAAGTTCGTCATTATAGCTACATCCATAGTTTATAAATCGAGTCGATACGATCTTTTGACATATGTGATGCTGCAACATGTTTAAATATCGATACTTGTATTACATATCGAGGGAGGCTTTTTAATTTCCAAAATAGCATTTTAATTTTCCAGCTCAACTGCTATAAGCCGCTTCTAAATCTGCAATCTACTGGTACACTCGCGATCAAAAAGTAATGCCACACATTAAATTGCGTCTGTCAATTATTCGAAGCTATATCATATCCATTAACAGTATCGATTCTCTGCAAGCAGACGGCGTTTTCACTTCTACGTCACTGCACATATTAATTAATGAGTTAGAACTTCATAAAATAAAATAATATATATATATATATATATGTAACTCATAAAATATTTAAAAATTAGTAGCCTTCGATATAAATGCTATTTTTTGACAAGATGTAACTCATAAAATGTTTTTAAAAATTAGTAGTCTTCGATATAAATGCTATTTTTTGACAAGATAACTGTATCACATGGATAAATAGCATCATATTTATATGTTATAAGAAATGTAAAACAGTCGTCCTCAATAATCAGCAGTGTAGTTTTGTAGGAGGCCTTTCGATAACTAAAGTATCACCTTCTGCTTTCAGTTTGGTTGTCACAAAATAATTACCAGCAACAGTCAGTACCAAACTGAAAGCAGAAGATGATACTTAAGTTATCGAAAGGCCTCCTACAAAACAACACTGCTGATTATTGAGGACGACTGAGATCTCAGGTACTGTTTTACATATTTAACTTTCACAGGGAAAGTACACTATGAGGTTTAATTTAATAATTAAATTAATGTTTTTTTACCTCGCCTTTTTCTTCTAGACTGCAGTTTCGGAGCTTATCTCCATCATCAGTAGCCTCTTGTCGACCCGTATTATGTCGTTTCTTCGTGGTTTTCTTCTTACTTCTGTTGGTGGACCGATGAACCTCTGGATCAGTATTCTTTTAAGCATTAATTAATTCAATTATTTATGAAAATAATAATAAGATTAACAAATATTTTCTTTTGCTTTGTTTTAAATATTGTATAATCGTAAAATTAGTTTTCTATATATCATTATTTTTCTTTGTTTTTTATATACATTAGACAGGGACAATTTAATATATCTTGTTGTATACAATTTATTATTAGTTTTAGTCATAATTTTAACTAACATTAACTGGTTGGATTATAGATCGTAATATAATAGATATTATCTTTTTGATCAAATTCTTATTTAGTATTTAATATTAGAGTTAATTGAGATTGTTATATTCTGATGTAATATATGTTTGTCCTGGTGAGTGGAAGAGAAGGCCACATGGCCTTAACTCCACCAGGCTAAATAAATCTATCTAATCTAATCTAATCTATAATTTGCGGGAGTTTCGAAATTCATGGGTTTATCTTTCTTGTTTTTTTTTTTTTTTTGATGTGGATTTTTTCCCAGACTGTGATTTCTTTTTGTTTATCTGTGTTGTTTGATTAGGCTAGCTTTTGTATCGATTAAATGTTTTTCAGACCAAGCATGGGCTGCTAGAGCTGACTTGTCCACATCACCCTTTTTTACAATTCTAAGGTGTTGTTTCAATCTAGTTTTTAAACTTCTTTTTGTTTTTCTTACATAGATTTTGTCGCAATCCTCACATTCTTAAAACTTTAACACAGTGACCTCTATGGAGTTTCGTAATGTATTTTCAAAATATTGATTTACATGTTCGCAGTTTATTCATTGTGTCTTGAAACAAACACCCATGTAATTTCGGAATAACTGGTGACGTAATTAGGGGGGCCTCAAACTTTGCGAAATTCGTCTACCATCGCCTGGCATGTATACATACATATTAAGTATCGTGAAATGTTCATGCCAAACGCATAACATAGTTTCAGAACATTTTTTTTTATTTATTTTTATTCTATGTCATCAGGTTAACATTTCGACAATCTGGTATTCTCTCCTGGCACTGGAGTTATTGTAACTCACTTCTGAGGTTGGGGCACCTGGAAGGCGGAGTTACGCTACCCCGATGATTGATAGGTGATGATGATAATGATGCGCCAAGAGAGATCTTAATCCTTAACTTAATCTAATGAGGTGAATACGATAATAATGGCCGGATAATGTTCGGGGTCTTAAAGTTTCCTGACATTTGTCTGGCTGAAGTTTCCATTAAGCACAGTGAAACATCTTTTTAAGTCCCACTCAGACACTTCGTGCATGTGCCAACAAGGTTTTATTTTGAAATTATTTCCAAACATTTACAATAAATTTTGCGTTTTTTTTCTAACGATTATTTCAATATATTTTTCTACGATATTTAACTACATACGTAACATCAAGACGTGGCAGCCATATTGATTTTAACATGTTCCAGTGCAGCCAATATGAGTATGTACTTCAGAATTTCAGAAGTTACTATTTATTTTTGGGCGTTCCATTATTTCACAGGTTAGAGTGCTTAAATTGCGTTAGGTTAGTTTTTTGGTTGGTCTTTCACAGGTTAGAGTACTTAAATTGGATTAGATTAGCTTTTAGGATCGTTAAATATTGTGTATATGTTGGCTGATCGCGTCATTCCACAGTGTAAACCCCTTTGTGTTTGTTGACGCATGCGCGTGGTGTCTACCAGGGACTTAGAAAAATTTCTCACTGCGTTTAACCTTTAAAAGCCCAGGAGCCCATATGCTGGGTTTTAAATTGTACGTCCAGTCTGCCCGCAGACCCAGCGTAGGGTTCTGAGCAGGCGGACCTGTTTGGTTGCTTGAAATTATACTGGATAATACTACTTTTGTAACATACCTTTTTTCAGGGTTATCAGATGCTTGGCAACGTGATGTGAAGATAGCATTTGTTTATTAAATGTTTGTTTTTGTGTGATAAGCCTCGAAACAATCACCAATTCACAAACCGACATCATACTTTTACACTTCACTTGCACACGTTTTCTGATTCCCCGTGCCGAACACACACGTACGACCAATGTTGACTAAAGTTAACTTCAAGTCACGAAATGTCTGTACTCAATATACTATGTCTACCAACCAGGGAGTCATTTACAGGGTGTTCTACCAGCCTGTTCCAAAAAGTCTGTGACAAGTCTAAGTCGGAAGTCTCTATGTGTTGTTTTGGCCCAATGTTGACTAAAGTTGACTTCAAATCACGAAATGTTTGTACTCAATATACTAGTCTATCCAGAAAGTCGTCTACAGGGTGTTCTATCAGCCTGTTGCAAAACGTCTCTGACAAGTCTAAGTCGGAAGTCTCTATCTGTTGTTTTGGCACCAATGAAGTCAGAAGAAGAAAACTGTATAGAATGGTCAAGTCTAACAAATGAAAAAATAATTTTTTGGTTGAGTAAAGAAGCTATAACGGTTTGGGGATTCGACATGCTGACCACATGTCACCCATGAACTGGCTCCATGATAATCTACCTTTGTGATTGACACAAGTGAGTGTGAGGCCAGCAGCTGGATGGTAGGCTAAGGGCCTTCTAGGCCTGTCGCACCATTGAATTATTATTATTTTTAGATTATTAGGCATCCCTTTTCACTTAGGTCTTACTATCCCACAACACGTCATTTCACATTAGAATAATTACGCCAAAAAGAAGGTACGTCCTCGGAAGAGATGGTCTTAGATCTATTAGTGAAGACGGAACAGGCAACTCTTGCCTAAACCAGGAAGTGAAGAAGAAGAAGGTGCATTTCTGATTCTGTCATGTCGGGGGAAGAGTACATTTTTCTTCGCTGTCAATTCTAGTTTCACGAACCCAAGACCTGACAAAAGCCAGGTGTATCACAGCTATAAGTGTCAGTTGATTGTAGCGTGTGATTGTCATTGATATCGTTTTCGTTATGTCACAATCCGAGAATGTCTTGCATTTCAGCGTAACGTAGTGATTTTGTACTAGACAAAACGTAAACTTCACTCTGAGTCACAAAACTGTGAATGAATAAGGGCTGTGGGTGGAATGTGACCTGTTTTTGTCAAAACTTTCCTGTTTAGGGGGAAAACTGACCGGATGCAAACAATAAACAAAAGAATGAACGAGGGTTAGAATATACCTAAATCTATATACAGTTTCTCTTTTCTAACCTGATTCACAACACTCTAAAGTCCCTAAAGTTATTTGGTAACTATCGTGAATTTAAAAATTCTCTCTATGGTACAAAATATCACTATGGGTTTTTGCCATGAATACCACTGATTTTACAATAATATTTAACACTTTAAACGTTGTTTGATGTTTGTGACCCCCACAGATTTTAAAATGTGAGTTAATAAAATCAGCAAAGTTATAGTCAAAAGCCAAGGAGTTTAAAAGCTAGGTGAACATTTAAACCCGGGCAGTCTGCCGCTACTTGGCCATTTAAACTTGGGGCTTAAAGGTTAATGGAAACTTTATTCCATTTGTCTTACATGTGAGGAAAATCCCCGAAAAAATCTCACACACGAAACTTGTCCTGAAATGTGTTTTACAGGTGAGGAAACACTCCAAAAAACCTCACCCAGGAAACTTGTCTCGACCGAGGATCGACGTTGAGCCCGCTGCATGGCAAGGCACCACGCTACCTCGAGATCACAGCGCAGCGGTGGACTAGTGCAGAACGTATCAACGCACTCTGGTAAGCACATGCTGGTGACTTCTCGAACAAAACTCCCAAGATGTTAAAAGACCAGGAGAGCACTTCCATCGCTATTCTGTTCGACGACAGCATTTAGTTGGTCATCCTCGCTGTAATAATCTGTCTAGTTATACGTGCGAGAGAGGAGGTATATTATCCAGTTCCGTTGGTGAGCTTTAGTAAGTGTTATACTTTAATTTCCAGTATTTGATGTACAGGAAACCGGAGAAGTTAAATATATGTCAGAATCTATAAGCAGTCTAACAGTTCTGAGAGAGAAAAAGTGCTTAATAATTTTAATTAAAGGCAAATCGCTTACAGCGGCCGATGAAAAACCTACCGAGAAAATATTCACCTTCAATAATTAAAATAATTACAAATTAATGGGATGCAATATGTCACATAAGATACACTTTCTGCACTCACACTTGGATTTCTTCCACCGATCTTGGCTGATGTCAGTGATGAACATGGCTAAACGTTCCACCAAGACATTTTAGAAATGGAAAGGCGTTACAAAGGGAAATCAGTGACCAACATGCTTGCTGATTACTGCTGACAACTTATCACAGACGTTTCGGAGCCATCTTATCGGAGTAAGTCATCCAGGAAGATGTTCTGAAAGGTGAGATTTTTGCTACAATTTAAGCATATATTGTAACGTAACTACTTATTTATCCTTCTTAGAAAACATATTTTAACGTTTTGGATCTTATATGATATGGTTTCACATAGATCAGTTGCTTCTAGCAATATTATTGCAAAAAATTGAAACTAAACGCATATAAACATTAATATGCGAAATATAACGAAAAAATTCAACACGTCCTCGCAACAAACTGTTAGGTGATAGAGAAAAACGGACTTCAAATTCGAAATCAGCGCATCCCAATTAACTAAACCCACCTACTTTTAATTTCTGCGAGCAACAAAAAGTTCAAATTTGTTGTTGTGTGTATTCGTAAATATTCTGGAAACTATGTAAGTGAAAATATTACATCCGAAGGCGAAAATCCGTGATGCATTAGTACAAACGTGCACGAACATAAATTAAGAAATAACTAATCTTTCTGAAGTGAAAACGTGCAAATTTTGGACACAGTAAAGGCAAGAGATGACAAAATTGAAGATCAATGAAGAAATATATATTATTAAAAATGAGAACTTTTGTTTCCCATCTGCAATCTTAATATATAAAAATTACGTGTCACGTTGTTTGTCCGCGATGGAATCCTAAACTACTCAACCGATTTTAATAAAATTTTGCACATTGTGTGCAGTTTGATCCAATTTGAGACCTACGGTTGTTTATAACTAAATTTATAGTCGCATTATTTTTATTGCAAATTATTTGTTTATTATTTAACAAAGAGTTATAATTATCTGTGAGTTCCATACGATTCTAACAGATGACGGTGTAAAGTAATTGGTTTATTATTTAACCAGGTGGCTGTGATTTTTGTTGCAACCGCGAATTTCAATAGAATTACAAATGTTGATTATTTCATAATTTAAGGTTGTTCAGTGTTTATTTTATTTTCAATATATTTATAATAACATTAATTTCGTGTGTAAGTATTAGTTTTAAGTAATCTGGCTGAAAGACAGCAACTTAATTTAAATTTAACTGGACCGAGAAGGGACATTGAACAATATGGCGAATCAGTTCTAGAGACCATGAATGATAAGATATCAAGTGAATTTCCGCAAATTGGTATAGGCCTATGTGACATAAATCTTACATTTAAGAAGAATGTCAATTTAAAAACATATGAAGGTCCTAAGGAACGGAATAACAGAACTGTAAGTAAGTCTGTTAGTTATAATAATATGCCTAATATTACAGAAACAATCTCCATGCCTCAATTAAATGAAAAACAAGATGACTATAATATATCACACGATTCTAACAGATGGCGGTGTAAGGTAATTGGTTTATTATTTAACCAGGTGGCTGTGCTTTTTGTTGCAACCGCGAATTTCAATTGAATTACAAATATTGATTATTTCATAATTTAAGTGTGTTCAGTGCTTATTTTATTTTCAATATATTAATAATAATATTAATTTCGTGTGTAAGTATTAGTTTTAAGTAATCTGGCTGAAAGACAGCAACTTAATTTAAATTTAACTGGACCGAGAAGGGACATTGAACAATATGGCGAATCAGTTCTAGAGACCATGAATGATAAGATATCAAGTGAATTTCCGCAAATTGGTATAGGCCTATGTGACATAAATCTTACATTTAAGAAGAATGTCAATTTAAAAACATATGAAGGTCCTAAGGAACGGAATAACAGAATTGTAAGTAAGTCTGTTAGTTATAATAATATGCCTAATATTACAGAAACAATCTCCATGCCTCAATTAAATGAAAAACAAGATGACTATAATATATTACAAGATGATATACTATACAGAGACTTCTTGATGATGATGAGAATCCAAACTGCCAACAAGTTCGTAGAAAAAAAACGAAAGTATAATGAAATCAGCAAGCCTCCTCAAAATATTCCATCAATAAATGTATATAATCCTTATGATACACTTATGGATGATACTGAGAATACAGACAACATAAATTAATTTCAATCAACAAAACCACTTCCACATAAACCACCACCCATATTTATACCGGGTGTAGATAACGTACCAGAACTAAAAAATTGTGTAAAACAAAAACGTTCTGATTTAGATGTCTCACTTAGTTTACTGCAACATAATTTAACGTATACCATAGCCACAGCAACGCGTGGCCGGGACTTCTATATATACTAGCTGGCCCGGCGAACGTCGTATCGCCTTTAAATATTTTTACGTTAATTTTTCCGATGTTTTAATAGTTATCTGCTATTCGGGGCGGAAACATATCCAACAAACCAAAGATCATAAAAATCGGTCCAGCCGTTCTTGAGTTATAAATAGTGAACCTAATCTGACTTTGTTTTATACATATATCTTAATATATAAAAATTTCGTGTCACGTTGTTTGTCCGCGATGGAATCCTAAACTACTGAACCGATTATAATAAAATGTTACACTCTGTGTGCAGTTTGATCCAACTTGAGACTTAGGGTAGTTTATAACTAAATTTATAGTCGCATTATTTTTTATTGCAAATTATTTGTTTATTATTTAACAAAGAGTTATAATTATCTGTGAATTCCATACGAATCTAACAGATGGCAGTGTAAGGTAATTTGGTAAGGTAATTAGATTATTATTTAACAAAGAGAGATCCAGATGGCTGTGCTTTTATTTGCAACCGCGAATTTCAATTGAATTACAAAACATTGATTATTTCATAATTTAAGTGTGTTCAGTGTTTATTTTATTTTCAATATTATTAATTTCGTGTGTATGTATTAGCTGAAAGACAGCAACTTAATTAAATTTTTAACGTATACCTTAGCCACGCGTTGCTTTGGCTAAGGTATACGTTAAATCATGTTGTAATAAACTAAGTGAGAAATCTAAATCAGAAAGTTTTTGTTTTGCACAATTTTTTAGTTCTGGTACGTTAACTACACCTGGTATAAATATGGGTGGTGGTTTATGTGGAAGTGGTTTTGTTGATTGAGTTGAATTTATGTTGTCTGCATTCTCATTATCATCCATAATTGTATCATAAGGATTATGTCCATTTATTGATGGAATATTTTGAGGAGGCTTATTGATTTCATTGTACTTTCGTTTTTTTCTATGAACTTGTTGGCAGTTTGGATTCTCATGATAATCAAGAAGTCTCTGTATAGTAATATCATCTTGTCATATATTATAGTCATCTTGTTTTTCATTTAATTGAGGCATGGAGATTGTTTCTGCAATATTAGGCATATTATTATAACGAACAGACTTACAGTTCTGTTATTCCGTTCCTTAGGATCTTCATATGTTTTTAAATTGACATTCTTCTTAATTGTAAGATTTATGTCACATAGGCCTATACAAATTTGCGGAAATTCACTTGATATCTTATCATTGAAGGTCTCTAGAACTGATTCGCCATATTGTTCAATGTCCCTTCTCGGTCCAGTTAAATTTAAATTAATTTGCTGTCTTTCAGCCAGATTACTTAAAACTAATACTTACACACGAAATTAATATTATTATCAATATATTGAAAATAAAATAAACACAAACAGACTTAAATTATGAAATAATCAATATTTGTAAATCAATTGAAATTCGCGGATGTAACAAAAAGCACAGCCACCTGGTTAAATGATAACTGTATAGCAATATCATCTTGAGATAAATTATAGTCATCTTGTTTTTCATTTAATTGAGGCATGGAGATTGTTTCTGTAATAATAGGCATATTATTATAGCTAACAGACTTACAGTTCTGTTATTCCGTTCCTTAGGACCTTCATACGTTTTTAAATTGACATTCTTCTTAAATGTAAGATTTATGTCACATAGGCCTATACCAATTTACGGAAATTCACTTGATATCTTATCATTCATGGTCTCTTGAACTGATTCGCCATATTGTTCAATGTCCCTTCTCGGTCCAGTTAAATTTAAATTAAGTTACTGTCTTTCAGCCAGATTACTTAAAACTAATACTTACACACGAAATTAATATTATTATCAATATATTGAAAATAAAATAAACACTGAAAACACTTAAATTATGAAATAATCAATATTTGTAATTCTATTGAAATTCGCGGTTGCAACAAAAAGCACAGCCACCTGGTTAAATAATAAACCAATTACCTTACACCGTCATCTGTTAGAATCGTATGGAACTCACAGATAATTATAACTCTTTGTTAAATAATAAACAAATAATTTGCAATAAAAAATAATGCGACTACAAATTTAGTTATATACAACCGTAGGTCTCAAGTTGGATCAAACAACACACAGTGTGCAAAATTTTATTAAAATCGGTTGAGTAGTTTAGGATTCCATCGCGGACAAACAATGTTACACGTAATTTTTATATATTGAGATAAAACAAAGTCTGATTAGTTACACTGTTTATAACTAAAGAACGGCTGGACCGATTTTTATGATCTTTGTTTTGTTGGATTTGTTTCCGCCCCGAATAGCAGATAACTATTAAAACATCGGAAAAATTAACGTAAAAATAATTATAGGTGATACGACGTTCGCTGGGCCAGCTAGTAGTTTTATATATTAAATTGTCTTAGTTGAATAGCCTTCTAGTGCATTTCCTTTGTGCGAGAGAGAGTGGTATGAGGGCGTGCGTGTGGACTGATTTATGTGTATCTTCTTTTTAAGTATGTTTAGTAGCAAGGCGTTTTTTTATTGCACAAAGTAAAAGAATTTTCTTATACATTGATATCTATGCACATGGTATTTTTACGAATGAGTGCAGTTGTGAATGGGAATGTACTGTAGATGTAGACTTTATATATATATATAGACATGAAAAGAAAAATAGATTTGGACGGGAATTTGAACCCGGGCTTCTGAATTTATACTTCAGTGCGCTACCACTTACGCCAATCAAGAACCCTCGTGCAAACATTTATTTTTCTTTATATATCTTCTCTATTTACGAGAGGTAACGAGAACCGATCTCACTGCCCTCTTGTAGCCACTATAACAAGTAAGCAAATTAAAGAGAAATTTTACTTTATAGCAGTGACGCTTCTTTATTTCGATGGTATAATTAAATTTTTGACATTGAGCAATGCAAGCCTAAACTGACATGAAAAGAAAGAAAAAAATATATATCCAATGCTTTATACCTTTTTTATATATGAGTGTATGTGTATAAATACTGTAGCCATATAAATAAACTTGTTTATATATTCATATTTTTTAATTCGCGGAACAGGAATATGAACGTACGGATAAACATTCCCGGTGCTAAAGTCCTTGAAAATTTATGTATTTATTTTCTTTAACGAAAGTCAAATTTCCACTACTACTACTACCACCATTTTTTTGTTTTGTAATACACTGAAAGTGTTGTGCAGGAGAGTATGTATAGCTGAAGAGTTGCATAAGTGTTAGACATATGGAAGAAAATTCTGCCAACATTGAATTCCCTTAGCTCGCGTTCCGAAAACACTCCGAAATGCAACATTTTGCGGGTGCCATTTCAACACAACTAATCGGCTACGAAAGTTTGAAGGTGATTCTGTTTTCCCATGGGAGGTAGTTCCTTTGTGAGAGATCACAGAACTTAAATATTCATCTACATTGTGTAACGGTTAGCTTGACAGATTAACATTCAGAGGTCATATCCAAAGTCGGCTAATTAACTAAATAAATAAGTAATTAATTGTCTCTATTGAATACAGAGGTTCATGGCCGCACAACATAAGCTCTCCATACATCCCTAGTCTTAGCTAATGTTTTCTATTCATCCACGGTAGATTTCACCTCCCCATAATCACAATGAATATGATTCTCCTCATTCTTAGACCCCCTTCTGATTTTCTTAATAAATAGCTTTCGTGTTATCTCCTTGAGTCCCTATTCGTGCCACATCCGCTTCCCACTACAGTCCACGATATTTAATTTATTATATCTTGTTTCCCATAAAGTAATAAATTCATAAATTCATTTTGAATATAAACATTCATATGCAGTATTCACAAAAACTCTTAAAATTATTTTTTTCCTATTTCAAAGTGAGAGAAATTATAATAAATAAATATATACAAGACAATGGCTGTTCCTATTATTACTTATGGATCCGAAATATGGTAAGTGACAACACAACAATCTGCCAGAATGCAGGCTGCTGAAATGAAATTCCTCAGACCAATAGCAGGATATCAAAGAACAGACAAAAACACAACACAGAAATAAGACAACTAAAAGTAGAGGAATTAAACACAATAATAGTGAAATACAGAACAAATTTGACAGAACACTTAGCAAAGATGACTGAGAATAGAATACCAAAAACAGCATACAACTATTCACCACGAGGAAGAAGTTTGGGAAAGCGAAAGAAAAGATGGAAACAGCAGCAATTTGTAGCTGGAACAGGCTAGTAAATAAGCCTAAACCGTCACGAAGAAGAAGAAAGTAAGAAACAATGTTTATCATGCATATAAAGATTGCTTGCTCATCCTTAGTCGCAACTCTGCTAAATCGAGGGGCACAGGGGGGAGAACACGTATCTCTAAAGGTACGTACACATATGCGCGCCGCGAACACGATCGGCGCGCGCGCCGCGCGCGCACGGCGCGCACACGGCGCGTGTTATGTTCGTCGAAATGATTAATTTCAACGAACCTCCTGCGATCCATAGGAAACCCACAAACCTTCAGTAGACATTTTGCAGAGCAGGTGTAACCAACCATGTCTCTACAATCACTTCAAACATGTTTTTAATCAGTTATTGAAATTTTATTTTAAAAAATTGAAGAATATGAAGGAATATTAAATGTTTACTAAAATATGAACATTTCGCCAAAATATTATGAAATATGAAAAAATATGTTGGTCTTATTTGATTATAAAATGTAAAGATACTCTATGGAGCAACAAAAATTTTATAGAACGCAAAAATAATATCAACATAAGTATAATTTACAAATGTAATACATTACAAAATTATGTATAGTACCAGTATTATTTTATTCTTTGGCATATTTCTCATTTGAGTGATTTTTTTAAGTAGATTGCTGTCGTTGTTTAAAAGGTCATGAATTTTTTCACAAGAATTTGTTAAATTATACTTCACATAAAATAACTTTCGAAGTCTCAACACTCAATTGCGATTTTTTTTTGTCCGCACTTTATTTACCAAACAATGGTGGTCGAATCAACAATGTTAACTTTGATAAGCAGTTCTCAACAATGATTTGTTATTATTAAAGTTTAACATTACAAAATTAACAAAAATAATATAAAACTCATATCCTGGTGAAATAGCTACATGGGCGGCGAAAACCGTATATTCCCTTTCCGTTCTCCCGCTTGTCTTGCATTCTTTCCCAAAAAATAGGGACTTTTTTTTAAAATGCCGCGGGACGCGGGACAAATTGTTAAAAATCGGGACTGTCCCGCCAAAATCGGGACGTCTGGTCACGCTTATTACTTATTACATCTTATAACTTTATTTATACTTGTTCAAATATTATAGCATTAAAGGAATTTAAAAATATATGATTTGTATATATATGTTTAAAATTATTAAGAATCTATCTCACCATAACATGGCCTTAATTTTTAATAAAGATGTACATGATTATTATACTAGAGGTACTTTATTGCACAAAGATACTAGTTTCTCAAAAAAAAAAGGTATAAAGGGATTCGTTATGCATTAATCAACCATTACAATAACTTACCTATTGAATATCAACATTTCACGAATGTTAAACATTTTTATAATTGTATTAAAAAAAATTTCTCATTGCTTTCTTAGTTAATTTTGTTAATTTTATTATTATTAATATTATCCTGTTTAAATATTGTATTTATATATATATATATATATATATATATATTGTGCATCTATAGTAGTTTGTATTACTTAAACTTATGCCTGAATTTGTTTTCTTGTTTTTATTGTTAATTGTTTTATGGCCATTATTTTTTGTATATTGCCCCTTAACATGAGCAATCTTGCTCTTTGGAGTCTTTGAAGAAATAAATAAATAATTAGTAATAAATGTGTTTATATATTGTATTGTTTTGTGATACTTCATACATAATATTATGAAATGAACGTCTTAAATAAATAATGTTTTCTAAATAATTTTAATTTATTCATACAATTACAGCACACACGAAAAAAAAACACATAACATTGAAAAAAAACAGGCATCTCCTTTCAATGATTTTTAAAAATGATCCTTATGTTGAGGATCCCACAATAATTGCTTGCTTCTATAAATATCAATAAGTTTTAACATGTTTTCCTCTTACCACTCCATACTCAAATAATAGGTGCGCACCGAAAACAACGAACCTCTCAGGTACCCGTCCAAATATAAACAGCGAACCATCAAAGTGTTCGTGGAAAAAACCGACAATGAGTGGATCGTGGTGAGAGACGCGCGCGCGGCGCGCGCGCCGTTCGCGCGCACCTTAAAACCCCGTCCAAATCTGACGAACATGGTGCGGCGCGCGCGCCGTTCGTGTTTGCGGCGCGCAGGTGTGTACGTACCTTAATATTACCCCATAAGAAAAACTCATGTCGGATTAGGTTAGATGACTCATATTTAGCAAACTACATCACAAAAACGCCTTTCTGCACCAGTGAACGCCATGTTTCATCAACTGATATGGCTGCCCGCTAGTGGTAAAATTTATAAGTTATGCTTTGTCAGCAAGTATGTATAAATAGGTGGAAATATACTCTTTCCTCTGATACAAGTGTTTTCGCCATTTCTTATGGTTACTGTTGTTCTACAGACCCTCGAAAATCCGGAGTAACTTCTGACTTGTTTTGTATAGTTCCTAGTGCTTGAATTCCATCTTTTTTTTTTTTTTTTCAAATTTCCCTTATTTGTTAAGTTTTCAATCACTTGTAATAATGGTATTCTATGTGTGAACATATGAAACTGAGATATAATATATAATTTTTCTTTTCACTAATAGGTGTCCCGTACCAGTTCTAAACAACCAGTCTTGGCGCAGAGCTACAGGACGCATTGGTTTGAGTTCACGTGGGGGACGACCAAATGTTTAATAATAATAATAATATAATAATAATAATAATAATAATAATAATAATAATACTTTATTTATTCTGGCAGAGTTAAGGCCATAAGGCCCTCTCTTCCACTCAACCAGCACAAATGCAAATAAATATTCGACAAATATAGATATAAACAGTTAAAGATACAATAAATGTAGCAATGTAAATGTCATGTACAAACAACATTTTATAGGGTAATAACAATAATTATACGATAATATTAATAATAATAATAATAATAATAATAATAATAATAATAATAATAATAATAATATAAATATGATACATTATACGGGAAACACCAATTAATATATATATCTTACACTGGATAATAATGAAGTCGAGGTTAGAGCAAATATAAATTTAGATTTCTTTTAAAAGATGCCAATGCCCGGCAGCCCCTTATTTCTTGTGGTAGGGAATTCCAGTTGCGAGAAGTGGAGATGGTATATGACATGGAGTGATGTGATGTCCTATGTTGCGATATATTAAGTAAGAGACTATGTTGTGATCTTGTGTTTAAGTTATGGTTTGAGGATAGATACTGGAAACGGGATGATAAATAATTGGGAATCGAGGTATGTAGGATCTTAAATAGGAGAATTAGACAGTGCGATTTTCTTCTCTCTTTTAGATGTAGCCATGACAATTCGTGGAATAATGGAGAAATGTGATCATATTTTCGAACATTAAATATGAATCTGATACACATATTATGGACACGCTGCAGTTTGTCCGACAATCCGTCACTTATGTCAGTTAGTAGAACGTCACAGTAGTCAAAATGCGGCATCAATAAAGTTTGGATTAAAATTATTTTAAGAGTTGTAGGAAGAAAATGTTTAAGTCCCTTTAGGGAATGCATTATGGAGAAGATCCTTTTAGATGTTTGTTTTACTTGCTCATGCCAATTTAAATTAGAATCTAAGTAAAATCCCAAGTTTTTAACAACGTCGGTATAAGGAATTTGTTCATTATCTAATATGACAGCCGGCATATTGCCATTGTTTATGAGGTGTAATAGCCTTGGATGTCCGATAATTATTGCTTGCGTTTTGTTTACATTTAGTTTCAGCCCATATTGTCTGGACCATAAAGATATATGCCTGAGGTCAGTGTTTACTTTGTCAATATATTCATTAATTTCGTCAGGCCTTTACGTAGAATTTCAGCCAGTATGTTTGGCGGAGAGGACCTTTGAAGGTATTAAATTTTGGAATCATTCAATTGAATTACTAGTCTGGGTAGGAAAAAAAGTATAGTGAGTAATTTGAAAAGTTACGTGAAGGAACAGTTCCAAACTAGAAAATTAGTTATAAAAGTTGAGGTTTCCGATATGATGACCAAATGTCACCTCATGCCATTGATTTCTTTTTGTGGATGTTACATAAGACTTACTGTTTGTTTCATTGAGATTGATCTGGTAAGAATGACCTAAGAGGATTTTCTTTTTAAAGGAGTGCAGTACATTCTATGTATATTAAAGTAGAGTAAGCCCATGTTTTCCCTTAACAGAGATTCTCCCCCTACAGGGAAGAATTTGAACCATACTAATTTAGTTACACTTGTTTTCGTATAGATGTCATTTGACTGGTCCGTGGTCAGCGTTCCGCCACATACTGACATATAGGAAACCAAGGTAGTACTAGGACGAGAAAATTCCGTAAAATTTGCTTAGAGGCCTTTTCATTTAGGGTTAAGGAATTTTTACGAGCCTGAAAATTTTCAGACTCGGGACCCACGGCTTGAAGTCCCTCCCGGAGGATTTTTCCATCCTAAAGAAATCCATCGACCCCGGCCAGGTTTGAACCCGCGACCCTCGGGACCAGAGGCAAGGAGCATTACCACTAGTCCACCATGGCCGACTTCTATGCATATTCATTATACTATAAACGATTTACAACTTTCTGGTAAATTATAATTTGTCTTTCATTTTATATTTTTATGAAAGAAAATAATCTCCTTAGAGATATTTGTCTTCAACTGGATGCAAATATTGGAAGACTTTTACACACTGAATTTAGAAAACATAACAAACCGTTTTATCTACCTTTTTTTCTTTAAATCTTTTAATGGAATTTTTAATATTGTACAGTCCAGTTGGTATCAGTCGTCCATGTCATACCTGAATTAACATTCGACCCCATTATTTGTGCATTTTCTTAATAACCGAGTTTTATATGTTCCTATAATGTTCTTCTATCTCCATAATTATTCATATCTTTATTATCTTCTTTTCATTAAATTTCCTTCGTCAAAAAATCCATCTCAATTGCTAATAATTACTTAATGTGATCATCTTATTTTGTATTGTTTAACACTTGCATTGATCTATGTTCGATAAGATACATTTAAATAACAAATTCTATGCGTGCGTTATGAAAGCCGTAGTTTCAATGCCGCATTCACTAAGGTTCTCCATTTTTCCTTAATCTTCTAAGATCCATCCACCCACCTACTGTAGATCTAAGCCTTCCTAATATTCTTTCCCCAGAGAGTTTATCATTGAAAAAAAGTTAATGCATTTCTACTGACATCCATTTGAGCTACACGAACACCTCATCGCATGTCAATCTTCCTGAATTAATAAATTATGATATCCCTCATTGATAAAGTGTTGTTTATTCTCTATTCTAATTCCTTATATTAGAAAATATTCGTCCT
The DNA here is from genome assembly GCA_030220185.1 of Diploptera punctata. Taxonomy (NCBI): domain Eukaryota; kingdom Metazoa; phylum Arthropoda; class Insecta; order Blattodea; family Blaberidae; genus Diploptera; species Diploptera punctata. The sequence goes on from JASPKZ010007799.1 coordinate 829,781, forward strand.
AGGTAGCTGGTAAAATGATTTCGTTTATGTTATATTTTTAATGAAACTGTAGAAAAACGTTCTTGCAAATTCATAAATTGATATAGTATTACATGATACTTATTGTGTGCTGTTGCATATTTCCACTAGCCTACGTCCTAGCTATAGGGGCATTACTTGTAATTATAGCTGATTTCATTTAATAATGTCCTTTACTTACAGGTGTATTTATCGTTCTAGATTATTTTTTTTTTCAAATTACAGAACAGCATCTGACAAATATAAAGGGTTCCGGATAAATTACATTACCCATCTTTATCATGCTAATATACATTTTCTGACTGTTTATATAACTGATTTGATTTAGATTAGATTAGATTCGATTTATTTTAGATTATATTTATTTAGCCTGGTGGAGTTAAGGTCATGTGGCCTTCTCTTCCACTCACCAGGACAAACATATATTACATCAGAATATAACAATTTAATTAACTCTAATATTAAATACTAAATAAAAATTTAATCGAAAAGATAATATCTATTATATTACGATCTATAATGCAACCAGTTAATGTTAGTTAAAATTAAGACTAAAACTAATAATAAAATGTATACAAGCAAGACATATTAAATTGTCCCTGTCTAATGTATATAAAAAACAAAGAAAAATAATGAGATACAGAAAACTGATTTTACGATTATACAATATTTAAAACAAAACAAATGAAAATATTTGTTATTCTTAATAATATTTTCATAAATAATTTAATTCGTTAATTGTTAAAAGAATACTATCAGTGAGGTGTATAAGTTAGTTTGTTATTAAATAATTCTTAAGTTTGTTTTTGAAGGATGTTATAGTTTGACAGTCTCTGACATAGGGCGGAAGGGAATTCCATGTTTTGGTAAGTGAGACCGTAAAAGATAATGAATAATATACAGTGTGATGATTTAAATATCCATGAGAAATTGCTTAAACCTTGTGCACAATTTAACATAGGGATTTTTTTTCAAAATACATGGTTATAGGATTTACATAAAAAATTATTTTTAAAAAATTACCAAAAATATTTATTGTTTAAAAAATCATAAGCTATGTTAAATTATAGCTTTAATGTACTACGTACGAACGGATTCTGAGAAAACATGCTATATCTAGGGAATCCAGATCCCTTTAAGTGGATGAGGGAATAGAACGAAAAATTCAGTTTCGCCAATTTAAGGGTTGAGTACATTTCAGAAGTACTCACATCCCTATTGATATGCATGCACAGTACAAATGCTTCTGGAAAGAAAAATAAAACACGGAGAATACTTGAGAATGCTGCAAAAGAAAATATGAGTAAGAAAGGGAGAGCTTGTATAATATCTGTGCAGAACTATTTTTATGAGAACAAATCTTATAGCCAAAAGTATATGTCATCTCGAAATAACATAATTACAACCAATACTTACTTACTTACTCACTGACACTATCAAACCCGTAGGTTCATGGCCGCGCGGACATAAGCTCTCCATATATCCCTATCCTGAGCTAATCCTTTCCAATCATTCCCTGTATAATCTACTTCCCTCAAATCATAGTTAATATTATTCTCACACCTCATTCTTGGTCTACCAACTGGGCGTTTACCCTCTGGCTTTCCTACAAGAAGCTTCCATGCAAGTCTTTCTTCCCCATACGTGCAACATGGCCTGCCTTATTATATCTGGCTTCCTATAAAGACTATGTAGTTCATTGTTAAGTAGTCTTCTCCATTCACCTGTCTCTTCATCTCTCTTTGGTCCAAAAATTTTTATAAGTACTTTATTCTCAAATACCTGTAATCTCCTTTCCTCCCTTAAATTAAGAGTCCATGTTTCGCACCCATATAATATAACTGGTAGAATAATAGTTTTATATATTTTCAGTTTAACGTTTTTTGAAAGGAGTTGGGACATCAAGAGTCTCTGCAATGCATAATAGCACGCATTTCCAGAATGTTTAATTTCTTTGTGCATCTCATTCCTATTTGTGATTATTGTTCCTAGGTATTTGAATTTAGCCACTTCCTCAAAATTTCCCTCATTTGTCATTAGCTGTCCATTTCAATTATATAATGCACCTCTATGTGTGACCATATATTAATTACAACCAATAAACAAACATAATTATAAGAATACTACATCTTGAAAATTGTTCATAACGTTTTCTTGATGACATAATATCAAGAGAAACAACTTTTGCTTACCTAGTGAGTCAATATTAACCAACTGGAGCTCTTTCGGAAGTTATCTTCCATCTTCTGCAGGTTGAGTTATCGTTACTTGTTGTGTACGGTAAATGTATACTCCAACTGTTTGTAGCAGCAACTGACTTGTTTTTGACGATCTCGGAAAATGGGTTTGACTTGGGTGCATTCTCATTAAGAAGTGAGGTGTTGTTTGTTTCCTTTATAATTTCGAGATCTTCAAATATATTTATCCTAGCTGGAATATTTTCTCGGTGGATTATCGTGAGTGTTTTCAATTGTGTTCATTCGATGACCTGCGTTAATGAGATGTTTAGCATAGCTTGATTCATCACCCGCGTGTATGAAATATTTTAGGTGTACTGAAATTTCTGCTTGTCCTGCCAACATAAAATTTATTACAATCTTTACATGTTAGTTTGTAGACTCCCTTGTTGTTGAATTTGTTGTGTTCTTCTATGCCATTGTATATTATGTTGTTTAATTTGTTTCCTGTTTATAAGCTATGTTAATGCTTTTATTTATCTTTTTCAAAGTTCTGGCTAGTTTTGTGGTTTCATTTCCTGTGTATGTTAATCTTACACATGTTTTGTTATTATTAGATTCTCTTTCAAGTTTTGTTATATTGTTTGCGTCATTTTTTCTTTTTTGTTTCTTCATAAGCTTATCAATGAACACAATTGAAAACACTCTGGACGATTAGAAAACATTAGCTAGGATAGGGCTGTATGGAGAGCTTATGTCCGCGCGGGTATGAACCTAAGGATTCGATAGAGCTAGTTATTATCAAAATAATATTCTCGCAAACGTAGTAGTTCCCCTTTAAGAAGTGCACATATAGCGAAAGTATTTTTAAATTAAATATACGTAGTTATCTTTAATTTTAATCGTTGAGATTGCAAGTAAATTACCAATAATCAGTGACCTCATGATTGATAGATTAACAGCAAAATAGTTGAAATTTCATCCGTCAAGTGTTTAAAATATATGGTTCGAAGGTAAACCAACATTAATTGGAGGACTTTGTGCAGAAAGCAGTGATGAAGCGTATTTACAGTTAATGCACAACATTATTTTGCCGTGTGATTTGATTAGGGAATCAAAATTTACCAACGGAATTAGATGTTAATTGAAAATACATAATCCATCAAATATGGACAATAAGTGTGTGAATATGCCACCGAAATGTGTACATATTTGATTTCGCTATTACAGAACCACTCTTACATTGTTATTCATAAACTTATGTCATGAAATGTAGCGTCATTATCCGTGTGATGTATAAAATCACCTAACTCGTATCCGGACTGATACTAGAACGAGGGATGAGATGAGATGAAAGATCTATTAAATTGAACATCTATGTTATACAAGAATTGTTTTACGGAAAAAGATTCTTCCAATTATAACTAATTAACCTACTGGCGTCCACCGCTATGGTCTCGAGGTAGCGTGCTACCTTGTCACGCAGCGGGCCCGGGTTCGATCCCCGGTCGGGGCAGTTTTCTGGGTGACGTTTTTATCGGGGTTTTTTCCTTAACTGTAAGACAAATGTCAGGAAAACTTTAAAGCCCAAACGGTCCCCGAATTCATATGGCCATCATCATCATCCTTCACCGGTGTGGAAAGCAACGGGAAGCTACCAGACCTAAAATTCCCTAGTAAAGCTGCAGGCATAGCATGAAAATGCTATCATTGCAGTGAAGGACCTGCCTTCGGGCAGAATTACTATGGATGGATGAAACTTACTGGCACTATCGAACCCATAAGTTCATGGCCGCGCCGACAAAATTCTCCACACATCCCTATCCTGAGCTTATGTTTTCCATTCATCTCATGTTAAATCTACTTCTCTCAAATCGTGGTTAATACGGAGGGTTGTTTCCGATTTCTGATAACGATTTGCCAAGTAGATTGTGACGTTGGAGTGTGAGTCATCAGGACAGGAGCGTACAAGGTGATGAAACCAGTCAGTGTGCTGCTTCTGTTACACTCGCACGCGTGTTTCTCTCATAATGCCTAATCAGATAGACCCGTTTTGGGAAGTGTACATTACTGCCCTTTCCGACGCTAATTATAGTTATTCCGCGATTATTGAGACTTGCAAAAACGTAATTTTATGGTGTAAAAGTGTGGAATTAGCTCAGTGTTTAATAAAATGGAAAAGGGTAGCTTGGGATTAATTCCAAAAGAAAAAAAACGGGAAAATCCACAACCTGCTACTACCCGCACCCCAGATGTAATCAGAAAGGTCAAGGTCCTTATCTCTGGTGGTAACCCTGCCACACAAAGGGTGATTGCGAACAGATTGGGAATATCCCTTAAAACTGTAAACACCATAATAAACAAAGATTTAAACATGGAGAAGCGCCACTAAAGCAGGGTTCATAAATTGTTGCCACGTCACATTGCCGAATACCGCACCAACAGCAGGAAACTATGAAAAGCATCTGGCAGGAGAAAAATAGACATTTTTGGTCACACTTGATGAAGCATATGTTTATCTAGGAGACTGCAACAAACCCCAGGCAATTTGCTAAAGAGAAAGGGGTGAAAAAAATTCAAAAGTGGTATGCCGTTTGCAGAGAAAATTTCTCCAAGGGATTTATGGTCATCGCGGGATTTTGCTGCAATGAAAAACTGACCATTCGTAGAGTGTCTAAAAAGGCCAAAATGAACTCTCAGTACTACCAGAAAGATGTTCTCGTACCAATTTACCCGACTGCAATCCCAGATCTCTATGGTACAGACAAAAATAAAGTCTGGGTGCACCAAGACAAGGCCTCCAGTCACACTTCGGGTTCATTCCTGGTGTTCCTGGAGAGAATGGAGCAGACAACTGGAATATATGGTATTCTATTCAGCAACATCCCAGTGAAGTCTCTGATGCATCACCAATGGATATTTGTGCCTTTGGACTCTTCAAAATGGCACTGGGAAACAGGCATCCTCGAACATTACACGGTCTCTGGAAATCGTGTAAAGAGGAGTGGGAACTTCTAGACATGGCTGTGCCTTTGTAAAAGTCTTCTGCAGCGGAAACTCCAATGCTGAACCATAGCTCGGGTGAAGAGCCACCAATTAGAGCATGCTCGATGGTAGAGATACAGCTTTTCTTAACGTAAAACTTAAAAATCATTTGTTATCAGAGATCAGAAACAACCCTCCGTAATAGTAGCCTACCTCATTCTTGGTCTCCCAATTGGGCATTTTCTCTCTGGTTTTCCTACAAGAAACTTCCATGCCCCTCTTTCATAACCCCATTTTTTGCCACATTTCCATCGCAGTCTACAAGACTTAACTGTTCTTATTATATCTGGTTTCCTATAAAGATCATGTAGCTCACCGGTTTGTCTGTTTATCTCTCTTTGGTTCAAAATTTTGTTCTAAAAACTATATTCTCAAATATACGTAATATTTTCTCCTCTCTTAAAGTAAGAGTCCGTGTTTCGCTACCATATAATATAACTGGGATAATAAGAGTCTTATATTCTACCAGTTATGCAATCCATCCATCCATCCATCCATAGTAATTCTGCCCGAGGGCAGGACCATCACTGCAATCATGGCATTTTCATGTTATGCTTGCAGCTTTACTAGGGAATTGTAGGTGTGGTAGCTTCCCGTTGCTTTCCACACTAGTGAAGGGTGATGATGATAATGATAAGGATGATGATGATGGCCATATGATTTCGGGGACCGTTTGGGTCTTAAAGTTTTCCTGACATTTGTCTTACAGGTGAGGAAAAACCACGATAAAAACCTCACCCAGAAAAACTGCCCCGACCGGGATCGAACCCGGGCCCGCTGCATGACAAGGCAGCACGCAACCTCGAGACCACAGCGGTGGACAGTTATGTAATATGAACTTGATTTTTTTTATTTTAAAAATGAGAAAATATTACGAGTATAAGAATAAAGTGCTTAGGAAAATGTTTGTACCAAAGAGAAGCGAACAGACAGCTGAATAGTATAAACTGCATAACAGTGAGTGAGGTAATAATTATGGAAACTAGATGTAATAAGAACAGTTAAGCCTCATAGATTGCGATGGACAGGACATGTGGCACGAATGGAGAGTGAAAGAGTGGCATTAGAAATATTTTGTAGGAAAAGCAAAGGTAAAGATCCCAGTAAGTAGACCAAGAATGAGATCAGAGAATAATATTAATCATGTTTGATGAAGGTGAATTATACAAGAAAAAGTATGCATTAGAAAATAGCATCTCAAGATGGGAATGTATTATGCTGCGTAGCCATAACTATTCGGGTTCGATAGTAGCAGTTACTTAGTCATACACGATGGCCCATAACTTAACAAGCGAAGAAGTAATTAAACTGTGACCTCTGTGCGATGACCGGGAAAACTGGCTACATATTATATCATTCTGTAAAGAGACAGAGCAACTTAGATTACAGTTGCTGCCGGAGAGATTTCTCAGGTCGGATCATGGGAGAGTGGCGTGTTGGGATCTTTAAGGACGGGTCGAGAGTGAAGTCAAAACATGCACAGTAAGAAAATTGAGGGATAGGTAAATCGGAGATCGATAAGGAAATATGTATATTCAATAATAAGAATCTCAATGTGGTCTTTGTTTTCGATCTTCAATTATATTATATAATTAGTAATGTTAATAAGATGAATAGCAAAGTGCATTTGATGTCTGCAGGGGTGGGGGCGATATACGTTCGCTTGTGTGGATGGGATATATGTGTGTGTTTTTTCTCTCTTTTTTCTTTGATTTGTTCTGTAGCATTTTTTTATTATTACTTTTTATAGCTATACACATGGTCATTTTATGTATTGATAATGGAATTTATTGCCTTTTTTTCAAAAGAAAGAAAATACATATGCATTTACAATGCGCAAGGGCCTGCTTGGCCCTTGAGAGTAGATGTGATTATTGTGTATATACTGTAAACGTTGACTGTATATATGTTCATTGTTTTATACATTTTTTATGTACGAGTGTAAGTGTCTAGCCTTGCATTATTTGTTTATATATTCTTATGTTTATTTTATTTTATATGCTTGGAAAAATAATGCACATACGGTCAAGCAGACCCGTGCGCAATGTAAATGCAAATGTATTTCCTTTCTTAAAAAAATCAATAAATTTCATTAATGCTGCTAAGTTATACACGGATGTCGGGCTGTCACACCATCAAGGGGCAGGTGAAAATAAATAGAATTATAAGGATGATAATTATATGTATGTACAAGTTTTTATCAGGAAAAACGGGAGAAATTCCGAAAAAAAACCTGTACTGCCTCCGACTCGTTCGTCATAAATCCCACATGGAATAATCAAGACGCGCACTCGGGATCCAGAAGTGGAGGGTAAGTGACTAACAACTTGCGCCACTCAGCCCCTCCTATGATGCATAATAAGTGTATGCCCGTACGTGCCTCGTGGAGACTCGGGTGCTCCCTTGCGGGAGTTTCTTAACCAAGTTAATTTAATTACGCCTATTCACCTACAGATTTCAACGAGTAGCTTGTGATAGGCGACTAATGTACTACTTTGACGGATGAAGTGCGGTTAGATTTTTCACAGAGGCCTTTTTTATTCAGGCCTGCGATTCTTTTACGGGCCTGAAAATCTTCAGACGAGGGACCCACGGTGAAAAGTCTCTTCCAGAGGAACTGCTCCTTGGATTTTTCTGTCCTAAAAATCCATTGACCTCGGCTGGGTTTGAATCCACGACCCTCAGTACTAGAGACAAAGAACATAACCACTAGACCACTGCAACCGAGATAATGTATAAAAATTTACTTAAAATACAAACGCTTTACATGGCCTTTGTTCATATAATTTCCTGCCAAATGTTACAGGACAACTATAATGGCTATAGAACAATTTCTACATGCATTAAACAACTTGGATTATAATGAAGAAACAATCTCTGTTAGAAAGATCAAACCTCTTCGTATTCTCCAATCGACAGCCGGATAAATTGCCCTGGAGCAAAACAATGTAGTATTTCATATTTAGTTTCTGAAATATATTTATATTCACGAATTTCGTTATTAGAGATGTAAAAATTATTTAAATATTCAATAATACTTCATAACAGTTGTCCACCGCTATTGTCTGGAGTTAGCGTGATTCTTTGTGAGGCAGCAGGCCCGGGTTTGATCGCCGGGTGAGGTATTTTCGGGTTTTTCTCACCTGTATCATAAATTTTAGGAAACGTGAAGGAGCAAACGGTCCCGTAACACCATTATGGTCATCATAATCATCATCATTCATAATCGCCTTAGATTAAGTTTAGGATTAAGGACACTCCTGGCGCATCACAATCATCATTATCACCCATCATATCACCGGGGTAGCGTAACCCCGCCTTCCAGGCGCCCCAACTTCTGAAGTTGGTTACAATTTCGTCAATGTCGGGGGAGAATACCACAAATGCCGAAATGACAACGTGAGCCATTGAATAAAAAAAATGTCTTAACAGATGCTTCTTCCAAAAAAAACCCGTATCAGAATCATTCGTTAATCAGAGACAAAATACGGCACATACCTTTGAAAGTTTTTTTTCCCTTACATTCTGTAATTATTAAACCCAGTTAACTAAAACAGACTTTGCTTTTTTAGAGATTTAGGATTGTTTTGAAATACATTCAATTAGAGCTCACGAGTTTTTAATTGCAATTAGTCGAGTAAGAAATGAGGAGATAAATTAATATCTAACCCGAGAGGCAGAAGATAAAAACAGCCCAATTATAAAACAATGGATGTACAAAATAAATAATAATAATAATAATAATATGCAATTTTACATTTTTATTTAGCGATTACAAAAACAAACCACGGTCTCCATATTTCACAGGATATTTCAACATATTGTAGTTGCGGTGGAGATAGAACACTTCTAATTCCTTTAATTTAACTTCACTCCAGTTTATACAACATTTCCTAATATTATTTATTTATTTATTTCATAATTATTCGCTTTGCAGGAATATATAAGTATTCCCTTTTCAATCTCTCATAAACTCAATGATTCTTATAGTTCACTTATTCACTCTCTCAAAAGTCCTACATTAATTTACTCTTCGTTAATTTTTTTTAACATATTGAGTTTCAGTGGTTATCACTGTGACGTTCTCGAATCCCACTCGTGGATAGATGATCCTTCTGGGCCCAAAACGCTCCATTTTGTTTTCAAATTTTAAAAAAATAATTTGTATTCGATAGGAAAAATTTGCATCCAAATTGAAAATACTTTGTAAAAGTATAAAGTAGACCTATATCCTTTTGTAGTCCCTATGCATCCCGAGCATTAAAAGGACACGGTTTTCTGGAGAGTATTTTTAATTCCTGGATTATGTACTTACATTTCTGATCACACATGGACATATATTCCCTCTCCATATGACTAAAAATAAATCCATAACAATAGGAAACTCGGAATTAGTCTCCACGACAACTTACGTTGTTTTCAGTAAGAATGCAAATCAACTAGAACTTTGTCGAGAGAATTAAAATTTAATATCTAAGACAAAGTTCTGAGGAGGCGTTTATAATAAGTTCATAGCACAAAGAAAACTTGATAATTGAAAACAACAGATTACAGTTCTTACTGAATGTGTGCAATCGATAAAAATTATCCGAATAAATATCGCAATAAATAAAGGAATAAAGAGAAATAAAATTCCAAAGAACCAAGCTACGTAATGACGGTAACCATACAATATATTAATTATAATATTGATACCTGGTAATTTAGTCGTCCTCAACTAAATTTTCAAGTTATTCCAATATGGAGGCCTTTCAAAAACAATGTTTCATCTTCTACATTTTAACTGGTACCAGTTAAAATATGGAGGCCTCTCAAAAACAATGTTTCATCTTCTACATTTAAACTGGTACCATTTAAAATATGGAGGCCTCTCAAAAACAATATTTCACCTTCTGCATTTTAACTGGTACAATTTAAAATATGGAGGTTTCTCAAAAACAATGTTTCATCTTCTACATTTTAACTGGTACCATGTACAATATGGAGGCCTCTCAAAAACAATGTTTCATCTTCTACATTTTAACTGGTACCATTTAAAATATGGAGGACTCTCAAAAATAATGTTTCATCTTCTACATTTTAACTGGTACCATTTAAAATATGGAGGCCTCTCACAAACAATGTTTCATCTTCTACATTTTAACTGGTACCATTTAAAATGTGGAGGCGTCTCAAAAACAATGTTTCATCTCCTACATTTTAACTGGTACCATTTAAAATACGGAGGCGTCTTAAAAACAATGTTTCATCTTCTACATTTTAACTGGTACCATTTAAAATATGGAGACGTCTCAAAAACAATGTTACATCTTCTACATATTAACTGATATCATTTAAAATATCGAGGCGTCTCAAAATCAATGTTTCATCTTCTACATTTTAACTGGTACCATTTAAAATATGGAGGACCCTCAAAAACAATGTTTCATCTTCTACATTTTAACTGGTACCATTTAAAATATCGAGGCCTCCCAAAAACAATGTTTCATCTTCTACATTTTAACCGGTACCATTTAAAATATGGAGGCCACTTAAAAACAATGTTTCATCTTCTACAATTTAACTGGTACCAGTTAAAATATGGAGGCCTCTCAAAAAAAAATTTCATCTTCTACATTTTAACTGGTACCATTTAAAATATGGAAGCCTCTCAAAAACAATATTTCATCTTCTACATCTTAACTGGTACCATTTAAAATATGGAGGCGTCACAAAAACAATGTTAATCTGTAAGACGATAAACACTGAAAACTCAATTTTGAAATTTTGGATTTTATCCGAATTCTTTACATTATAAATTCCGCACACAGTCTCTAGATAGTATTTCTTGCATTTTTTAAGTTTCGACAAATTTGACATTTTCTGATCAAGCTGTAAGAATATAACATTCTACAACATAATTTTGAAATTCTGTACGTATACTGAATTTTTTGCATTATAAACGCTTTACACATTCTCAGGAAAGTAATTTTGCAATTTCTTAATAATCGAGAATTTTCACATTTTTTGTTAATCTGTAAGACGATAACCACGGAAAATTCAATATTGAAAATCTGGATTTAGTCCTTATTTTTTTGCATTAAAAATCCCGGACACAGTCTCTAGATAGTAATTTTGCATTTTTTGAAGTTTCGAAATATTTGACATTCTCTGGTCAAATTGTACGAATATAACATTTTCCAACACAATTTTGAAATTCTGTACTTATACTGGTTCTTTTGCATCATAAACGTTTACTTCAAAATTGTGTTGGAAAATGTTATATTTTTACAGTTTGAACAGAAAATGTCAAATTTTTCGAAACTTCAAAATATGCAAAATTACTATTTAGAGAATGTGTCCGGGATTTTTAATGCAAAAAATAAGGACTAAATACAGAATTTCAAAATTGAATTTTCCGTGGTTTTCGTCTGACAGATTAACAAAAAACTGTAAAAATTCCAGATTATTAAGAAATTGCAAAATCACATTCTTGTAAAGCGTTTATAATGCATAATATGCAGTCTAAGTACAGAATTTCAATATTATGTTGGAAAATGTTATATTCTTACAGATTGACCAGAAAATGTCAAATATTTCGAAACTTCAAAAAATGCAAAAATACTATCCAGAGACTGTGTCCGGGATTAAAAAAAAAAAATAAGGACTAAATCCAAAATTTCAAAATTGAGTTTTCCGTGGTTATGGTCTTACAGATTAACAAAAAATGTAAAAATTCTCGATTATTAAGAAATTGCAAAATTAATATCTTGAGAGAGTGTAAACCGTTTATATTGCATTAAATGCAGTCTAAGTACAGAATTTCAAAATTGTGTTGTACAATGTTATTGACAAGAAAATGTTAAAATTCTCGTAACTTCAAAAAATGCAAAAAATACTATCTAGAGGTTGTGTCCGGGTTTTATAATGCAAATAATTCGGAATAAATCCAAAATTTCAAAAGTGAGTTTTCCGTGTATATCGTCTTAGAGATTAACAAAAAAATGTAAAAATTCTCGATTATTAAGAAATTGCAAAATTACTTTCTTGAGACAGCGTAAAGCGTTTATAATGCAAAAAATGCAGTCTAAGAACAGAACTTCAAAATTGTGTTGGAAAATGTTATATTCTTATAGTTTGACCAGAAAATGTCAAATTTTTCGAAACTTCAAGAAATGCAAAAATACTATCTAGAGACTGTGTCCGGGATTTATAGTGCAAAAAATAAGGACTATATCCAACATTTCAAAATTGAGTTTTCCGTGGTTATCGTCTTACAGATTAACAAAAAAATGTAAAATTTCTCGATTATTAAGAAATTGCAATACTACTTTCTTGAGACAACGTAATGAGTTTATAATGCATAAAATGCAGTCTAAGTACTGAATTCCAAAATTGTGTTGCAAAATGTTATATTCCTACAGATTGACCAGAAAATGTCAAATATTTAGAAACTTCAAAAAATGCAAAATTACTATCTAGAGACTGTGTCCGGGATTTATAATGCAGACGATAATGACTATGTGTCATGGCGGCTAGCTACTAACACGCACAAGTTACGCTCCAGGTTTTAAGTTACTTTTCAGCAGGTGCCATCGTTATTTCATAGTTAAAGTTGTATATTCGTAGTCAGTTTAAGTTTAAATTTATATTAGTTAGTGTCAAAAGTGTGTACATTTAACAACATGGGAAAAAACACACGTAATTCAAACAATGATTCGACAAGTTCTACGGAGGAAGCAGTGAAACGTGTGGTGAAAAAGGCGCTATAGGATCCCGGTACTCTGCAGGTGTTTGTGTCCATGTTGCGGGACCAGGTAGTGGCGGAACTGCAGAAGACCATCCAGGACAACACTAAAGTAATTGAGGATCTGAAAAAGACCCTCGATGAAAAAGACAGAAAGATTGAGGTGTTGGAAAATAAAATAGACGATCTAGAACAATACCAGAGACGTCAATGCCTCAGGATTTTTGGTGTAAAAGAAGAGGCCGGAGAGGACACTGACCAGAAAGGTGGCCAAAAAAATCGGTGTCGATCTATCAGTGACAGACATTGACAGAAGTCACCGTGTTGGTGTTAATAATGCAGAAAGACCGCGGACTATAATAGTGAAATTTGTTAGTTACCGCAAGCGCAGTGAAGTTTTTCTAAGCAAGAAAAAGTTGAAAGGAAGTGGGGTCACTGTTCGCGAGGACCTAACGAAGTGTCGCTATCGCCTGCTACAAGACAGTATACAAAAATACGGTATTCAAAATGTATGGACAATGGACGGTGCCGTCATAGCCAAAGTAAATGGCGAAAAACGCAAAATTAGATCTTCTACGGATATCAACTAGATAGGACCTGAGTGTGAAATATGTTTACTTTATTTGTCTTTTCTTTGCTAACAATTATATTGTTAATTTATTTCTAATTTAGGTAAGTTTTAAGTTTATTATTTTTTATTTAGGACAACTTACTTGTTTTATTTTCATTTTTTAAGTTATTTGTTTAGCTAAATTATTTTAATTTTATTAGAGTTATTACAGTACATAGTTTATTTTTACTTTCTGCTATTGGCAACATTGAGCTGACAAATGATGAATTATTTGCAACCCCTGACTCACTCACCTTCTCCAATCACCCTCTTATTGTGCAGACAGCTTTTAAACACAGGTAGCAACATTCCTCAATCCCTACCATCCCCTCCAAAAACAACTACCAGTCTACTTAGGAATGCATTTTCTATTGATAAATCATCACTTAAAATCGCTCACGTAAATTCACAAAGCATTCTGTCCCACTTTGATGAGTTTGAAACCATATTTTCATCTCTTGGACTGAGCGCCATTTTAATTTCGGAAACCTGGCTCACCCCATCCATGCCTTCTTCCCTTGTTCACCTAGACGGATATACACTGCTCAGAAATGACAGAATAGATAAAAGAGGTGGAGGAGTTTGTGCCTTTATATCAAATGAGCTTAATCCAAGAATTGTCCACAAGTCCCCTTCTGTATATTCCGCTCGCCCCGAGTTCTTATTCGTAGAAATTCAAGCCAGTCTAAAAAAATGTCTCTTATGCATTGTATACAAACCTCCAAAAATTGGGCACCTTTCGGATCTAGAAAACGCTCTGAACGATTCATTGCTCATTATGAACACGTTATTGTCGCAGGCGATTTTAATACAAATCTTCTTCAGACTGACTCACCAGCCATACAACTTAAAAATATCTTCCAAAGCTTTAATATGACCATTGTTCCTCTCTCGGCCACACATCATACTGCTACTACCGACACTCTACTGGACTTAATAGTGACTACACATCCACAGAAAGTACTGTCATATGGACAAATTCCTGCTCCTGGCATATCTGCTCGTGACATTGTATTCGTAGAATACTCACTCCAATGTCCTAAAAGACGCTCTAAATTGATTACGTACAGAAATTTACAAAACATAGACGATACTAAACTAAAATCAGACGCTTTAGAACTACCTTGGTATTCAATATGGAATCTTAGATCAGTTGATGAAAAAGTAGACACATTTAATACACTGATACTACAACTATACGACAGACATGCACCAGTAAAAACCCGACGATTTTCCCGCTCCCCTGCTCCCTGGATGAATGATTCAATACGTGAACTTATGTCAAAACGAGACAAAGCATACCGAACATACAGACGACATAAAAATGACGAGAACTGGCAACTGTACAAACAACTTAGAAACACAACTACACAAACTATACGTAATGCCAAACTACGACACGCCCACAGTATAATCGGACCTGAAATAAGTGCACGGGACACTTGGCGAAATCTCCGTGCAATGGGACTTAGACAGTTGAATCCCTCAACTGACTCTATAGACATTTCTGTAGATGACTTAAATGAATATTTTACCTCAATACCCATGACACCTCCAGACAACAAGACTAAAATAGACATTCTTAAAGACTTATCCCCATCCCCACATATAGGAAGAGATAAATTTTACTTTACGACATTTCGCCTATAGACGTTAAAAAAGCACTCAAGCGGATTAAATCCAATGCGCAAGGAACAGACAACATCAGCATTTTAATGCTAAATAAAATCATTGACATTATACTACCCACAGTGACTCATATTTTCAATGCTTCCCTTATAACTTCTATCTTCCCTATTGTATGGAAACAGTCTAGAGTTCGGCCTATACCAAAAATAAGTACACCTACTAACTGTAATGACTTCCGACCGATTAGCATCCTTCCGACATTTATCTAAAGCCCTGGAATATATTGTACATAAGCAAATGACTGATTATCTCCAAGAAAATCACCTCCTTGATCCTTATCAATCCGGCTTTAGATCTGGTCATAGAACAACCACAGCTTTGCTAAAAATTACCGAAGATATTCGTGAAGCCGTGGACAGACGTCAATTGACTCCTTTAACCTTACTTGACTTCAGCAAAGCTTTTGACACAGTAGACCACGACTTACTTATGATAAGCTCAAGCACCTACATTTGTCTGACAGCGCTGTTATCCTGGTTCGACTCATACCTGCACGGTCGTCAACAATACGTTTCATTAAACTCTAGATCTTCGTCTTGGCGTAACGTGCCAGCTGGTGGCCCCCAGGGCAGTGTTCTCGG
>JASPKZ010007800.1:0-77500 GCA_030220185.1 Diploptera punctata
TCACGGTAGCCTCTGCCAGCTCCTGTAATTTCCTTCCTCAAGATATCAGGTGTTGCCGCACACTTGACACTTTTAAGTCTCGCTTATACAGTTATCTAATCCTTTTTCTATTATTTAAATTTATACTATGTCATTCATAATTTTTCTCGTTTTTTATATATGTTGTAAAACTAAAGTAGTCCCACTACAGGCCTCAGGAGACCCTTGGGGTAGTAGGAGGTTAAGGCTCCCACTTTTCTGGACAATCGGCACCGGGTTGTCAGCTCTGCGTGACGACCGCCTTTACCCACAGAACAAGTGTCTGGTACTCATTTCCGTTAGAGGCTGAGTCGACCCCAGGGTCATAGTGCCGCCAGAAGGTTTAGGTCAGTTTAAAAATCCTGTACCCACCGGGACTTGAACAATCGACTTTCCAGCTTGTAGCGCAGTGCCTTAACCACTACGCTACGACGCGGCGTGCCCCCATATATCTTGTACATATTATATTTAATTCGTTAAATCTAGGGTAAATCTAGGGTAAATAATAAATAATAATTGCTTTGTATATATAGCATGTAATCGTTTACGTTTATTGTAATTTAGATACAAGACATTTTTTTTCTATTTTTTAAAACCTGGTTGAGTGAAAGACAAGGCCTTAAGGCATTAACTCTGCCAGATAAAATAAAGCTATTATTATTATTATTATTATTATTATTATTATTATTATATTATTATTATTATTATATGGTACGAGTGGGGAATACAAGAGGGGCATGTAAACTCTGAAGGAAAACCAGAGAAAAACTGCCCAGTAAATAGGACAATATTGAGCTGAGAGAATAGTATTAACCATGATTTGAGGGAAGTAGATTATACAGGGAATGATTGTATAACATTATCTCGGGATGTGGATGTATAGAGAGCTTATGTTCTCGCTGTCATATATTCAATTTTGTCAGTGAGTTAGTTACTTTACTTTTTACTTTTGAGGGTCTCTCCACTTTTCAGCGGTTACCCTCAGTGAGTTAGTTAATTAATAAATAACCCACTGGCACTATCAACGCCGAGGTTCAAGTTTATCAAACATGACTCTCCATTCATCCCTATCATGAACTAACGTTTTTCCAGTGCAAAGATAAGTTCTCCATACGTCCCTATCCCGAGCTGGAATTTTCAAGTCTGTTTATATCACCTCCCAAATCATTGGTTAATATTTTGTCGTCATTCCACCTCACTCTTATAATAATATGTGTGTGTTTCAATGTCACCCACTGCACTTCCCGTACTTCAGATTCTGCTCTGGGCAAAATGATAGCATTAATGTGGTCTACTTTAAATTTACGCACCACTTCCTTAGACCACTTTACGTAATTGATTTATTTTTGTATTTTCTACTGAGAGGAGTGTAGGATGAGTGTGTAGTGTAAAGTGTGATGTATGAGGGATGCTGATGAAGAAAAGGGAGAAGGTGAAACCTGGTGACGACATGTAGCCTGCTCTTGTCGAAAATCACCTAAAGGGTCGCAAAGACTTAATGTCACCATCTGACGGACGAATCACTACAACACTTTTGAAATTCATATTAAAGCACCGTTGAGGTTATGTAATAAGATGTTAATTACATAATTTTTTACCTGGTAAATCAGTCGTCCTCAACTAAATTATTAAACTTCTTCAAGTTATTCTAATATGGAGGCCTTTCAAAAACAATGTGTCATCTTCTGCGTTTTAACTGATGTTCCAGTTAAAACGCAGAAGATGACACATTGTTTTCGAAAGGCCTCTGGAACTGGAACATCAGTTAAAACGCAGAAGATGACACATTGTTTTCGAAAGGCCTTCATATTAGAATAACTTCAAGAAGTTTAATAATTTAGTTGAGGACGACTGACTTACCAGGTAAAAAATTATGTAATTAATATCTTATCACTATAACAGTCTATTGTACAACGAAACTCAGTATATCATATTAAAATAAACCAAGGACGGTATTGTCCGAAAGTGAGCGAAATCCGACAATTTGAAGTGTAGGTTTACCTGAAATCCGAAATTACAAATAGACAAGCAACCGCCATGTTGGTTCTTCGCAGTGTAGCCTATACCGTATAATTTAATCAACACTTAATATGTAATTTATTTAGTCGTAGCAGCGCACGCCAGGTATTAGCTAGTGTATATACAGTGAGTTTCACTCGACTTGCGGCCACTAGCGTAGACATTGTGTGGGCAGTGCGAGTTGACGACTCAATGCTTGCAGTCACTTTTCCCGCTATCGGCCGCAGGTCGAGTTATATATATATATATATATATATATATGTGTGTGTGTGTGTGCGTGCGTGTGTGTGTGTGTGTGTGTAATAGTTCTCTAGCGGCCACAGTTTTTAAATCAAAATCGAAAAATAAAAATAAATTATAAAAAGGTAAGGCCGAGTTTGTTGACCAGCAAAATCGGACCAATGGGAGTTGACTTGGCCTCATACAAAAATTTAAAAATAGGTCTAGGATTAGCAATTTTTACTTTCTTAAAGAAAATTATTATGTGACTCTCCAAAATTCAGTGAAATCGGATCGTTGCAATCGGGGGTTTATCTGAAACCCGAAATTAAATAATTACTCTAGCACCGCCATGTTTGCTTTGTCGTAATATATCTGTACATAATCGTTAACTTTGCAGTGTATTCTGTAAGGTACGTTGGTTTAATTTTGTTTAATATTCTTATAAAGTCATGAAAATATTAATCATTAAAAATCATTTGAAGCGTTGTCAAGTTATACAACAGATAGCATTAGGTAATAACTTTCGGATATGTATGGTACGTTTTCACTGAGGTCCGACACATTTAAGTAAACTGACATAAAAGAATAATTTGTTCAATTTAGGAATTAACCAAAAAAATACATATTCCGTAAACCAGCACAATGGGGCCATAAATTGGAATATCTGAAAAATTCGGTTAGTTTATGCAGTTCCTGCACGACGACATATTTTAACACCAGATAGGAAAAACATCGGCCGCGGTAGTCTAGTGGTTATAATCCTTGCCTCTAATCCCAACGGTCGCGTGTTCAACCCCGACTTAGATCGATGGATTTTTAGGAAGTAAAAATCCAAGAGACAAATCTTCAGCGAGAGACTTTAATCTGTGTGTTCCTAGTCTGAAGATTTTGAAGCTTGTGAAAGAACCCCAAGCTTGAAAAAAGAAGCAGCTGAGCTAAATTGAACCTACTTTCCTCCATTCTATACTAGCCGCAAGGAAACATTAATGTGAAAAAAAAAAACAAAAACCACGTGGGGTTTGACCACATCACAATTATTCTCTTTTCATCTATAGTATTTATCACGCAGAAAATAGTTAATGGTTAAATGTCTAAATACAACTGCAATAACATGTTTAAGAAATGTAAAATGTACAGTACATAATTAATGACGAATGTTGTATTTTTTATCAATCTAAAATGTTATACAGTTTATGTTAATGCCTCACCATGAGTAACGCCGTGCAGTGATACATTACTTTATTCTTCTCTTATACAAAGAGTATAGTGACACCTTAGTTGCCAGTTCCTGGAATTCCTTCCCTCCGGATATCAGGTGTCGCCGCACACTTGACACTTTTAAGTCACACTTGTACAATTACTTTGTTGTTAAATAATTATTTTTTTCTCCATGATTAAATGTATTCTCTGTCATTAATAGTATTTTTGGGCGGTGCAAGTTAACATTTAAACATCGCCTACTTAAATGCAATAAATATTCATAAAATAATGCATTTAGCCCTGAAATGTAATTATCTCTAAGTCATTTTATTCGTAAATGTGGGAAAAAAGTGGGACAATTTCTTGTCATGGCCACTCTAATAACTCTGCATTTACACAACATAGAAGTCATAATCATACTAACAAATATCTATGGTTTACAACAGATATTCTATAAAAATTAGAAATGGCCGTCATAACCAGCGATAATCACATTTATAACCAGCCTAAACCACGACAATAACCAGCGATAACCCACTGCTAATAAGTATGGTTACAAGTTAATCATAAGTAATGCCACGAGTGATTTCCAAATTATCGATAAATTCACGACTCGCGAAGTGAGGAGTGAATTTATCTAGAGAATTTGGAAATCAAGAGTGGCATGTGTTAGGACTATTTAACGAATAAAATTAAGCTGTTTACTGACAAATCATTATTTAACTATAGTTATTTTAAAATATTTATATATTTAATGTAAACGGCGATGTTTGAAAACAAATGAGAAACGATAGGTACGCTTCATCTGCTTCTTTTGTTTATCACTACAACCAGATCATACTATTTATTGCCAAAGGAACGCAATATTGTAAGAATGCTCTCTAGTGGAGAAAAAAGAAACACATAAAACTATATTTAATTAATGTTGGGAAGTAAACATTATGAGGTATAATCATTAAAAATCATCGGAGAACATATTGTTTAAATAACTCACCTCATAGGATTCATGCTTCCATGATATCGCGATTTCAAACATAATCATGTTCATCGTCAGCCATAACTCCGACTGTTGAAATTCTTCGGCCGTCAACTATTCTATTGTCGCCATCTTCGGTGCTGCTATCTATGGTTGAATTTATGAACTTCGAAATCAATGTAATTTCGTTAGGGATATCAAAATTCATTGATCTATTTTTGTTTTTCTGAATGTATATTTTTTCCCAAACTGTCAATTCCAAAGGTTTCTCTACTTGTTTTAAAGGTTTAGCTTCTCTTCCAATTTTATGATGTTCTAATAAACTATGTGCAGCAATTGCAGATTTTTCAATTTCACAATTTTTAATATTTCTGAAATGTTCTTTTGTCCGAATTTCCAAATTCCTTTTTGTTTTTCCTATATAAACTTTATTGCAATCTTCACAATTTATTTGATAAATTCCAGATATCTTACTGTCTGTAACTTTGACTTTTTTATTGGTACTTAAAAAAGTCAAAGTTCCAGACAGTAAGATATCTGGAATTTATCAAATAAATTGTGAAGATTGCAATAAAGTTTATATAGGAAAAACAAAAAAGGAATTTGGAAATTCGGACAAAAGAACATTTCAGAAATATTAAAAATTGTGAAATTGAAAAATCTGCAATTGCTGCACATAGTTTATTAGAACATCATAAAATTGGAAGAGAAGCTAAACCTTTAAAACAAGTAGAGAAACCTTTGGAATTGACAGTTTGGGAAAAAATATACATTCAGAAAAACAAAAATAGATCAATGAATTTTGATATCCCTAACGAAATTACATTGATTTCGAAGTTCATAAATTCAACCATAGATAGCAGCACCGAAGATGGCGACAATAGAATAGTTGACGGCCGAAGAATTTCAACAGTCGGAGTTATGGCTGACGATGAACATGATTATGTTTGAAATCGCGATATCATGGAAGCATGAATCCTATGAGGTGAGTTATTTAAACAATATGTTCTCCGATGATTTTTAACATCAAACTATATTAATTCATTTCTGATGTCGTATGATGTAAATATGACAATTATATTTTTCTGAATTGTTACCTGGGACAAGATACATTTAAGAATGTGCAAACAGTGGTTTCTTTTTTTGGTGGTATAATCAATTGCTACAAATGTTTTTATATTAATTCCCGCATGCGGCAAGTGTTGACATTCATGCACTATATATATACAATCTGGTAGCCGTATTTCTCACAGGCTCAGTCACTGCAAAATAATGGTCAAACCTGTTCAGAATATTAAAAAGGAGGAGCATTCTTTAATATGGTAATTATAACACTGATGAATATTTCGTGAAACACGACTCTGATTGGTTGTAAAACAGAAATCATTGAAACGTGATTGGTCATTGACTCCAATTTGGGGCACGAGTTAAATAGTCTATGAAATTTATTGCATGAAAATTCAATATGGCTGTTCACCGTGCTCATAGACAGGTTACTTTTTACAGGTTAGACTAATTAAATTATATTAGGTTACCTTTATATATTAAATTAGTTTTACAGGTTAGAATAATTAAATTAGGTTAGCTTTCAGATATTAAATTCTACAAACATGTGTTCAATTCAAATTGTGCTTAATTGCATAAATAAATTCCTCCTCATTATTGATATTCTATGGTAATTCAAAATGGGTAACAGTTACAACGTAAATACGTATTTCAATTCTTCCATTTCATCAGTGGCGTGCATTCAACTCCAGCTACCCCAGCACTGCTGGACTACCTAGTATATTAATAAGTTTTATTTAAAAAAAATATGTATGTCAAATTTCATTCAAATCAATTACGCGTGAACACAAACATTCAAAATTCCCGCTGCGTCAGCAGACATGTATCGCATTCGGTTTGACGGAGCCATTATAAATACACAGACTGTGTCCTGTATGTTATCCCACCAATACCAACTATTGCGCTGCAAATGAATCCGTGCAAGCGAATTACATCACTACCAGCTACGTCCAGAGACAAGCCTGCGATAATCCACTAGATGAAGCTTGTATCGTATTGCATCGACTTTTTATTGAATATCAGCTATTCTCTGTCCAGCCTAAGAAACACACTTGAGGAAAATAAATGGGCGGGTAATCCACGAAGCAAATGACTTCTGCAGTTACTGTGCGATTCGTTCTTGGCCAAAGCACAGTTCAGCGGAAGCGAAAATATAAATTATGTACTCGATTAATATAATTACGTATTTAAAGCTATATATGTTAACTATAGTTGATCAGAATACAGTATACATCTACATGTTCCTTCGAAGATCGAAGAGTAACTAAAAATTCGCATTTGTTGAAACTGATTGATTCTTGAAAGGAAGTTGAATGTCCGTTACAAATATGGCGGTTGTCGTAGAGTAACTTAACTCGGTGATAAAAATATGTGATCAAAATTATGAAAAGCACTCTAAAGGGAAATTGTTAAAGAGTGGTGAAAAAAGATTGTGTTTATGGAGTATAATCCTAGCACTGTAAAGTTAAACCAACCGCAAGTGTGTCAGAGAGGAGTGTTGTACGTAATTCGCAGGGAATTAAAACGAACTGGTAATATCAAAACGCCTAACAAAAAGAAGAAAAGCCCTAACCTGTTTTAAGAGTGGTGGACGATTTTCTGGAGTGTGCATAGGTTTTTTATTTTATTACTGTAAGTACAATTATTTTAATTTACATGATTGATTTGAATTAATTTGCTTAATATTAAGGATCACGGGCCACTCCAATGACATCTATACGAAATCAAGTGTAACTAAATTAGTATGGTTCAATGTCTTCCCTACAGGGGGAAAGCGCCTAAATATCGTTGCGGGAAACAAGGGCTTACAATATAATAATTTAATTCGCTTTCGACATACCATTGTACGTATAAAAACAACCTGCAAAATTAAAAATTAAAACGAGTTATGTGCATTAATGTATCGGCTTGTAACAAACAGCCAGCTGACAGAGGTCGTATGAACACCGCGCTGCGCGGAGTAATGTATTCTGAAATTAAATGTCAAAGTGTATTTCTTATGCTGGACAGACAATAGCTGTATCCAGTTAACGTCACAACTCGAATAAGTATACAAAAGGTCGAATGACGTTTCGAACTATCGATTCATGAAACATTAATTTTGATGAAGAAACGTGATTGGCTGATTTGGGAAGCGCCAATTCCTTAATAATAGAATTTTTCGAAATAACATTTCTTAATTTAGCCCGGTTAAAGTAGACATTTCAATTTACAATAATTCGCAAAGAGTGAAAATTGGTACGAATGTTGGGAACACCATTATAAATTAAATGTGAAAATTCCCCATCGATCTACAAAAAAAAAATATTCAAGGTAAAAGTTCGAAAATATAGGTTCTTTGCATATTTCAGCCAAACGGTAAGTTTTATCATAGCAATAGGTCCAACTAGTTGTAGACCTTGCAATTATCTACAAAACGCGTTCTTATACTTCATTTCATAAGAACCACGTTTCTTGAGATATCGCGATTCTCAAATTTGAAGACGTATTCTACATAAAATGCACACATTTCCTCATCACCCATTAGGTAGTGTACTTGGCGCATTTTTTTTAACGTTGTTATCCCCGATTGGTATACTCCACGACTTATAAGTAATATAAAATAGCATTCTATCAATTGAAACATTGCACTGTTGCGAATGATTTAAGTGACAACAATTAGCATTCTATCAATTGAAACATTGCACTGTTGCGAATGATTTAAGTGACAACAATTAGCATTCTATCAATTGAAACATTGCACTGTTGCGAATGATTTAAGTGACAACAATTAGCATTCTATCAATTGAAACATTGCACTGTTGCGAATGATTTAAGTGACAACAATTAGCATTCTATCAATTGAAACATTGCACTGTTGCGAATTGATTTAAGTGACAACAATTAGCATTCTATCAATTGAAACATTGCACTGTTTGCGAATGATTTAAGTGACAACAATTTTAGCATTCTATCAATTGAAACATTGCACTGTTGCGAATGATTTAAGTGACAACAATTAGCATTCTATCAATTGAAACATTGCACTGTTGCGAATGATTTAAGTGACAACAATTAGCATTCTATCAATTGAAACATTGCACTGTTGCGAATGATTTAAGTGACAACAATTAGCATTCTATCAATTGAAACATTGCACTGTTGCGAATGATTTAAGTGACAACAATTAGCATTCTATCAATTGAAACATTGCACTGTTGTCGAATGATTTAAAGTGACAACAATTAGCATTCTATCAATTGAAACATTGCACTGTTGCGAATGATTTAAGTGACAACAATTAGCATTCTATCAATTGAAACATTGCACTGTTGCGAATGATTTAAGTGACAACAATTAGCATTCTATCAATTGAAACATTGCACTGTTGCGAATGAATTTAATTGACAACAATTAGCATGCTATCAATTGAAACATTGGCAACTGTTGCGAATGATTTAAGGACCGGGGGTGTTTGCAGTGGAACAATTAGCATTCTATCAATTGAAAACAATTGCAACTGTTTGCGAATGATTTAAGTGACAACAATTAGCAGTCTAGCATGTGAAACAGTGCACGAGTTGCGAATGATTGGAGGGACAACAATGAGCATTCGAAGCAATTGAAACATTGCACTGTTGCGAATGATTTAAGTGACAACAATTAGCATTCTATCAATTGAAACATTGCACTGTTGCGAATGATTTAAGTGACAACAATTAGCATTCTATCAATTGAAACATTGCACTGTTGCGAATGATTTAAGTGACAACAATTAGCATTCTATCAATTGAAACATTGCACTGTTGCGAATGATTTAAGTGACAACAATTATTGTTGAATCCGAGTAATATTAATCTGACTGATAATATTCGCATTCTACTTCGACAGTTATGTCTTCTTCGATTTCTTCTACTTCTTGCCGAATATTTGTAATTATTCTGAGAAAGTGTATCAGTTGTTTCCTCTTTGAAATCATATAAATTTTCATTTGATTCAACATTGCTACTCTTGATTTCCAAATTCTCTAGATATTAATTCACTCCTCACTTCGTGAGTCGTGAATTTATCAATAATTTGGAAATCACTCGTGGCATTACTTATGATAATAATTTTATTACCATTTTATTACTTCAATCGAATCATAATTGTTCTATTGTCTAATGCTGGAATTTTTGCAATTATTTTGTAATTCTTCCAATGAAAACTGGCTATTTTAAATGTATGTAAATAATTCCTCCATCTCAACATTAGTAGATTCATCTTGAGAATGACCGATTTCACTCCCAGTGGTGGGTCTCAAGAATAAATTATAACTATTATAGTACCTAGACTCGGTAGCAACTGAATACGTGCAGTAACTTTTTTTGCAACGTTATCAGAACGAATCCGAGCTACCTTCAGAATGGACTCTTTAAATTCAAGTGAACGTAGCAATTCTATAAATTTACGCCTAACATTTTCCGTTTTTTCTTCTCAGCCTCTTCAATCGCTTCATCTCCACAAAATGAGCAATATTTTTAAACAAAAAAAAAACGGATTCACTTACGCGTGCTCTAGTATGAGGTGGACTGATTTTAGATGTACTGGCCTGCTCCATCTAACACCGCCTTTTAACTGCAGCAATAGAACTCTTTCGACACTGCACATGAATTGTCACAGATTTATTGTCCTTCAGGTATTCAGAAAACCCATAATTTCGCTCAACACTTGATTCAATCAAAGTCTTCATTCCACGATCAACAATAACTGTTCCATTTTCAGTCAAAGGTTTACTACAAACAAAACAAAATTGCGAATTTTTTTTTATTATTGAAGAGCATAAATTGTTTTAATAAATATTATTAACAAGCAAT
The DNA here is from genome assembly GCA_030220185.1 of Diploptera punctata. Taxonomy (NCBI): domain Eukaryota; kingdom Metazoa; phylum Arthropoda; class Insecta; order Blattodea; family Blaberidae; genus Diploptera; species Diploptera punctata. The sequence goes on from JASPKZ010007800.1 coordinate 10,336, forward strand.
TACATCAATAGCCAATGAAATTAGGGACTGAGTTTCTTCTATATGTCACAATCATATAATATATAATTTATATGTATAAGTTATACAGCCAATATTTTTACTTATATTAAATATTCCATGCTGTATAGGAGGTTACTTGCGGTTGAAAAGCATGCATACATATTATTGTTTTCGATGTTTCAAATGGTGATATCTCAAGAATGGTGTTTCTTATGAAAAAAATATAAGAACAATTTTTATAGATAATTGATTGATCTACAACGTTTATCTGACATTTTTATGATACAACTTACCGTTTGGCATATTTGCGAACTCTGATCTTGAATACTTTTTTTTGCAGATGTGGGATCGATGGGGACTTTTCACATTTCCTTTTTAATGGTGTTCCCAACATTCGTACCAATTTTCAGCTCTATGCGAATTATTGTAAGCGTACCCCTATTTCTCGAGCTAACTTGACCGGGCTATTTATAATATTTAATTTATGCTAGTTACATTTTTACAAAATAAAAAATAAACAAATAAAATTATGCGGTACGTTTTGTCAGCTATAGCAACCTATCAATTTAAGAAGCGTTATTTACATTATATATCTGTATAACAACAATTGGATTATTACGAACGTGTATATATTATTTGTGGAAAGCAACAGTTGAATTTAATACCGACACTGAGTTCGTTCAAACGTGTTATTAATACGTGTTTACGAGTTTTAAAGCGTTACTCATAAATCTGATTTGTCAATTTAATAAAAACTCAATGTAAGTGATTATAATTTACAAACGAGACCTTTTTCGTGCAGACCTTTCAACGAGAAAAATTACCTCGTACAACAAGATAGGCCAACTCCAGATTTACAGGATCCAACAAAAAAAATACAAGCCATTTTAATATCATACTATTCATAAACTAAATAATTCGGAATAAAAATTTTTGTAAACTATACTATAATTCACATTTTCGTCATACAGCTTGGGTAATTGCTCTGACCACTGGCCGCCACTGCATTTCATATTACGTTAACTTACTTTCACAATGGTTATTTTTCAAGGATAAATGTTATTAATTTCACTTAGTAATAACGTTAATTGCATTAAAATTGTCTTCAATTGCATAAGTAAATATCTTGTATTGTACAGCGCAACTGTATTTTTTTTCTCATTTTTCTTTCTTGTGAATTTTATATTTCATTCGTTAAATCCAGAGTAAATAAAAATATATTTAAATAATAATTATATTCTAGACATGTCATGTAATAATTTTGTTTATTGTAATGATGTAAGAATAATTCTTATATTTTTTCTAACCTGGTTGAATGGTAGACAAGGTCTTAAAACCTTAATTCTGCCAGGTAAAATGAAACTATTATTATTATTATTGTTATTGTTATTATTATTATTATTATTATTATTATTATTGTTGTTGTTGATATATGTTCCTTGAGGCGTCATGTTATTCACATGAGATTTTTCAAGAAACACAAGAGTGGAGACCAGGGCCCGACTTGGGCTCTAGAGCTATACGATAGATGGATGGATGAAATAGGAAGAAAGGGTATATTTGATATCATCCTCCTAATGAACAAATGAGGGAGAGAATGCATAATGAAAGAAAGTAGCTGATAACCTAGATGAAGGTAGAAGCTGAGTACAAAAAGATTTCTCGAGAAGATTAGTTGGGTTTCCAGTGATTGATTGAAGAGATGTTCAGTATTGATCAGCCTGCTGAACCACAAAGAAGTTTCCTCTAACGTTGATGGTTCCAACTCTCTCTCTCTCTCTCTCTCTCTCTCTCTCTCTCTCTCTCTCTCTCTCTCTCTCTCTCTCTCTCTCTCTCTCTCTCTCTCTCTCTTTTTTTGTATTCCATGTTCTACCTTTTTATACAATGAAGCATGATGGGATTTGTGACACAAGATTGGCATCGGACCAATCGCTTGACTCCAGAATGGAACGCGGAGACAAGATAAACACTGCATGACAGTCCAATTTGTGGGACACAGATAAAAGTAATAAGTTCATGGAATTACTTTGACACGAAAATAAAAAGGTCGGTTTAATTTGCATTTTGACACGGTAACTCAATGTCGGATTGTGTGATATTACAAACAATACATTACCAACATAATAACATTTTTAAAGCGAATTCCAAAATAATGAGGAGTGATTCTATACTAACATGTCACCTACATAGACTAAAAAAATAATAACCAAAAACACACAAATTTATCGTATTCATATGTGAATAATTACCTGAGAGATAAATGTGAGAAATTACTTAAAATAAAGTAGGAAGTTGAGCTCAAAGTAATCTAAAAGCGCCATATTTGCTCTGTTAAATACGTATTGAACATTGCTCAGACAGTGTAGCCATCTTATAAAACTCGCTAACAAACAAGTGAATGCGAAAATAATCTTGTGTATACTAACTCGCACATTTTCTGACCCTAACTTGCCCAAGCTAACACTAATTTGCCCTGTAATGTAGGTGGACTCCCGGGATAAAATCCCCTTATATGTGAATAAACATGTTGGCAGTTACTTCTAACGTGAGCATGTGTTATCACACTGGGCAACTTATCGCTATCAGTCATTTGTTCTTGGATCGAACATTCACAGGCGTCACGGTGGCATAGAATATCCGAATGAGGGTTTTAAGGCTTTTAATAATAATAATAATAATAATAATAATAATAATAATAATACTTATTATTTATCGGCAGAGTTAAGGCCATAAGGCCTTCTCTTCCACTCAACCAGCACAAATACAAATAAATATTTGACAAATATAGATATATAAAAAAAAGTAATACACTATACTAATTATAAACAGTTAAAGATACAATAAATGTAGTAATGTAAATTTCATGTACAAACAACATTTTGTAGGATAATAACAATAATGATAAGAAACACCAATTAATTAATAATGAAGTCGAGGTTAGAGCAAATATAAATTTAGATTTCTTTTAAAAGATGCCAATGTCCGGCAGCCCCTTATTTCTTGTGGTAGGGAATTCCAGTTGCGAGAAGTGAAGATGGTATATGACATGGAGTGATGTGATGTCCTATGTTGCGGTATATTAAGCAAGAGACTATGTTGTGATCTTGTGTTTAAGTTATGGTTTGAGGATAGATACTGGAAACGGGATGATAAATAATTGGGAATCGAGGTATGTAGGACTTTAATAAGAGAATTAAGCAGTGCGATTTTCTTCTCTCTTTTAGATGTAGCCATGACAATTCGTGGAATAATAGAGAAATGTGATCGTATTTTCGAACATTAAATATGAATCTGATACACATATTATGGACACGCTGCAGTTTGTCCAACAATCCGTCACTTATGTCAGTTAGTAGATCGTCACAGTAGTCAAAATGCGGCATCACTAAGGTTTGGATTAAATTTTTTAGAATATTTTTGATTTTTTTTCATATCTTCATCGATTCTACTTAGCAGATAATGTTCGTAGCTCGTCCGGACCGTTCCGCGGCGGCCTTGGATCGGGTGAGTATTGGCGCGCCTTCCGCCAGAGTTACACGTACACGACCAGAAAGTCATTGATACAGAGCACTAACTACAGCTAAAATAATAATAATAATAATAATAATAATAATAATAATAATAATGTCAAGGTCATCACTTTCAGCATTTGTTGTGATGCAGGTAAGCCTAATGTAAGTTAGTACAGTAGTAATTTGTAATTTTAGCACAGTACTCCGTACCAATGATTTGCCGGTCGTGTACGTGTAACTCTGGCGGAAGGCGCGCCATCACTCACCCATTTCAAAGCCGCCGCGGAATGGTCCGGCCAAGCTACGACCGCAATATATATATATTACAACCCTTTAAGTCTACCCTTACCCTTCTACATAACAGTCATTCAGATCCAAAGCCTCCAGTCCTCTATATTTTTATGCCTGTCTTTGTAGGATCAGTCTGTACATCATCAGACTATTTCAGTCCGGTTCGGCCGACTTTCCTTCTACCACCAAGTATATCTTCTAACAGTTTTCGGGGAATTCTGATTTTATTCATTTGTAGAACATGGCCCAGACATTCCAACTAGGTTTAATATCAATAACAATAATATGATCTATCTATTCTTCTTGGTATACTATTTTGTCCCTCATTGAGATATGGGTGCCTCCCTACCGGAAGGTATCTTAATCATTCTAATTTAGTTGCACTTGTTTCCCTACTGATGGCGTGAGTGGGACATGATCAGCGATCCCACTCAATGAGACATCTACAAAAAAGGCTTATTTATTTAGATTTAGATTTATTTAGCCTGGTGGAGTTAAGGCCACTCACCAGGAAACACATATGTTACATATAAATACAAAAAAACAATAATAATACACACTAAACAATTAATTATCTGTCAATTTGAATAATAATGAAAGTAATGTATAATAATACAATAATATTAAATACAATTAAAATTAAATAGTGATAGAATGTATACAGAAAGGAATAACAGCTCGAATCTATTATACATAAAAAGAAAAGAAAGAAAAAATACAAAGAAAATAAACTATAATGAATTAATGTATCGCTTATTATAATATATACTTCTAGTAGGCAACTAAAGTATTACTTGGATGAATTAATATCGGTTAAATTTTGCACAGACCCTTCTTATTTAGGCATTTAGTTCTTAAAGGAGGCAATTTTTTTAAATCGGGACCCACGGCTTAAAATCCCTCCTGGATTACTTTTTCCTTCTTTTTTTTTCCATCCCTAAAAGTATCCATCGAACCAGGTCGGGTTTAAACCCGCGGCATCGTGACTAGAGGCAAGAAACATAACCACAAGACCACCGCGGCACCACACACGCACGCACACACACAACATATATATATATAGTGCGATCAGTATAGCATTGAACAGCAGACGCGGGGTTTGTGCTGTGCGATGACGAAGGCTTACACTTGCATGCACAGGACTTGAAATGTGCGCTGACTCAGCAGTTTACCAGTACATCTCATCCCACGCATTCACGTCACAGTCAGATTCTACGCTTCGAATGGATAAGGTGCTCGCTCGCTTTTCCTTGTGAACTGAATGACGTGTGCAAAAGTATAAACTGAATGGCGTGTGATGAGTGTAAACTTTGTAATGACTAATAAATGTTCTACTGAACAACGTGTATTTATTTATGATCAATATTTGTTAACTCGCTCTGCCAGCTAAGTACGAAGATTCTTTGAAACACGATTCCCGGCCATCACGTTCATAATCTGTACAACAAATTTCATGCAACGGGAATTGTCGAGACTTAAAAGCCACACAAGCCGATAGTGTTCACACAAAAGAAACAATACACGACATGTTATCGATTGGTACAGTCTCCTAGAAAATCACTTAGGCGCCTTTCGCAACAAGCAGGAATTTATTAAGGCTATGTACAAAAAATACTAAACTGTTAAAGTTGTGTCCATATAAAATAATCAAAACGCATGTTCGTCAACCGGGTGACCCTGTTCCAGCACCTGCGTCAATAAAATTGGTAAGTACGATAATTTGTAAAATAGTTACGAAAATGTGTGGTTGTATCAACACGATCCTATGCTGTCCGTTCCCCGCCGCCAGTGCGTCCAGCAGTGTACAGTGAAATCCCCGCGACTTCTGTCCAATGCTATACTGATCGCACTGTATATGGGATATAGGAAATAAGAACAGATACCTAGAAAAGGTGCGTTTTATTGTACAACTTCCATACTTCCTTATCTAGGAAAACGCCAGTAGGTTTGCCAACAATGAAATGGAAAATAATATTAACAATCAATCATTTGAGGAAGAGATTATACAGAGAATAATTGGAAAGCATAGCAAAATAGGGATGTATGGAGAGCTAATATCCGCGTGGCCATGAACCTGTGAGTTCGATGGTGCCAGTTAATTATTTGATTAGTTAATTTAGGACTTAACTCTCCTTTACACAGCAATACAGAATTTACCTTATTTTGTAGGCTGAAGGATGTAAATTTCGTAGTTTCAAATGGGACATAAAAATATTTCAACTTCATTTCAGAAAGACTAGAGCTTATAATGAATGCCATTTGAACGATGTCTGACACAACTTCGAAATGTATTGATGCAGTTTTCTATGGATTTTTAATAAAACATTGTGACAGCTTGACGTCATATCCGATAAGATGTGCTTCCGTGTAACATTCATTTCCTACTTTTGCTACACAGAGTGGCCATTGGCACATTTGTGATGTTTATTTTCTAAAAAAGTACGAATTATAAGAACTGGGTTGTAACGAACCGAAAGGCTTCACACTTTTGTCTGCTGTAAATAGAATGATGAGTTTAAAATGTTCTTCTCTTCATAATTACATGTCATCTTAATAATATCCTAATAATGGATACCAACTGATTGCCTATGAAAAGTCTAAACTGTCATCCGAGAAGAGGAAAAAGAGATCGGGGACGTCCACGAAAGAAATGGACACAGCAGCTATGATACTTGGAGCCGAAACAAACCAATAAGATTTAATCCTTGTAATAAGAAGAAGGAGACATATTAAAACTGTCTATTTATCCTTCAAACATAATAATTTAAACACACGATCACATCGTAATTTCTTACTTAATATACCCTATCGTTGACCATCACATCACTCCACATCATAATAAGTGAAGTCGGGTAATTTGGTAACATATTTTATTTCTAACTTAGGAGTATTAACTGCGTGGTGTTTAGTGGTTATGTTCCTTCCGAGGGTCGCGGGTTCAAACTCGGCCGAGGATAATGGATTTACATAATAGAAAAATACAAGGGGCAGTCCTCCGGGGGGGGGGATTTTAAGTCTTGGGTTTCGAGTCTGAAAATTTTCTGCCTCGTAAAAGAACCTCAAGCCTGAATAAAATGACCTCTGTGGAAAATGTAACCTTCATCCATCCGAATAATACCTTTGTCCCCTACTAGATGTCGTCTCGAGGCGATGTAGTAACAACATGTCCCTCGTTGACATATGTAGGTAAATAAGCGTAATTAAATTAGTGTGGTTAAGAAACGTCCCACTAGGGGAGCACCCGTTTCCCCACAGTGGGACGAACGGGGTAATAAGTTAAGTAAGTAAACTCACTGGCTCTATCGAACCAAGAGGTTTACGATTACGCGGACATAGACACTCCATAATTATCTATCCTCAGTTAAGTTTTCCAATGATCTCCTGTTTAATTAACTTTCCTTGAATCATGGTTAAAGTTATTTTCCTACCTCATTCTTGGCCGACATGTTATACGCTTTGCATCTGGTCTTTCCATAAGGAGTTTCCATACCCCTCTTTAATTCCCCAATCAATTTCTGCTTTGAGTGAAGGTGAGTAATGTCCGTCTTTCATTCCTCATTCATGCTATATGTCCTGCCCATTGCATTCTACGAGAAAGAATTGTTCTTATTATATTTGGTTTCCTATAAAGATCACATAGTTCACTGTTATATATTTTACTCCATTCACCTGTCTGTTCATCTAGCTTTGGTCCAAACATTTTTCTAAGCACTTTGTTCTCAAATGCTCGTAATCTTTTCTACTCCCTTAAACTAAAAGTCCATGTCTTTATCAATGTACTATTCTGAAAGAATCGTCATTTTCTTTAATTTTAGTTTACGATTATTTTAGAGAAGTCGGGACGACATATAATGCATAATAACATGCATTTCCAGAATTGAGCCTATGTTTAATTTATTTCTTCATCTCATTCCGGTTTGTAATTATTGTTCCTAGGTATTTGAATTCAGTTACTTATTCAAAATTTCCCTCATTTGTCATTAACTGTCTATTCCCACATAATTGTGTATATATACACGTATTACAATATATTTATACTTTTATTTATTTATTCTTACGTTTATAATGTATTGGATATCTTCCTGCTTCCATGTCACGATTCTAAATTGAATCTCCAATCGTCTTTATTTACAAAGATCCTTTCTCTAAACCCCTTACTTCTGTATTATTTTTAGTTTAGGTCTTTCTCTTATTTCTGATGGATTCCATTCATAAATTATTTTGTAAAATCTGTCTTCCGTAATCTTTTTTTATGATTTCAAAATATTATGTCTAAACAATCTTAATTGTGTTGTTCTAGTAGTTTCTGTAGGGTCCATGCAGTTTCATCTCTTCTCTTATAACATTATTCCTAATTTGCTCTGCTTGAAATATTTATTGATCGTCGCCAGAAGTATATTTCTGTCCAAAATAATGTATCTATTGTTCTTACTTTCAAATGCCATGTCTGTGAGCCATATGTTATTGTATTTTTTTTACAATTGAATTGCAAATATTCGAATTTGTTTTTTTTTTTTTAGTTTTATTGATAGCGAGGAAATACTAAAGGTCAACACACTCGTAACACTAAGGAATTGTGACTGGAAGTAAACATCAATAAAATTAAATATATGTTCTCACATACAAATATATTATATTATGGAAATGGATAGTTAATGGCAAATGAGGGAAAGTTTGAAAAAAAAATTGTGGCTGAATTCTAATATCTAGACACAATAATTACAAACAGGAATGAGTTGCACAAAAAAATTAAACATAAGGTTATTACAGGGACACTTGTCGTTCAACTTCTCTCAAAAAACATTAAACTGAAAAATATATAAAATTGTTATCATCCCTGTTATATTAGGGCTATATGGATGCGAAACGTGGACTCTTGCTTTAAGCGAGGAAAGATAACAAGTATTTGGGAATAAAATTCTTAGAACAAATTTTAGACCAAATAGATATGAACAGAACAGGCGAATGAAGAAGATTTCGTAACAGTAAGCTACATGATTTTTATACCAAACCAGATATAATAAGAAGAATGGTTAAATCTCGTAGAATACGATGTGCAGGACACGTGACACGAATGGGGAATGAAATACGGGTATGGAAGTTCCTTGTAGGAAAACCACAGGGAAAACGCCCAGTAGACAGGCCAAGAATGAGGTGGGAGAATAGCATTAACCATGATTTGAGGGAAGGAAATTATACGGAGAATGATTGAAAAACATTAGCTCAGAATAGGAATGTGTGGAGAGCTTATGTCCGCACAGCCATGAAACTCGCGTTCGATAGTGCCAGTGAGTTATTACAATTATCCACTGATTTGATCTCGGTGTTGTGTCGCTGCTGCGTGTGCGGCCGGCCAGCGTACGATCCTCGGTCGGCACAGGTTTTCTGGGTAATTTTTTTTTTCCGGATTTTTTCTCATTTGTAAGGAAGCGTTAAGATTAAAACGGTCGCCATCATTATCACATTCGCTATGTTTAGTTTGAATGTGTGTGAATGGTGTGTCTCGGAGGAGGTCCTGACATTGAGCTGATCACTCATTAGAGTAGGCCGGCCATATCCTTGTGTGATCAAAAAAGTGTGTATGTAATCCATTGTTAAAATCTCTCTCCCGACAGGTCGTCCCACTCTGAGGCCTGAGTGGCCTGTAACACGTAAACGTACCTATAAGGTGAGAAGTTAAACTTTTTTTTTTGCCCCATGGTGTCATTTCGACATTTCTGCTATTTGCTCCTGGTATTGACATAATTGTTACCCACTTCTGAGGTAGGGGAGCCTGGAAGGCGAGGTTACACTGTCCCGATGATACGAGAGGTAGTGATGATCGTGCGCCAGATGAGGCCTTAATCCTGAACTTAATCTAAGGCGAATGAGAATGATTGATGATTATAATGGCCAGATGATGTCCGTGGACTCTAAAATTTCCCGAAATGTTTCTTAAAGGTGAGGAAAAATCTCGAGAAACCTCACCCAGGAAACTTGTCCGGACGGGGGATCGAACCTGGGTCCGATTTGTGGGAAGCACGCTACCACTAGACGACAGCGGTGGCAATGAACTGTTAGTTAACTAGTAGGGCTCGGATGTTGAGGACCTATAAAATGCCTAAAATATCTTTAAAAAGACCTAAAAATAACCTAAAAATGATCTAAAAACTGGAAAAATGACGTAATAAGTGTTGTAGTTGCTAACGAGTGCATAAAGACAACCTCGCTGCCTTCACCCTCTGCTGAGGTAATTTTCAGAAAGTGGCAACTTCTTAGAAAGTTTGAATTAGAAATATAACAGTTCAGGCTGCCAGTAGGCGGATGGTTAAAAATAACATGTGATATTTTGTTAGGATTCAATAGTTTTTTCGCGGAACAGAATTATTTGGAATGTGAAAATTCTTTATAAAGTAAAACTAGATAGTGTTTCTAAAAGAAGTTGGAATTGAGACTAGACTCTGCAGATTTATCAATTATACAAAAGATGTAAATGTAGTCAAAAGATGGCAAAGTTGCAAAACAAAAAGGCTTTAAGACCTAAAAAAAGGCAAGAAAGGACCAATAGCTTAAAAGCGTCGTAAAAGGAAAAAAAAGGACAAATAAAATGCACCATTTTCTTACCTACAATATTTATTTCTTCCAAACAAAAAAAAAAATAGAAACAATTTTCCATTCGATGTCGCAGATTATCAAGAGTGTCAGACATAGGGGGGATAAAAATACGGTATTTTACGTATCCTCACAGACCTGGGAGGCCACCGGCAATGAAATTGATATTCTGCTCCTCCTCCAATCCTACGTTCTGTTATGTCGTCATTTTGATACAAACAATCAACATGGCAAGCAACATCGCCAATACGGTCGTGATCGGAACTTCAAACTTTTCTCCTTCTAGGAACGTTGGAATTGTGTATCTATTTTTTTATTTGGAAGAAATAAATGTTTGAAGTCTGTTCCTTCTTTCTGAATAGCCCTGTAATTATGTTGGGCCTTATCTTCAGACATAAAAGAAAAAAATCCTCAACTTCCGAGCCGTATTAATTAGTCATCGCGAGATCAATCAGTTTTCCGAGGAAGATCGTTTACGTACTTTTGTGTATAATATGGTAGAGTTGAATATTTTATTGGGGATGTGCAGAACACAATGAGAGGGCATCTGTTACGTGCTTGTATTATACTAAACCGCTGTAACCACCACAAGCTTGTATAGGGGCTTGTTTAGCTTAGCTGCAATAGCTCATTTCTCACTGGGGTAAAACTCATACGTATAAATCATGTAGCTCTCTCACAGGCTGTCTTGTTATTCTCCTGCTGCATTTATAATATATTTCATCCACAAATATACACCTTCCACATGTCACAGCACACACAAAGTTATGTTGCACGCAGCATGTTGTTCACAAAAATACAACACTTTCCAATACTAAATTATTACCCAACTCAAATGCTGAATTTTCTCTCTCCATGACTCTCCCCCCAAGCCTAATAGCCGGCTACTGGCCTCACATCCACATATGTTAATCTTTAAATTGGTAATGTATCCTATAGGGCTGTTCACATAGTATATTACGATGCGAGGTTGGGAAGTGCTTTTTACAGAAGTGAGGAAATGTTTAAAAACCGAGAGATAGCGAGGTTTTTAATTACCGAGATTCTGTAAAACACTTCAAAAAAACATGCGTTGTACATTATTTTTTGCACCGTGGTGTTTTCAAAATAATAAATAATAGTAAAATAATAACATATTTGTTGGAAATATTTGCGTTCATTATAAACAACTGACTAACGTTAATAGTGTTGGCAATGTTTATTAGTTGAGACTACAGCAGTCCATTACACCAATCAGTAATAAAATGGCAGCAAGTACGTATTTATTGTTTTATATTGTTTCAAATAAAGTTCAGTTCATTTAAAATACAGTGATTTGTTTCGTATAATGTATATTAACACTACCTTTTGGATACATTTTTGTATATACATTTACGTAGTATACATAGAGGGCAGTGGTTTTACTTCCCGCACGAGGTTTGTAATATGTACTATTACATTCTAGTTATTTAGGTTGGCAACCCCGAAATGTAGGAAGTTGAACTTTCAATCATGGTCGCCATTGCTGTAAGTACGACAAAACGCAGTATCGCGCAGAAAATAGTGTTGTTCTTATGGAGCAATCCTTCTAATAAACGTGTATTTTATGTGATATTGATTTATTAGTTAATTCATTTGAAATAAATAGTTTAATTAAATAGTTTCACCTACAACTTTGTCAAGATGGTGGCTGCCCGATTTATTTTAAAAAATAACATTATTGAACATATAATTATCACCCAACGATTTAATAAAGTTAGGGGGTGAACTCAATTACCAGAACAGCAGCTAGTGGAAATGCCATTGAACCATCATCTTTCAACGAAACTTGGAGATAATTACATTTCAATCTGTTACTCAGTCTGCGGCATTATGTGGCAATAACATTCCTATAAAAGGGATACTATTTTCTAGACATGAAAACCCTATATAACATACATTGATTTCATTTATTTAATATTGTTTATAGCGTCCACAGCTGTGGTCTCGAGGTAGTGTGCTGTCTTGTCATGCAGCGGGCCTGGGTTCCATTCCCGGTCGAGCCAAGTTTCCTTGGTAAGGTTCATTCGGAGGTTTTCCTCACCTGTACGCCCAAGACAAATGTCAGAAAACTTTAAGTTCCAAAGAGTCCCTGAACACCATCTGACTATCATCATCATATTTACCTCATTAGATTAAGTTTAGATTAAAGCCTGTCTTGGGGCATCGTTACAACCATCATCATCTTTTATGTTATTGGGACAGAGTAACCCCGCCTTCCAGGCGCCCCAACCTTAGAAGTGGGTTACAAGTACGCTATGCCAGGTGAGAATACCAGAAATGCAATAATGATAACCTGGAGGCAGTGTTAAAAAAAAACAAATGTGGCGCAAGTAATTACAATCTCGCCCTCCACATCTGATATTTAGGCAATTTTGCCCAAACTTAAACGACAATTTTCATACTAACGTGTATTTCAAGAAGTCTGGAAATTCTATGTAGGGCATGGTGACAAATCATAGCTAGAGCAGGATTTTCTCAGAGTTACTCCCGTTTTTCCCTTCCAAAAACTCAATTTCACCACTTGTCCATACTTATGTCATTAATTTCAATCCATCTACCCTGTGATCATGCAAAAGGCCACCTCAGCCGGCATTCTTGTATATCACAGCCATCAATAATCGGGACTTCAGCACATCTTATCCGTCGAATGGTATTTCGTTTTATACAAGTAGAGGGTTTGCAACAAACCAAAAGTATTCCTTAAATTTCATGTAAAATTGCAGTAGCAAAATTTAGACTTATCACAAAACGTGACTACTTAGAAAAGGTTTTATTATTATTATTTTATTATTATTATTATTATTATTATTATTATTATTATTATTATTATTATTATTATTATTATTATTATTATTATTATTTACTTACTCACTCACTCATTTATTGTTTATTTTACCCCAGTGGAACCCATGTCCGCATTTCTTGACGGTTGTATTTTTACGGTGAAAGGTAGTCACTCTTTCGACCAAGGTACTTTTTTCGTCTGGCTTATCACCTTCTACCAGTCCGACATGGGTAACCCTATCGGCAGCAAAGCTACCGCCGGCATAGCTCTTGGGATCATTTAAGCACGCAAGCCACTCCACCACGACAAGGTAAAGATACCATGGAAGGATTATTATTATTATTATTATTATTATTATTATTATTATTATTATTATTATTATTAATTATTATTAGAACAAGAGGACTCGAGGCCATGAAGTGGATGGATAGAGACGAGTGGAGAATGGAAATAAAACTTTAGGCACAGAAAGATGTGTAAACATTGAAAATCTGTATATAAATAAATAAATTAATTAATTAATAATATTAATTATAATTATTATTGTTACTCTTATTGTTGTTATTATTATTCCTGTTATTATTATTTTTATTATTATTATTATTATTATTATTATTATTATTATTATTATTATTATTATTATTATTATTAGTATTATTATCTATCTTAGTTTAGCATCTCACCATACATGTGCCCCACTCCACACGGGCCTCACAGAGACACGACCTGTCGGGAGAGGGATTTTAAACACTGGATCACACGTCAAATGTTTTCACCCACAAGGACATGGAGTGAGCATCAGTTCAAACCAGGGCCTCGACCGATGCAACACAACATTAGGACGAAAAACAAGTTTCACACTCATAAGCGCCCAGTAGGTTGGCCCGCATTGGACTATAGTGCCACTTGAAAGAAGAATATCAACTAACTATCAATATCGAAACTGTACGTTCATGACCGCGCGGGCATAAGCACTCCGCACATCCTTATCCTGAGCTAATGTTTTCCAATCATCCCCTGTATAATCTACTTCCCTCAAATCATGGTTAATCATATTGTCCAATCTCATTCTTGTTCTACCTAGAGGCCGCTCTCCCTCTGGTTTTCATACAAGGAGTGTTCATGCCCCTCTTACATTCCTCATTCTTGCCATACGTCCTGCCCATTGCAGTATACGAAACTTAACTATTCTTATTATATATCGTTTCCATAAAGATATGCAATGTTATCTTTACATCTGTCTGTTCATCTCTCTTTGGTTCAAAAATATTTCTAAGAAATTTATTTTCAAATACTCGTAATCTTTTCTCCTCCCTTAAAATAACAGGCAATGATTCTCCTCCACATAACTGTGAACATAATAGTTTTTATTTTTAGTGTATTTTTAGAGAAGTTGGGACGACAAGAGTCTCTGTAATACATAGGCCTAATAGCATGCATTTTTATAATTTAGCATATATAGTAGTCTACAGAAAACATCATATATTGATTTGCATTATTAATTTATTCTGCAATAAAAATAATAAAAGAAAAAAAAAAAGAAATTTAAAATTTACAAAATATAGAGTATATAGGCAAAATAAAATTAATTTTAGAATTTGATGATTATCGATTATTATTGAGATTCTTACTCTATTGGCAATGTATTTATAGATCATGTTCTTGCATGTCTTCATATTCAACTTGTTATTCGATCTCTTAGACTCTCCCTTGCATTTCTTCATATTCAACTTGTTATTCGGTCTCTTAGACTCTCCCTTGCATTCCTTCATATTCAACTTGTTATTCGGTCCCTTAGACTCTCCCTTGCATTTCTTCATATTCAACTTGTTATTCGATCTCTTAGACTCTCCCTTGCATTTCTTCATATTCAACTTGTTATTCGGTCTCTTAGAATCTCCCTTGCATTTCTTCATATTCAACTTGTTATTCGGTCTCTTAGACTCTCCCTTGCATTCCTTCATATTCAACTTGTTATTCGGTCTCTTAGACTCTCCCTTGCATTCCTTCATATTCAACTTGTTATTCGGTCTCTTAGACTCTCCCTTGCATTCCTTCATATTCAACTTGTTATTCGGTCTCTTAGACTCTCCCTTGCATTCCTTCATATTCAACTTGTTATTCGGTCTCTTAGACTCTCCCTTGCATTCCTTCATATTCAACTTGTTATTCGGTCTCTTAGACTCTCCCTTGCATTTCTTCACATTCAACTTGTTATTCGGTCTCTTAGACTCTCCCTTGCATTTCTTCACATTCAACTTGTTATTCGATCTCTTAGACTCTCCCTTGCATTTCTTCATATTCAACTTGTTATTCGGTCTCTTAGACTCTCCCTTGCATTCCTTCATATTCAACTTGTTATTCGATCTCTTAGACTCTCCCTTGCATTTCTTCATATTCAACTTGTTATTCGGTCTCTTAGACTCTCCCTTGCATTCCTTCATATTCAACTTGTTATTCGGTCTCTTAGACTCTCCCTTGCATTCCTTCATATTCAACTTGTTATTCGGTCTCTTAAGACTCTCCCTTGCATTCCTTCATATTCAACTTGTTATTCGGTCTCTTAGACTATCCCTTGCATTCCTTCATATTCAACTTGTTATTCGGTCTCTTAGACTCTCCCTTGCATTCCTTCATATTCAACTTGTTATTCGGTTCTCTTAGACTCTCCCTTGCATTCCTTCATATTCAACTTGTTATTCGGTCTCTTAGACTCTCCCTTGCATTCCTTCATATTCAACTTGTTATTTCGGTCTCTTAGACTCTCCCTTGCATTCCTTCATATTCAACTTGTTATTCGGTCTCTTAGACTCTCCCTTGCATTTCTTCATATTCAACTTGTTATTCGGTCTCTTAGACTCTCCCTTGCATTTCTTCATATTCAACTTGTTATTCGGTCTCTTAGACTCTCCCTTGCATTTCTTCATATTCAACTTGTTATTCGGTCTCTTAGACTCTCCCTTGCATTTCTTCATATTCAACTTGTTATTCGGTCTCTTAGACTCTCCCTTGCATTCCTTCATATTCAACTTGTTATTCGGTCTCTTAGACTCTCCCTTGCATTCCTTCATATTCAACTTGTTATTCGGTCTCTTAGACTCTCCCTTGCATTTCTTCATATTCAGCTTGTTATTCGGTCTCTTAGACTCTCCCTTGCTTAGACTCTCCCTTGCATTCCTTCATATTCAACTTGTTATTCGGTCTCTTAGACTCTCCCTTGCATTCCTTCATATTCAACTTGTTATTCGGTCTCTTAGACTCTCCCTTGCATTTCTTCATATTCAACTTGTTATTCGGTCTCTTAGACTCTCCCTTGCATTTCTTCATATTCAACTTGTTATTCGGTCTCTTAGACCCTCCCTTGCATTTCTTCATATTCAACTTGTTATTCGGTCTCTTAGACTCTCCCTTGCATTCCTTCATATTCAACTTGTTATTCGGTCTCTTAGACTCTCCCTTGCATTTCTTCATATTCAACTTGTTATTCGATCTCTTAGACTCTCCCTTGCATTTCTTCATATTCAACTTGTTATTCGATCTCTTAGACTCTCACTTTGCACTGCCTCTCCTGTATGCACCGTTTTTCCTTCCTTTGCCCTTCTTCTGAGATGTCTTCTTCAGCTGCATTTTCCCAATCTTCTCGTTTGTCCACAATCCGTTATTGCACGCTCCGAAGTTCTGAAACTATATCTTCCTCCGAATTCTATCACGATGCTATCTTTCACATTCTGGTTCGAAGCATTTTTCAACTAACTTTCACATTTCCCCTTATGGGTCCATATTTATCGTAATTTTTTGTAAACAATATGTGATTTGATTTACCGTGACTCCATTTGTTTCCTTTAACATTTTGATTGCTTCGATGATGTGTTCAGTTAAAGACATGATGAATAATTAGACACACAAAATTTAGAACGTTCTAAAAGACTATCTGTGAAATGTGTGCGTTACCTAGAAACCATCAAACATTGTTTTCTTTTCATATTGTTTATAATAGAAGAGCCTTAAAAATGTAATTTCTATTAAATAACAATAACAAATTGCGAATGTTGATAAACAGGCTACCAAGAAAACTAAATAATGGCCACACGCAGAAATACATTATATAATGGAAATGGACAAATTAGAGAAATGACAAAGTAGCGAAATTTTGAGAAATGGCTAAATCTAAATACCTAGGAATAATTAACATTTAAATTAAAAATTAATAAATAAGGGCCAACACCCACACTCCTATTGAGTGAAACTAAGAAATTAGGACTGGAAGTAAACATCAACAAAACTAAATATATGGTCACACATAGGAATACATTATATAATGGAAATGGAATGTTAATAATAAATGAGGGAGGTTTTGAAGAATTGGCTGACTTCAAATAGCTGGGAGCAATAATTAAAAACAAGAATGAGGTGTACTAATAAATTAAACAATTCTGGAAATGCATTCCATTATACATAACATGGACTTTTTTCGTCCCAACTTTTCTCAAAACATGCTAACCAAAAATATTTAAAACCTGTTACTCTCCCAGATATATTATATGGAAGCGAAACATTGACTCTTATTTTAAGAGAGGAGAAAAGATTACGAGTATTGAGAATTAAGTTCTAAGCAATATTTTTGAACCAATGTGAGATGAACAGACATGCGAATGGAGAAGACTTCATAACAGTAAACTACATGATTTTTATAGGAAACTACATATAATAAGTAGAGCCTGGATTCTTTGTAATTACATATTCCATTCCTTAGACATACAGGAACTGAAATTGTTTACGAATTGAAGCATGGACATTGCAGTGTTCAAGTTTTATTTTACATATTTTTTTTATATTTGAAGACAAATATACACGCTAAGACTGGGGTTTGAACACAGGACCTTTCACGTTCTATGCCAATGCTCTACCAACTCAGCTATCTGAGCACACTAATCTAAATGCAAAATTTTGTTTACACATTTTTAATTCCCGAGCGCCAGATGCTACGATTTCATTGTACATATTTTTACATATTAGGGAATATTACATATTTCGTTCAGTACAACATAAAAGTAAATATTTTTTCCACTTTTTAGTTCTTTTTTTTTTTCATTTTCTTTCTACTTTGTCTACAACTATCTATGTACATATCTTTTTACGCGCTTTGTATTAGCTTGACCTCTATATATCTATCTATCTATCTATCTATCTATCTATGTAACAGAATTTTCAACGCGACTTTCACCCACTTAAAATCATTGGATCGACTTGAAACTTTGTATACTTGTAAAGGACCCGTGACAATACAATAATTTCATATCTTGTTTCTAAAACCTGGCCAGAATAGTCAGAAAATAAAAAAAAGGGGTTTTGAATCTATGTATCGGAATCTTTGAACACGATTTTCACCCACTTAGAAACATTGGATCAACTTGAAAGTTTGTATACTTGTAAAGGACCCGTGACAATACAATAATTTCATATTTTGTTTCTAAAATCCTGGCCAGAATCATCAGAAAATAAAAAAAATTAAAACTCGTATAATAGGTTGCGGACTTGTCGAGTTTTAGTCAATCGTTATAAGAACTCAGATGGTAGAGTGGTGAACTCTAGTGGTATACAGTATAATTTCAGTGGTCTTTAGGTCGCTGGTTCAAATCCGGCCGGGAGAGTTTTTTTTAGAAGAGTATTACTTTTAGCTCATACTACAACAGTATCGAATTTACAGATATTTACAATTTTTATCTTATTCTGTAAAATATTAAAACTAAAAAATGAAAAATAAATAATAGTTTTAAAAACTAAAACAACACGCTATATTAGAAAACCGAACTAAAAAAATGAAAAATAATTTTAAATTCCAACACGTTTGGGATAACATTAAAGCGGTCAACAAAAGATCATCTCCAACACGTATAGAATAAAACTAGAGTTATCAACAAAATAAAATCAGTTTACCATCAAAAGCGTGGGGTGCTTTTTTATTTTTACATTTTCTACTTGGAGGCTTTACTTTTACCAATATATGTTTATTATCAAATATATTAATTGATATAGAGCACAACAAGCTTTTGATGGTAAAATTATTTTCTTTTTGTTGATAACTCTAGTTTTATTCTATATGTGTTGTAGATGATTTTTTTTGTTGACCACTTTAATTTTATATCAAGCGTGTTGAAAATTAAAATTATTTTTCAT
Source organism: Diploptera punctata (assembly GCA_030220185.1). NCBI lineage: Eukaryota > Metazoa > Arthropoda > Insecta > Blattodea > Blaberidae > Diploptera > Diploptera punctata. The sequence continues at coordinate 29,713 of JASPKZ010007800.1, forward strand.
TTCTTTAGTTCCGTTTTCTAATAAAGCGTGTTGTTTTAGTTTTTTTAACTATTATTTATTTTTTTAATTTGTGCAGTGCTTAAAATATCAAACTATGGTTAGTAATTTGATAAATAACTACCCCAGAGTACTTTGGAGCAACAGGAGCAAAACATATTACACGGAGGATCACTTGTGAGTGAAATTATCTAATATTCATGTACACTTTATTCTTTAACATATTTATTTGAGTTTACATATTTAAATATATATTTGACTTTATTTTGCTACATGTTTATATATATATATATATATATATATATATATATATTTCTCATATACATAAAAATCCGGGCTCTAATTATAACCAAAATTATATGTTATTATTTTTTTTAAAAAACAACTCTGTAAAATCATTATTTAAAAACACAATTACTGAACATACAAATATCAAATGTATAGTTCGAAGGAATCTGTTTATTTGCTACATTCAACATATTTGTTGGAGAGTCAGTCACTGCAAAATAATGCTCTGACCTGTTCAGAATAATACAAAGGAGGAGCTTTCTTTATTATGATAGAGAGAATTTGATAAAGAGCGGAGTGAAACACGACTGTCATTGGTTGTAAAACAAAAAATCATTGAAACGTGATTGGTTATTGACTCCTATTTAGGGCATGAGTTAAATAGTCATCATAAAATCGATCACAGCTATCTTAAGTTGTTTACAGAGAGAAAAAAAATGAATCTCTCATGCATCACAATGGAATGTTTGTAGTTAAGAGGATATATCTGGACAGAATTCCAGGGATTGAGATTACAGTCTGGAGGCGCCATTTCTAGAGTGAAAGTGCGGTGAGGTCGGCCGGGCTTTTAGCTAATTTGTACGATGTGTGCTTCTGCCACAACACAATATGGTGCACTCTAATAACCTTCATTAAGCCGCATTTGCCCACTTTCCCAAATCCACTTTCACAAAAATCAACACATCCAACATAACTTTTCCAATCTCGAGACTTTTTTTTTTCCTTATTATAACATCGCCTTTTTTACCTCACAGTGGGCGAGCAGTTTAAGGTGTCGTTTCCCAACCTCTAGGAACTTTATGAATTCTATATAAAACCATACATTTTATCATAACTTTATAATCTTTTGAAGGGAGGAAAAAAACCATTTTTAATAAAGTTCTTAGAAAAAGTTTTGGACCAAAGAAAGATGAACAGAGAGGTAAATGGCTACATTATCTTAATTGCAAACCACATGGAAATAATAATAGTCGAATTTCATAGACTGTGATGGGCAGGACATATGGCACGTATGGAGAATGAAAGTGGAGCAAGTGTCCTATGGGTAGACCAAGAATGAGATGGGAGAATAGCATTAATCAAGATTTATATAATATAATGTACGATATTTATTGGTAATTTATTTATTTCATTAATAATATAATTTAAATTTCTGACGTGGTAGGAGAATTTAAATAACCACTTTGGATGTAAATGTGTATGATGAGTTTGTGTAAAAAAGAAAAAAAGTAAAAGAAGTAAACAATGTAAAGACAAAAGGTAAATACTTAAAAACGGAGGCGAAAGAATTCAATAGAATAATTCGTCCTAGAATACCTACTGCTCCTTTTAAAAAAATGCAAAACTTTGAAACAGAATCGAACACAGTGACTAATGTCCACCAGGAAAGAATGTCTCTTCTAAAAATATAAATTTTGAAGAGAATTTCCTAATATTTTTGCCGTAGATATGATTTGCTAGAGGTACATGGATGATGTTTTCTTACTGTAACTGAAATGAAATTTTTTCTGCTTGTAGCTTTATGTGTATCTTCTGAGGAGCGTCTCATAAATCTGGCACGGACTTGGTTTGCCGGTAATTCTTTTCTTCTCTTCCTTAATATTGTTTTCTTTATGTTTCCCCTTCCGGTAATAAAGAAAAAACACGGTATGTTACTCACTGGAGTTGTCTTAGGTTCAGGAGCCACAGGGAATGTGTTCCAACACACCAGGCTTCACAAAAAGACATGCAGGTATATTCATCACTAGAGATAGGATTTTTATTACCTAAAAACCACCGAAATATGAAGAAAAAAATGTAATTATGACCTAAAGTTTACAAAATGTGCTATGTAACATAACAAATATATACCTAATAATATTATAATATTAGCCTGTGTAATAATACCAGTTGTAAAATCAAGTACTAAATCAGTTTATGACAAATAAGTATTTATTTAAGAATGCAGCAAATGATAAACAAACTAAAATATGGAATTTGATATTGTAGCATATTCTTTATTTCATTAAAAGTGCCAGTAGTTACCTGCTTGTCGCGAGACAATAAATAAATATTTGCTCAGGTACATACGTAAGAATAATTACACATAAGAATAAGATGCAGAAACAAATTAAACATAGGCTCAATATTCTGGAAATGCACGCCATTATATATTACAGAGACTCTTGTCTCAAGTCCTTTCAAAAAACGTTAAACAGAAAATATATATAAAACTATTATTCTAGAAATTATATTCTATAAATGCGAAAAATGAATTCTTACTTTAAGGGAGATAAGAAGATTAGGCTCTACGAGTATTTGAGAATAAAGTTCTTAGGAAAAATTTAGAGGAAAAAAGAAATGGACAGAACTACATAATAGTGAGCTACATGGTATGTATAGGAAGCCAGATACAATAAGAAAAGTTAAGTCTCATAGTCTGCGATGGGCAGGGCATGTGACACGAATGGGGAATGAAAGTGGTGCAAGAAAACTTCTTGTAGGAAAAACGCCCAGTTGGTAGACCAAAACTGAGGTGGAAGAATAACATTATCCATGATTTGAAGAAAGTGGATCACACGGGGGATGATTGGAAAAATTATGTGGGAGATGATTGGAAAACATTAGCTCATGATAGAGATGTATGGAGAGCTTATGTCCGCGCAGCCATGAACCAATGGGTTCGATAGAGCCATAAGTTAGTTATATACGTAAGGGAAAAGTCTGTACTATGAATTCAAACTAAATACGAGAGTACGATAGATTTTACAAGAAACAAAATTCTGAAACACTCAAACACGGAAGAAATTGTATGATAAAAAAAGTGAAAATATGACGAATAAATTGCCAAAATATGCTCTGTCACATATAAATGGACAAATATGCATACACATGACTTAACACAGTATTTTAATTCAATTTTTTGTATAAATCATTTTTTGCACTATATAACTAATATTGTACAGGTGCCCATAAAGTAACATTCCATTTTGCAGAAACGTACATGTGGATTGTTTTTGTTACAGGTACAGTCAAGATACGTCATAATGTTTACAATAAACGAAAGAATCGAACTTGTTCAATATCGATTAAATGGCAAACCCTATGATGAAGTCCAGAGGTTGTACCCCCCTACGAGGATTGTGAACAGGTTCTGTAGCTGATGAGGGCCGCTCTGGTTGACCACAGGTCAGCCCACAATCTGTACAGAGTGTGAGGGAAGCTATCGAACGAATTCCAAGAGCATCCACAAGTTAGAGGATGAAGACTATGCGGCACGAGCAGATATGTGTTGGATGCTGTAGACGAGGAGAACCATACGTATCATGTTCTCTTCAGTGACGAAGCGATATTTCATGTCTCTGGCGTCGTCAACAGACACAATTGCCGGATCTGGGCAATCCTTATGAAACCGCCTCTGAAACAGCCTCTGCACTTCATCATAGGGATTTCCATTTACGACATTTAGCAAGTGCGATTATTTCGTTTATTGTAAACATAATTACTTATGTTCACTGTAGAAATAATCCACATGTACGTTTTCCACAAAATGGATAGTTAATTTATGGGCACCGTATATACTTACTGTTATTGTTGATGTGCATCGTAATTTGACATTCCCGCATACAATCTTGATTGCTATGAAAACGAAAGAAATCTCAATACTTTCAAAATGACCAAAGGCACTAGTGCGTTAAGTAAAAAACATTTATTTTGATATATTGATAGTGATACTGCAATTTATATTAATTTTGGTATTAATTCATCACATCCAGCTTTCAACGCCTCTTCTATTTTCTATTTCATCATCACTGCACACATCGTCTACAACGTTCTCCACAATCAAAAATAAATTCCAAATCAAATTAGTTTTACAGTTTTAAAAAATATATAAGATGGCGACATGACCAACAATACTTATTATTTATCCATAGCAACACATATAACCTATTCACCTTCTGAAATCTTAACATTTATCTTCAATTCTATTTATTAATATTTTAGCTAAAATCTTAATTACTAAAATAAATACATATAGTGCAAAAAATAGCATGCAATACACATGTGGTAAACATATAACGGAATCTCGGCGCAAGAGCCTCGTTTTTTTAAACTTTACCTGGATCCGTTTCAAGTGTTTACCACACTCGCATAATAAGTAATATAGCCTATATTTAAAACTCTTACCAAACAATGCATGCTGTAGGCTTATTATAAAATGTTCTAGCCTTATTAATCACAGGACAATTGTCTAAGTTGGTTTATCTAGGTTTTAACTAACCAAATATATTCTAAACTGGTGAAAACAAGATTAAATGTGTCCTAATTATTTATCTTTTGAGCTTTCAATTAATCTAATGATGGTAATCACATATGAATCTTGAAATGGACCAGTACTTATTTACCATATCGATACTTATTGCATATTGCCAACATATTTATATATGTTTACTGCTCAACAAAACAATGGCGAAATATAATCTCAAGATTTCAACGAAGAAAAACAAAAACAATGGCCTTTCAGGGAAAATATGCAGTTCGATCGAAAATAGTTTTGAACAATGAAATGATCGAACAAGTACAGAATTTTAAATATTTAGGATGTCACATATATTATAGTTGGGGAAAATGATATACATTAAAAATATATATAAATTTCAAAGTATGTGTAGCACTATTAAAAGAACACTACAAACAAAAACAACAAAAGAAACAATGTTAAAGTTTTATAAGGTCATGGCAGTTCCCATTGTGACATAATGGATCAGAGAATTGGGCCATGAATAGATCAGACAGAAGATTACTAGAAATATCAGAGATGAGGTTCCTCAGATACGTTGTAGGATATACTCTAAGAGACCACATTCCTGGTGAAACAATTCGGCAAGAACTCAAATTGTTTTAATCTAAATGAAAAAATACAAAACTATAAACAAAAATTGAATGAACATATTTTAAGAATGGACTCTTCTAGGCTAACATAACAAGCACTGTTGTACCAACCTCAAGGCTATAGAGATATGGGACGTCCTAGAAGACAATGGGAAGATGAATTCTGAGAGCGGAACAAGCCGAGGGCCTACTATGAAGATGATGATGATGATGTTTACGCTATACTATACCCGAGTTAAGTTTCAGTTTTATTGTAAACGAACTTGCATAAGGTATATTACTCAGCCGATCCGTCTTTTGGGAGAACCGTGGCACTACTTTTAACCTTTATACTGTATGACTGAATTGTGTACGATAGATACATTGTTCTTAGGCAACATCGTATTTTATGAGAAATAGGACTGTGTACAAGGTACGATAGCAGTAATAATTATAACTTCCTCGATTTATCATTTATATATATATATATATATATATATATCCGGGTTTTTACAGCTGCTGCCGTCTTCCCGTGCCAAAGCCTACGATCTTGGGCGTCTTCAATGCTTAGCCCTCTTGCTTGCATTACTGTCTTCATGTTTTCCTTCCATGTTAACTTTGGTCTCCCTCTTTTCTTCTTTCTGGTCGGATACCATTGATATAGTTGCTTCGCCATAGCTCATCTTCCATTCTTAAAATATTATTTATTTGTAATAAAAATTATACATGGAACTACCTAATCCTACGTTTACGATTTTCCCATGCTGTCGATAAATAACCTTTAATTACCGATACAATTTCATTATGAACAGTATTTGTGTTCCATGCTGACTCACCTGTAAATTCTGTTGTTATTTTCACAAATCAAGATTGGTAAATATGCGATTTTTTTCTCTAAACTGTTTGAAAATATTCAAAATAATTTATTTCTCTCCGCTTTTCAAATTGTTTACTTCCCAATGTTTAAAAAATCCTACAGAAAGCTTGCCACCTAAAACAATTGAAAATCCAACGTATTCTGCACATACGCAAGCGTAAGAATAAAACAATGCTTATATTTTAATCTTTTAAAATATTGTAATAATATATTTTACTATTCTCCCATATAACATGTGCTAGATAATATACAATATTATAATTTATATTTCCTTTGCTTCTAGTGTGAACTGCATTTTCTTATATGCTTAAAGATAAAGCCGTTATTCGACCAATGAAAATGCAGTCATACATCTGGTTTGTTTACATTACAACTGGAACTTAGCTCGGTAGAGGTATAGAACCAAATTGTTTACTCACGGTTTAGCTAGACGGAAAAATTTGTTAGAAACATTACATTTACCGTACTTATGTTTCATATATTTGGGTAAGTTAGATTACGTTTCGAGTTAGTTTCTGCTTGTTACAAAAAATTATCTCAAGTTTAATAGACTTTTTTGTATTCACGTAGACTTTCACGGCCGGAGTTGCTATGATGATCTTGAAGATTTTCGGGCTGTAAGCCGTGGTCGTGAGGCTTGTAGTTCCCCGACGTTTCGCCAGAGACTGCGTCTGGCATCCTCAAGACAACCCTTGAGGGCAAAATCTTCAAGATCATCAGACTTGTTTTTATTTCTCGTAATGACTGATCTTATTTTTTATAGTAATAATAACTGGAAACAACACCGATCTGCACATTATCTTCATTTCATTTATGTTAAGTAACAACCATCTTTATGGGTAATGCTGTTGGAATTACGTCAGGGGTCGGGTGAGCGTGTTCGTAGAGAAGTACTGTACATTTTTAATACATACTACTTAAGATATTCAAAACAGTAATACTGGATGAATTAAAACTCTATAAGATCTTAATACCGACCAGTGCGCCTCAAGCGTGTGTTATTATGTATAAGGTAGGTAGAGATTCCCTGAGAATATCTGAAAGAAAAATTGTAAAAAGGATATATGGACCAATCTGTGAAAAGTAAGTAGAGAGAGTAAAACATAAAACAGAGATTGAACAAATAAATGGAGGAGAAGGTACTGTGAGATATATAAAGTATTTACGGCTAGGATGGTTTGGTCATGTAAAGAGAATGGAGAACAACAGGACACCCAAACGTCTACTACACGAAAATATTATAGGGGTAAGGGATGGAATATTGTGGGATAAAAGTATAAGTAATAAAAATAAAATCAATATATACCGATCAATTTTTAAAAGCATCATTTCTTATGGAGCAGAACTTGGCCATTAACAACAAAAACAAATAGGTATATTTTGGCAGCGGAATGGATTTTATACGAAGGGCAGCAACAATTTCATGAAGAGAAAAAAATTAGAAACTCGGTTATAAGGGAGACAATGAAGATTGGAGACACTATTTTAGATTATATTAAAACTCAGCAATTCAGATGGTACGGATATGTCCAGTGAGAATGGAAGAGAGGCAGAGGAAGACCTAAAACCTCCTGGAGTAGGGAATATAAATAAAATAAAGAAAATACATATGCATTTACATTGCGCACGGGCCTGCTTGGCCGTACGTGCATTATTTTTCCATGAATAAAAAAATAAAACTAATAATATAAACAAATACCTACAAATACACCTGTATCAAAAAAACAATAACAGGCTACATATAAGTAAAATCTATGTCTGCACTAAATCAAAATAATACATATCTACATTCATCCACATTCCGTACATTAATATTAAAAAAAATGCTAGAAAACAAATTAGAAAAAAAAAGCACACACACATACACCCACACACCCCCACACATATACACACCGCACGCTCATACCCCCCTCCCCCCGTCCCTGCAGACATTAAGTGCACTATCAGACTATTCAACTTATCAGACCTTCTTATTATATAACATGATTAAAGATCGAAAACAAAGACCATATTGAGATTCTTCTTATTGTTAATACATATATCCTTAATCTACAATTTTGTTATATCTCAATTTTCTTACTGTACCCAAAAATTTGCATGTTTTTGATTCACTCTCGATCCGTCCTAAAAGATCCCAACACGCCACTCTCCCTCGATCCGATCTGAGAAATCTCTCCGGCAGCATCTGTAATCTAAGTTGTTCTGTCTCTCTACAGAATGCTATAATATGCTGCCAGTTTTCATGGTCATCGCATAGTGGGCATAGTTTAATGCCTTCCTCATTTGTTAAATTATGGGCCATCCATCCCCCCAAATGAAACCATGCAATAGCACTTTTATCATCCCCATCCAAAGAGTCAATATATTTCTCCCTTCCCCACGAAAGTTTCAGTTCCGTCTGCAGGGTGAGCGATATTTTCTGGCTACACTCTGCTTCTATATACTGTCTGTCTATATCGATTAGTCTCTTCTTAACTGTCCTCCAAACATTTCTATTATTCCGCGTACTCCTCTCCCATACCCAACCCATCCCTATGCCCTTCAATCCCCTTTCTACACCGATTACCCAATCTCCCGAAACACACTGCCTTTTCTGTTCATTGTAACACTCTGCCCTAAGCGAGTCCTGATTCCCGTTTATTATGTCCAACCAATACTTAATAGCCATAATTTTGTCCCTTATTGTGTCCGAAAATGTACCGAATTACTACTACAGTCATTAAGTTCTGAGATTTTACGCCTGGTGGGTAGGCACCCACAAGAATATGAATGTCTCACAAGATGCCGATAACTAGGCATACACTTAAACAGAACCACATCCTCCCTTAAAATAGTCGCCTTTCGCCGTTATGCACGTTTGCCACGATGGTATAACTGCTGGAAGCACTGCTGAAAGATGTTGGCAGGAAGGTCCCGTACGGCTTCTCTTGTGGCAGTCATGACCTCTTCGGAAGAATGAAATCTACGCCCACATAGTATTGCTTTCATGCGAGGAAAGAGAAAATATCTTATGGTACTAGATCAGGTGAGTACGGTGGGTCTGGCCAAACTGTCATTTGTTGCCTTGCAAGTTCCTCTTGGACAAGGAGAGAACGATGTGCGGGGGCGTTGTCGTGTAGCAACAGCCAATTCTTTGTACGCCAAATTTCAGGTCGCTTACGGCGAATTGAATCGCGTAAACGGCCAAGGATCTCTTTGTAGCGGGTATTGTTTACAGTTGCCCTTCTGGGATGAATTCCATGTGAACAATTCCGTTTGAATCAAAAAACAGTTTAAGCATCACCTTGCCTTTTGACCTGTCTTATCGCGGTCAGAAAAAACTGTCATGGTGTTAATGAGCTTTTTCAGATGCCGAATTTCGTTTCAGTTGCGGATCGTAAAGCAAACCCCATGTTTCGTCTCCAGTTTTTATCCATTTGAGAAACGTCGGATCATCGTCAGCACTACTGATGAGGTCTCCACAAATCGTGATGATCACATTGGTCTTGTGACAGGATTCCTGGCGCACTGTGCTGGTAACACGAGACATGTTCTGGTCATCAGACAGAATTTTGTAGCAAGTACCATGGCTGACCCCTGCCACTGCTGCCAGATCGTCTACTGATTGGGAACGGTTAACACGCACCAACGTTACAACTTATTCGATCTTGCGTTTAGTTCGAATTCTTTGTGGCCGACCAGTACGCACATCATCTTCCAAAGTTTACCTTCCTTGCAAAAACGTCGGTGCCACCTAAACACAACACTGCGACTCAATGCGTACTCACCGTAAACTTGCTGCATCATTTCAAACATTTCGGCTGCGGGTTTGTCTAATTTCTGACAGAACTTGATGTTTGCCCGTTGCTTAAACTGTGACATCTCGAGTTCCGATGTACACATTCAAATCACCGTCACAACAAAGACCGTAGTTCTGTTTGCAGTGCATGCAATCAACTGTCTCTTGCTGGGACGAGAGACTAACTGACAAGGTACCATACCAAGGAGCCACCTATGCGCTAAAATACAATATAGCGCCACTATGCGCTCAGTCTCAAAACTTAATCACTGTACCATGTATTTATACATGAAGGAGAAACATCTGCAACCAGGAGATTGGGTGGACAGACTAAATTGGCTATTAGGAATCGGACGATGTCAAAGACATTAATTAACCGATGGTCTATCTATCAAATCTATCTAAAGGAATAGGGAGACCAATAAAGAAGTGGCAGTAGGAAGTAGGTCAGGACTTGAAAAAACTGCAGATAAAAGGATAGAGAAGATTGGTACAGCAAAGAGAGGAATAGAAGAAGGTTGTGAAGGACGCCAAAGCTCAACAAGAGCTGTAGAGCCGAAAAGTAAGTACTACTGGAATGTGGCGCCTTTAAGGTCAATGTTTTTGGAATAATGTATACGATTTCTTCCATGAAGTTGTACTAGCTCCTCCATCTGTTTTGTTTTCGTTCATTCCCTTCACTACAGCGAGTTGTTCAACTCACCACATGCTGTCCGGCACATCGGAATATTGACCTGCTTTATTTGTGGATGATTTGCGAACTAATGCCGTGTCATCCCTCGTACACTCGCTTCACGTCAGTCTGTGGAGATGCAGGTATTACCCTAAGTAAGCTGGGCAAGTGCTTCATTTGCTATTTGTTCCTGACTGTACTTGGTTATTATCTACGTGCATGCGAAACGGCAACAGTGCTGCTATGACTGGAGGTAAACGTTCCGCTGTGTCGTATAATAACAGTAGATTATATTATTATTTAATGTTTCTAAATATTTGCTTTATTTTTATTTGAGTAAGTTTAAAAGAGCATAAAGCATATTCTTGGTAGCAGTAAGCCATAAAACGTCCGAGGTTATTAACAGCAGAGGTATAACGAGCAGAGAGATAAGAATATTATTCAGGCGGCTGAAGTCATTTTGTTGGCGCGCGTTCGGCCATTAAACGCAAGTTCATAGCGATGTTGTATTGTTCACGACATGCTTCATTCCATTCACTACGTCATAATTACACTCAAGTTGCCAGATTTAACAGCTTCGTTATCTGTGATGTATTGCACAATAGCATATTCACTGCTACTAGCAATCACATATCTTAGCTGCTATTTATCCCTTTATTCTCAACTGGAATTTTTATGTTTGTGTTTAATGGATTTTTGAGTGCAAAGAAATATTAATTTTGAAAATAAAAATGTTGCTTGTTTCCAAATTTGTGGGTCCTTTTATGAGCCTAAAACTGATTTGCAGTGTTGTCATTCAAGAAACAAAACAAAATGACAACACTGCAAACCAGTTTTAGGCTCATAAAAGGATCCACAAATTTGGAGACAAGCACAGTCTTGAAAACTTTACCATGCCTGAGTTAACACCAAGTTAAAATTTTTTCAGCTCACCTTTCCCCATTTCTTCAATTTTGGTCTCAAAAGCTTAATGTGTAATATAAAATGTAGGCCTATATAAAATTACATTTATTTAATGTGTGTTTTTTTTTTATATTTTAAGAAATTTTCATGTGTTCTTACAAATTTCGCCTAATATAATAGGTAGCGTGCTGCCTTGTCACGCAGCGGGCCCGGGTTCGATCCCCGGCCGCGGCAGTTTTTCTGGGTGAGGTTTTTATCGGGGTTTTTCCTCACCTGTAAGACAAATGTCGAGAAAACTTTAAGGCACAAACGGTCCCCGAAATCATATGGCCATCATCATCATCATCTTTATCATTATCATCATCATCATCATCTTTCACCGGTGTGGAAAGCAACGGGAAGCCACCACACCTACAATTCCCTAGTAAAGCTGCAAGCATAGCATGAAAATGCTAATATTGCAGTGAAGGACCTGCCCTCGGGCAGAATTACTATGGATGGATGGATGGATAATTACATAAATATGTACAAATTTTTATTGTCAATATATACATAAACGAATGTATATGTGACTGTCTGTTTGTCCTTTATAGACTTATAAACCGTTAAATTGATCTTTGTGAAAATTTGTATATACAGGTTTTCAGATGCGGTGAGTGTTTAGTCGTTATCTATTATGTTCTAAAATCATTAGGTGTAGGAGTTCACCTGAAACGAAAATTTAAAATCACTCTAGCGATCACAATTTTCGATGTTCCACAACAAAACTCTGAGTTTCCTTTTAAAATAAACCGAGGTCCAAAAATCAGCGAAATCTAACCGTTAAAAGTGGGGCATTACCTGAAATTTGAAATTAAAAAATTACTCTAGTAACCGCTACATTTTGTTCGTCACAGTGTATACCATGTAATTAATTGACCCTCAATATTTAATTTAATTAGGCGTAACAGCGCACGCCGGGTATTAGCTACTATTATATTAAAAAATTGCGTTAGTGATAATACTAAAAAAACATTACGAGTATTTTAGAATAAAGTTCTTAAGAAATATTTTGGATCAATGAAAGATGAACAGACAGGCGGATGCAGAAGACTCGTACATAACAGTGAGCTACATGATCTTTATGGGAAATCAGACGTAGTAAGAACAGTTAAGTCTTGTAGACTGCGATGGGAAGGACATGTGGCACGAATGCGAATGAAAGAGGGAGGTGGAACTCCTTGTAAGAAAACCGCTGGAAAGCGGCCAATAGGTAGGTCAAGAATGAGATGGGAGAATGACATTAATCATGATTTGAAGGAAGTATATCATATAGGCGATGATTGGAAATCATTAGCTCAGGATACGGATGTATGAAGAGCTTATGTGCATGTGGCCATTAAACCCACAGGTTTGATAGCGAGTTAATTAGTTAAAACAAATGAGCGGAACAATGTGTAGAACATTAAGGACTAAGGCGTTAAAAAAAACACAAATTAAATTATACAAAACAATGTCAGTTCTATGACCAGCCTCATGGGCTAGTGGTCAGCGTTTGTGACTACAATTCATGAGGTCCCGGGTTCGATTTCCGGGCCAAACCATGGGAATATTTCCTTAAAGGGAATTATTCCTATAGTTGCCCATGGTCTGGAATTTAGGTTAAGTTTGGGATAAGAACTCTCCTGGTGCTTCATTATCATTTATTATCAATCACATCATCGGGGTAACGTAGCTCCGCCTTTCCAGATGCCCCAACCTAAGAAATGAACTACAATTCCTCCAATGTCAATGGAAAAAAACCAGTATGTTATAAAATACATCCAGGTGGCGTTAGACAAAAAAAAGTCAGTTCCATAGTATTCTGCCGGAGTTCGGAATTCCTAAAAAGTTAGTAAGACTTACTCGAATATGTCAAAATGGGTAGGGTGTGTAGGCAAGCAGTGAACTACGTGGTCTTTATTAGAAGCCAGACATAATAAAAACAATTAAGTCTTGTAGGCTGCATTTGGCAGGACAGATTACACGAATGAGTAGCTTCTTGTAAGAAAACCGGAGGGATAAACGCCAAGTTGGTAAGACTAAGAATGAGATGGGAGAATAACATTAACCATGATTTGAGGTAAGTAGATTATACAGGGGATGAATGGAAAACATTAGCTTAGGATTGAGATATATGGAGAGCTTATTTTCGCGCGACCATCAACCTACGGGTTCGAGCAGTAACAGTACCGAGTGTAACATATGGTAGTGATATCTGGGCAATGAACTGGGCAGGTAGAAAAGAATAGAAATAACTGAGATGAAGTTTTTAAGATCATTAGCTGAATTTGCCCTATTAGATAAACAGGGAAATAAAGATATCCAAAACCAATTAAATATTTACAATTTAAAATAAAGAATCAAATAGAACGAATAAAAGTGTATCCACTATTTTAAGAATGAATGAAGAAGGCTATAAAAATATTATACAATTACAGGCCTAGTCTCACGATTTTCAAGCTTTAAAAGAACCACAAGCCTGAATAAAGACACATGTGCTAAATTTAAGCGACTTTCATTCATCCAACTAATACATCATTTGCCTACTAGATGGCTCTTTGAGGCGTTGTACTAACCACATGTCACTCTTTGAGACAGCTGTAGACAAATAAATTTGTCTGGTTAAGAAAATCCTGCTAGGGAGCACCCGTATGGAGTACATGTATACATTTATACATAATTAACTGGCACTATCGAACCCATAGGTTTATGGTCGCGCGGACATAAGCTCTCCATACATCCCTATCCTGAGCTAATGTTTTCCAATCATTCCCTGTATAATTTAATTCCCTCAAATCATAGTTAATGTTATTCTCCCACCTCATTCTTGATCCACCAACTGGGCGTTTTCTCTCTGGTTTTCCTACAAGAAGGTTACATGCACCTCTTTTATTCCCCATTCGTGACAAATGACCTGCCCATCGCAATCTACGAGACTTAACTATTCTTATTATATCTGGCTTCCTATGTAGAGACCATGTAGTTCACTGTTATGTAGTTTTCTCTATTCACGTGTCTGTTCATATTTTTTTTTTCGACCAAAAATGTTCCTAAGAACTTTATTCTCAAATACTCGTAATCTCCTTTCCTCCCTTAAAGTAAGAGTCCATGTTTCGCATCCATATAATATAACTGGTAGAATAATAGTTTTATATATTTTCAGTTTAACGTTTTTTTAAAGGAGTTGGGTCGTCAAGAGTCTCTATAATGCATAATAGCGCGCATTTCCAGAATTGAGCCTATGTTTAATTTCTTTATGCATCTCATTCCTATTTGTGATTATTGTTCCTATGTATTGTTCCTATTTAATTCCAGTCCCAATTTCTTAGTGTTACTCAATAGTGTGCGTGTTGGTCTTTAGTATCTATTCGCTATCGTCCAATAGTACTACATCATCAGCATAAAAAATAACAGCTTGTTAATATCATTGAGTTGTAGGCCTTCTTCATCCTCTAAGAATCTGATGGCATGCTCTAGTACAAACATAAACACATACATACATTCATATATACAGAAACCAAGAGGATATAGTCAATTTGCAAGACGAATAACAAGATGGGACGATATTGTTAAAAGAGGCCGGTACAGGTCCAAAAGCCTAAGCCTTCTGGAAGAAGAAAACGAGAATGATATGAAGAGGTAATTTGTGTATTACTGATCGGTCGCTGTAGTCTAATGGTCATGCTCATTCCCTCTAGTTCCGATGGTCTCGGGTTCAAACATGGCCGCGATCGAAGGATTTTTAGGATGGAAAAATCCAAGAAACGAGTCCTCCGGGAGGGATTTTAAGCCGTGGGTCCCGAGTCTCAAGATTTTAAGGCTTGCAAAAAAACCTTAAACCTGAAAAAAGAGGCCTCTAAGAGCAGAGTTTACCGACCTTCATGACCATAAGTAATACCTTAATTTGCTACTAGATGTCTCATTGGATCCGTATTATGACCACATACTATTCATGTCGTCAGTAGGGAAATAAGCGTAATTAAATTAGCTTGGTCAAGAAACACCTAAAAAAGAAATTATGGTAGACACAAAAGTCCAATAAGTAAAAGTAAGTAGCCTATATGTAACGAAACTAACTCACTAGCACTATCGAACCCGTAGGTTCATGGCCGCGCGGACATAGGCCTTTGCTGTCCATACATCCCTATCCTGGGATAATTTTTCCAATCACCCCCTGTATAATATACTTCCCTTAAATTATGGTTCATGTTATTCCCCCACTTCATTCTTGGTCTACCAACTGGGCGTTTCCCTCTGGTTTTCCTACAAGAAGCTTCCATGCACCTCATTAATTTTCCATTCGTGTCATATGTGCTGCCCATCGCAGTCTACGAGACATAAAGATCACGTAGCTCACTGTTGTGTAATAGTACATTACAATGCGAGGTTGGAAGTGGTTTTTACAGAAGGGAGGAAAATGTTTAAAAACTGAGCGATATCGAGGTTTTTAATTTCCGATATTCAGTAAAATACTTCACAAACGTGAGTTGTACATTATTTTTTGCGCCATGGTTTTTTTTTCAAAATAATAGTAGAATAACATATTTGTTGGAAATATTTGTGTTTATTATAAACAAGTAGCTAACGTTAACAGTGTGGGCAATGTTTATTAGCTGAAACTACAGGAGGCTGTGACGCCAATCAGTGATAAAATGGCGGCAAGTACGTATTTATTGTTTTATATTGTTTCAAATAAAGTTCAATTCATTTAAAACCCAGTGACTTGTTTGGTGCAATGTATATTAGCACTATCTTTTGATATATTTTTGTAAGTACATTGTACGTAGTATACATAGAGGGCAGTGGTTTTACTTCCCACACGTGGTTTGTAATATGTAATATTACAGTATAGTTATTTTATTACAGTATATTTATTAAGTTTGGCAACTCGAAATGTAGAAGTTGAACTTTCAATCAAGGTCGCCATTGCTGTAAGTACGACAAAACGCACTATCCTGCACAAAGTGTGTATTACTTTATTAATTGTACTGTTAAAATTTCGGGTATTTGTTGGAATTCACAGAGTATAAACGTCGTGTTACCATGAATCATGCTTTATTCAGAGAGCAAATATTTGCAAATATATCGAATTTCAAAACCTGTTTGAATGAATAATTCTAGTAGCATGTTGTGCTGTTTGCCAAGTACAGAATGCACCAGGAATAAAGTTGGCCATGTTTCTCTAATCACATTGCTTCACAAAAAAATGCAAATGGAAATGGAATAGCGGATAACAAAGCAAAGCAAGAGAGCGGAGAGGAACAGACAATTCTAAATTTTCAGATGTTTTAACTGCATTCTCCTCTCGTTCATTGTTCTTCTCTCTTTCTCCAAATTCAATTATACTCATCCTCCCTAAGTGACACTTTTCTCCCAACACGTTTTAATTTAAGGAGAAAAGTATCATTCAAGGACATCGTTTAATTGAATCATGCAAATCAAAGTTAATCTACCAAGTTTTAAGAGAAGCGAATTAGTCTCGACAAAAACTAAATCACATATAGTTTGTAGGGAATCCATCTTGAAGAGTGGAAAAAATAATTCGTAATCAAAAAACTATATCTCTTCTTCTAATTATCTGATCTTATTGAACATTTTTGTGTTAATTAAAATATACAGAGTGTCTTTAATGCCACTATTCATTTCAACAAAAGACGGCAGCGTATAAAAGTAAATGTACCTATGGAGTTTTACTCATATTCTGCTGCCTTTGTACATAACCGCCATCTTGTTCAAAACACACATACTCCATCCTTCAGTGGTGGAACGAAATGTGAGACCTTTAGGTTTGAACCGTAATAAAACCTGCTGCTTCTCTGTTACGATTTAGTAAATCAGGCAGACTATCCGCCTTGCTAGTGTACATTTTGGACTTGATATATTCCCATTCAAAAAAGTCTAAAGGGGAAGCCCCACACCAAAGGTGACCCTCTACCTATCCATCTCGCTGGGAAGGTTCTCTTCTGGTAGTCATGGAGAATGTGTGCAATATATGGAGGCGCACCACGTTGCTGAAATAACTGTATCCAGTGTACCATCATCATGAAGCTGCGTTTCCAGGAACAGTTCTAACATGTCTTGGTATATATTACCTGTTATTGACTTCTCGGCAAAGAAAAGTGGGTCTTATAGTTTCTGGCGATACGGATGGTCGTCCATGACGTGCCTCATCTCACACACACTGACGATGCGCTTAATTCTCTTTACAGGCAGCGAATATGTACCCTTGTTGGGGTTAGTTTACGGAATGTATGGGTAAATTCCGTTATGATGTCTTCAATTCGCGTACCCGTGCACAAACAATGGCAACCCGTTCTTCCGTGCTAAACATGTCGCACTACTAGTAAAATTCATATCAAATTCCGTTGAGGTGAAGTCATATGATGAAAGTTTATTATTTATGAAAATGAGACCAGAAAAGAAAAGGAAATTCTGCTAGAACTAAACAATATGCATCCTAAAATATAATTTACGGAGGAGATAGAACTTAATAACAAAATAAACTATCTAGATCTTACCATAACGAAAAACATAGTAAAGAAGAAACTTGAAATAAGTATTTTCCGCAAATCTACAAATAATATGCTCGCCATTAATAACAAATCTAGACACCCATACCAACATAAAATCCGCACACTTAATAGTTTAATCAACATTATGTTAAAATGACCCTTGAACAAAAAAATTATAACAAAGAACTACAATATCTTAAAAACATGGCGAAAAGCAACGGATTCAACAAACAAATAATTGATAAGCTTATAAAGAAACAAAAAAGAAAAAATGACGTAAACAATATAACAAAACTTGAAAGAGAATCTAATAATAACAAATCATGGGTAACATTAACATACACAGGAAATGAAACCACAAAACTAGCCAGAACTTTGAAAAAGATAAATAAAAACATTAGCATAGCTTATAAAACAGGAAACAAATTAAACAACATAATATACAATGACATAGAAGAACACAACAAATTCAACAACAAGGTAGTCTACAAACTAACATGTAAATATTGTAATAAATTTTATATTGACAGGACAAGCAGAAATGTCAATACAAGATATAAAGAACACCTAAAAGATTTCATACACGTGGGTGATAAATCAAGCTATGTTAAACATCTCATTAACGCAGGTCATCGAATGAACACAATTGAAAATACTCTCACGATAATCCACCGAGAAAACATCCCAGCTAGAATAAATATATTAAAAGACCTCGAAATTATAAAGGAAACAAACAACACCTCACTTCTTAATGAGAACGCACCCCAGTCAAATCCATTATACGAGATCTTCAAAAACAAGTCAGTTGCTGCTACAAACAGTTGGAGTATACATCACCATACACAACAATAACGAGTAGCAGAAGGTCAACCTGCCGAAGATGGAAGCCCTCCAGTTAATTGTATATACAATATTTTAACAAAGTTGAGGACGACGTCATCTGCCAACAGGTACATTTTAATTTTTAACTTTCATCATATATTGCACTAAGCTGCACGTGTATACACATATTGCAAATGTCTGCAAAGAAAATACAGAAATAGTAATGTTTTCATGGAAGTGGATAGTGACTTTAGAGGCATCCTGTATACTTAGGCCGTGTCGGTGCACGAGTGGTTAGCGCGCGCGGCTGCCCCGATTGGAATTCCTGATTTTAATCCTGGCGATTCTGGATATGTGTTAGTATTGAGTCTCACCGGGATATTTCCAGTTTTTTTCAGTGTTCTCTCCTTTTCCGAATTCCATGCCACGAACACTCCCCACTCCTCTTCCCTCATCAGATAATTTCATATTCATTCATTCATTCATTTTACATCACCAGACCTGTGTCGTATAGTTTGCGATACATGTACTGTACCGTGAAAAAGTGTGAGTGTGTGCCAGGATCAGGAAGTAACGCGAGTAAGACCGTGCAGACACCTACATAATTTCCACTTGCAGAGGAATTCTCTTTCTTTACGTAGTTTCTACGTCACAGACTTCTTGATGTGACCTGACTCCATAGAGAGAAAAGCATGCATATCAGCTTGTATTTGAATCCAAGATCTCCAGTTTTACGCTCTGATACTCTACCTTTGAACTATTTCGCTCCACTTCCCCACATCTCTAGTTGCGTTTACCATTGGCTACAGACGCCTTGTCTTCTTAAAACACCAATTTCTATATTCACACATAGCGTTCTGCCCAAAAGCAGGTATTTTACTACAAACTCAGCATTCTTGACTATTTCCTTAACTCATCCTTCCTTTTTGTATCTGCATACAAATTATTAATTTTAATATTGTCTATCGCCTCGTGTATTTTTCTCCCTCTAACTTTCTTTCCGTTGACCATCCTTCTAGGGCATCCATTAGCAGGCAGTTTAATCTTAGCCAGTGGCCAATCCACATATTTTCCTCTTCTTTATGAGTTCCAGCATTGTTTTTCCTTCACCCGTTCTGTCAAGCACATCCCTATTTGTTTCTGTCCATTTTATACGCTCCATTCTTCTCCATATCCATATCTCAAAGGCTTCCAGTCGCTTTTGCTAATTCCGTCGTAATGTCCAAGTTCCTGCGCCATACAATGCGGCACTCCACACAAAGCACTTCACTAGCCTCTTCCGTAATTATTTTGCCAAAGGTCCGCAGAAAATGCTTTTCATCTTAATAAAAGCTTCTTTTGCCATTGATATCATCTGCTTTACTTCTTGACAGCAGTTCATATTACTACAGATAGTATAACCCAAGTATTTAAGCTCTCCATTTGCTCAATCACCTCATTTTTAATCCTCATATCTATCTTCCTTGGTTTCCTTCCTATAATCGTGGTCTTCGTCTTATAAGGTTCTTAATTAGTTGATTTTTCACTAAACTCTATCATAATGACTTCTTGCAGTAGAAACACTCTCGTTAAATCTTGTTTTAGGGAATACTTTGTAATTAATGTGAAGATAATGCGTGTTTGTTCCAGGAGTGCGTATAAGTAACTCACATATAGAGCATTAGTTCGATATATTGAGCTCAAATCTCTGCTGAGGTGCATATTTTTCTCTCTACTTTTGTTAACCATTGCCTACTGGCCATTTCTCCAATGATTTTTCTAATTGACAATGTCACGGCTAGATGACCCTCTATCCTGCAAGTAAAGACATTTTAACATGAAAATTAAAAACGAAATGTCAACTGTGGCTCTGCGTGAAGTGTGGGGCAAGGCCCTTTAAGCACAGAACGTGTATCAAGATGCGGTATGTAAGAATTTTGAATCTGTAGTTAACTAATGTTTACAAAAATGGAGAAAGAGCTTTTTAGCTATGACCTATTCAATTATTTTTGTTCAGCAGTCAAACTTTTATATGCTATCAATCACTATATAATTCTCAATGTGGTGGGTGAGGGATTTAAGCTTTTTCCCTCATTCCCTCTTAGTTTAGAAATTCAATTGATAAATTTATTTGTTGAAATTATCTCAATAACAATTGTTATTTGCATATCCATATTATTTGTAGTAGTTCCTGTCACTCATCTTGGTAGCATCGGACTAGACTCTATTGGTATTTGCATATCCATATTATTTGTAGTAGTTCCTGTCACTCATCTTGGTAGCATCGGACCAGACTCTATTGGTATTTGCATATCCATATTATTTGTAGTAGTTCCTGTCACTCATCTTGGTAGCATCGGACCAGACTCTATTGGTATTTGCATATCCATATTATTTGTAGTAGTTCCTGTCACTCATCTTGGTAGCATCGGACCAGACTCTATTGGTATTTGCATATCCATATCATTTGTAGTAGTTCCTGTCACTCATCTTGGTAGCATCGGACCAGACTCTATTGGTATTTGCATATCCATATTATTTGTAGTAGTTCCTGTCACTCATCTTGGTAGCATCGGACCAGACTCTATTGGTATTTGCATATCCATATTAATTGTAGTAGTTCCTGTCACTCATCTTGGTAGCATCGGACCAGACTCTATTGGTATTTGCATATCCATATTTTTTGTAGTAGTTCCTGTCACTCATCTTGGTAGCATCGGACCAGACTCTATTGGTATTTGCATATCCATATCATTTGTGGTAGTTCCTGTCACTCATCTTGGTAGCATCGGACCAGACTCTATTGGTATTTGCATATCCATATTATTTGTAGTATTTCCTGTCACTCATCTTGGTAGCATCGGACCAGACTCTATTGGTATTTGCATATCCATATTATTTGTAGTAGTTCCTGTCACTCATCTTGGTAGCATCGGACCAGACTCTATTGGTATTTGCATATCCATATTATTTGTAGTAGTTCCTGTCACTCATCTTGGTAGCATCGGACCAGACTCTATTGGTATTTGCATATCCATATTATTTGTAGTAGTTCCTGTCACTCATCTTGGTAGCATCGGACCAGACTCTATTGGTATTTGCATATCCATATTATTTGTAGTAGTTCCTGTCACTCATCTTGGTAGCATCGGACCAGACTCTATTGTTATTTGCATATCCATATTATTTGTAGTAGTTCCTGTCACTCATCTTGGTAGCATCGGACCAGACTCTATTGGTATTTGCATATCCATATCATTTGTGGTAGTTCCTGTCACTCATCTTGGTAGCATCGGACCAGACTCTATTGGTATTTGCATATCCATATTATTTGTAGTAGTTCCTGTCACTCATCTTGGTAGCATCGGACCAGACTCTATTGGTATTTGCATATCCATATTATTTGTAGTAGTTCCTGTCACTCATCTTGGTAGCATCGGACCAGACTCTATTGGTATTTGCATATCCATATTATTGTAGTAGTTCCTGTCACTCATCGTGGTAGCATCGGACCAGACTCTATTGGTATTTGCTATCCATATTATTTGTAGTAGTTCCTGTCACTCATCTTGGTAGCATCGGACCAGACTCTATTGGTATTTGCATATCCATATTATTTGTAGTAGTTCCTGTCACTCATCTTGGTAGCATCGGACCAGACTCTATTGTTATTTGCATATTCATATTATTTGTAGTAGTTCCTGTCACTCATCTTGGTAGCATCGGACCAGACTCTATTGGTATTTGCATATCCATATTATTTGTAGTAGTTCCTGTCACTCATCTTGGTAGCATCGGACCAGACTCTATTGGTATTTGCATATCCATATTATTTGTAGTAGTTCCTGTCACTCATCTTGGTAGCATCGGACCAGACTCTATTGGTATTTGCATATCCATATCATTTGTAGTAGTTCCTGTCACTCATCTTGGTAGCATCGGACCAGACTCTATTGGTATTTGCATATCCATATTATTTGTAGTAGTTCCTGTCACTCATCTTGGTAGCATCGGACCAGACTCTATTGGTATTTGCATATCCATATTAGTTGTAGTAGTTCCTGTCACTCATCTTGGTAGCATCGGACCAGACTCTATTGGTATTTGCATATCCATATTATTTGTAGTAGTTCCTGTCACTCATCTTGGTAGCATCGGACCAGACTCTGATTTTTGCCAAATTCCTGACTTTATTCCAGCTTTTCCCTTGTTGTTCAATTTCTGTTATTACTTGTGCTGCTCCGTGTATTTTTTATTTTCCTCATTTTCTATGCAATCCCTGTGGATTCTATTCCAGAGCCCTCTTTGGTACACTGTCTAGTTACCTTCTGAGAGTGCGTGCAATCCATTTTCATTTACGATATTTAATCTCCTTTTATATTTCATTTTGTGATATTATCCTCCATAGTTATTCGTTTCATATGGGTTTTGTCCACCAGATTCTCAAAATAAATCTCAGACATACGTTTATATGTACTTGCATATTGTTTTATGTAATGCAGTTGTTTTCTCCCAAGTCTCGTACCCAAATAATACATTTTACATTGCTTTTAAACAGTCTTAATTTAGTTCTAGTTGAAGTTTGTTTGGATCTCCATATGGGTGACAGTTTTGAGAATACAGATTTTGACTTCCGAATTCTATCCTTCAATCATGAATCATCATGGAGTAGCTTGCGTGCTTAAATGATCCCGAGAACTTTGCAAATGATAGCATTGATGTCGAAAGGGTTACCCATGCCCGACTTGTCGAAGACGATAAGCCAAACGAAAAAATACTTTCGTCGAAACAGTGACGATCTTTTACAGTCAAGAAACGTGGGATTTAGAGATGAATAAAGAGCTTATGTCCGCGCGGCCATAAACCTAAGAGTTCGATAGTGTCGGTGAGTTAGTCAGTTATATATTCGTCTGATGTTGCACATCCTTGCTGTATGGAAATCCAGGCAATAATTATTCGACTGCACACTTTCCACTATGGAGTGAGGAAGAGAATAAAGAGCTGAAGTTAGATGAGAAGTTGCAGTTGTTAATTAATTACGTCACACAATGGAAAGTAACTTCAAACTTTAATATTACATTCCCTCAGGATACGTGAGATGTACTGGGAGTGTAATCTAATGTTTAATTTCTGAAACAAGCTCAGTTTTTGTCTCATTCGAGAAACAATATTCTATAAATATGAAATTAACTAATTAACTAACTCATTGGAAATATCGGACACGGAGGTTCATGGCCGAGCAGACATAAGCTCTCCGGACATACCACTTTTGAGCTAATATACATTTTTTAACATTTTTCCTACGGGTTATACAAGAGTAGAACATATTAGAGAGGAACTAAAAGTACAACCACTTCTTCAACAAATAGAAGATCACAGGTACAATTTGATAAAACATCTGCAAAGAATGACAGAGGATAGGATACAAAAAATGGCACTGACGTACTCGTATAATCCTGGATGACGAAGATCGGTAGGAAGATCAAGAAAGCGCTGGGCTGAACAGATGTGAGATCGGAACAGGCAAAGACCTAATCCTTGAAGGATGATGATATTTTTCAAACATTCACCGCTGTGATCTCGAGGTAGCGTGCTGCCTTGTCACGCAGCGGGCCCAGGGTTCGGGACAGTTTTTCTGGGTGAGGTTTTCATCGGGGTTTTTCCTCACCTGTAAGACAAATGTCAGGAAACCTTTAAGGCCCAAACGGTCCCCTAAAATGGTCATCATCATCATCATCATCATCCTATACCGGTGTGGAAAGCAACGGGAAGCTACCACACCTACAATTCTCTAGTAAAGCTGCAAAGCATAGCATGAAAATGCTATGATTGCAGTGAAGGACCTGCCCTCGGGCAGAATTACTATGGATGGATTTGTATAATTCACCTTTTTCAGATCATAGTTAATATTATTATATTGGAAAGAGCAGCAACTTGGAGCCAGAACAGGCTAGCAAAAAACCTAAACCGTGAAGAAGAAGAAAAAGAAGAAGGAGAAGAAGAAGGTTAATATAATTTTCCTAATTCATTGTATGCCCTACTGAACGCTATCCATCTGGGTTTCCTACGAAAGTTTCCATAACCCTTTTCCATTCCTCATATGTGTGATGTGTCCTGTCCATCGCAGTCTACGAAACTTAACTGTTATTATATATTTTAAATAAAGAACTCGTGTCTCATTGTTCAATTATAATACCTTAATTTTTTTAAATTTTATTTCAACTAAAATATAGTCGGTTGCGGTGAAATACGTGTATAGTTACCTCTGATCCCTTCTGGTTCCGTGATTCGCAGCTTCTAAATTGACCGATGATGATTGATTTTGAAGGGTTTAAAAATCCTGAATACGGCTTACTTCAGAAGGGAAATAAAGCCATGGGTCTAATGTCGTATATTTAAGAACCGACAATAAATTAAATAATATAAATAGAGGAAACAGACATATATATAAAACAAAGGGATGTACAAACTGAAATCCAATAGTTGTGAAAAATTGTATATTGGCAAAACAACAAAACTATTAATACAAGATTCGATGAACATTTCTAGGATTTTAAATATAATGAGGGTAAATCAAACTTTTTTCAATAGAATCAGCAATGTGTTATCGATTATACATAAAACTAATTGTAACTGGAGAATTAGTATTCTCAAAGAATTTAATCAAATTTATAGGGAAAACAATTTCTCGAATAAATTTAAATATTGAATTAAAACAAGAACACATCCAGTGACCTGAACCCTCTATATAACAGTTTAACCAGCAACAGTTAGTATCATTTTAAAAGCTGAAGGTGAAATGTGTTCTTCCGAAAGGTCTTCAAAGTATTTTAAAACACTTTACCCAGTTCAGGACGACTGAGATCTCAGTTAGAAACATTTTTTTTAACTTTTAAAATGTATGTGCTAATCCATAATTAGGCCCTAATGTCTGTTAATATACTAATTCCGAGCTAAGTTCCAGTTGTAATGTAAACAAATCAGATGTATGACTGCATTTTCGTTTGTCGAATAATGGTTTTTACCTTTGTACGTGTAAGAAAATGTAGTTCGCTCTCTTACACTTGAAATGTAGAAAATTCTTCTTATTCTTCTTCTTCTTCACTTCCTGGTTTAGGCAAGAGTTGCCTATTCCGTCTTCACTAATAGATCTAAGACCATCTCTTCCGAGGACGTCACACATCTCTTCTTTCTCTTGGAAAATGATGGAAGATTTTATTTGGTAATCTACTTTCTTCCATTCTTTCTACATGTTCTTTCCACTGTATCTTGTTGTTAAATATATTTTCTTTTATGGAGTAGATTTGCAGTTCTTCGCGGATATCCTCGATTCTTATCTGGTCCATTCTAGTGCAGCCTTTTACTCTTCTTAAAAATTTCATCTCGGCTGCTTGGATTTTACTTTCTTGTTTGGTAGTGGTAATCCAAGATTCACTCCCATACAAAAGGACAGGGACAGCCATTGTTTTATAAAATTTTAATTTTGTTTGTTTATGGGCTTTATTATTCAATGTTCTATTTATTGTACCACAAATAGCTTGAAACTGATGTGTTTTGTGTTCAATATCTTTATCATACCCATAGCTGATGTCACATCCTAAATATTTAAAGTGAGATACTTGTTCAATAATTTCGTCTCCAATTACTATTTTTTGCACGCAGAGTATTTCTTCCACAAAAATGCCATTACTTTTGTTTTACTTATTGAAATTTCAAAATTATAATCGTTACATATTGCATTTAGTTTGTAAGCTGCCACTTGTAACAGATCTTCATCATGGTGGACTAAATCATATGATTCACCTATCTTCCAATTTTCAGGTATTTTACATGTCTTCCAACATTCGTTTATTAAGTTTAATAATCTATTTCTGAAAATAAACCTGCATACTTTATCAGTTCATTGTTTATATCATCTATATCTGGTGCTTTTTTTTTCATTTCTTTCAATGCCTCTCTCATTTCGCTTAGAGTAATTCTGTCTATTTCTGATTTATTTTCACATTCAGAAGGGTGTTTTATATCCACTTCTTCTTCATTACACCATAATTCTCTGTAGTGATTCTCACATGTCTTCAGATCAATGGTATTTAGTTTTGCAGTATATTTGTCTGTTGTATTGAACTGTTTCATTACTTTAAATGCTAACGATTGTCTGCCATGTACATCTTTATGAGCTGTTCGAGTTATTTGTTTTGCTCGATTTATTTTTTGTTTATATATAGTTCTAGATTCTTCACTTTTCCTTTGTAAGTACTCTAAATAAGCTAATTTTTTGTCTCGCACAGCCTCCTTTATTTCGTCATTCCATATCTTTAATCCTCTTTTGTTGCGAATATTTTTCTTCTTTCCTATAGCTTCATTTGCAGCATTTATAATACATGTTTTCATATTTTCCCACTCTTCATTTAGATTATCATTAATTGATTTTCTTTGTAAGTGTTCTTGTAGCCTTTTTTGGTATAATTGTCTTATACGGTCTTCTTCTAGAAGATATGCTTTAAAAATTTCTTCTTTTATTCTTTCTTGAGTTTTTGGTTTTTTCCATTTGGCTATTATAAGTATCGTGGCTACCGATAGATAGTGATCCGTATATATGGCACATTCTCTGTATACTCTTACAGCTTGTATTTGATTCCTGAGTCTATCATTAATCATTATGTAATCTATTAAATATCTTTGGTTTCTAGCGCACCATGTATACTTGTGTATGTCCTTTTCCCTATAGAAAGTATTCGTGATTTTTAGTTTGTTATAGATAGCAAATTGTCGAAGAAAATTAATTTAATAAAACGTATATTATGGACTCTTTCTTTAAGGGAGGAAAGGAGATTACGAGTATTTGAGAATAAAGTTTTTAGGAAAATGTCCGGTCCAAAGAGAGATGAACAGACAGGTGAATGGAGAAGACTGAATAACAGTGAATTACATGGTCATTATAGGAAGCCAGATATAATGAGAACAGTTAAATCTCATAGACTGCGATGAGCGGGACATGTGGCACGAATGGGGAATGAAAGACGTGATGGAAGCTTCTTGTAGGAAAACCAGAAGGAAAACGCCCAGTTGGTAGACCAAGAATGAGATGGGAGAATAACATTAAGTATGATTTGAGGGAAGTAGATTATACAGGAGGTGATTGGAAAACATTGGCTCAGGATAGGGATATATGGAGAGATTATGTCTGCGTGGCCATGAAACTACGGGTTCGATAGTCAGTGAGTTAGTTAGATAGTTAGTTATTATCTAGCATATGTACATATAAGTTATATAGAAAAATCTTAAATTTATAATTACAATTGTAATAGATTAAAATAAGCATTGATTTACTTTCATGTATGCGCAGTGGAGAATATGTTGGAATTTTAATTGTTTCAAAATGGCCTCTTCGGAAGAATATAAAAAAATGGAAAGGGAAGCTTTTAAAAAACGGAGAGGAACAAATTATTTTGAATGTTTTTCAAAACACTTCAGTGAAAAAATCTCACATTAACCACTGAGGATGTGGTTAAAATTAGAGCAGAATTTACAGGTGAGTCAGCATGGAACATAAATTCCGCTCATAATGAAATTGTAAATAAAGGATATCTATCGATATATGGAGAAAATAAATGTCTGATTAAGTAAGCCCATATATATTTTTTTGTCATAAATAAATAAGAAATGGAGGAAGTTCCTAATTATTGGTACTATCTTATCTTGTATTCAGTCTTATTTCCCGTAAAATACGATGTTGCCTAAGAACAATGTTTCTATCGATGACAGTTCCGTACACAATTCAGTCAATTGGCGGTTGAATGTAGCACCACTGTTCCCCCAATAGATGATGTAATACCTTAAGCAAGTTTGCTTACAGTACAACTGGGACTTAGTATAGTTAGTGTGTGTTATTATACAGAGTGTAACAGGACCTCACCGACAAAATGATAGGGATGATAGTCCATGCAGAGAGGATCATTTTTTGTGATGGAACATATAGTCGCAAACACGTCGTTTATGAGTTATGAGCAAATAAAAATAAGGGTCGAAAATTAATACAAACAATTGTACACGTATAATTTTATTGAAAAATACACGCTTTTACAATAAGTATTCGAACAGTTAGTGTTTTGACGACGTCAAAAAGAATCCTGCCGTGATCGGCCGTGCTGACCGATCGTTGGTGTGACGATATCAAACATGCAATGAGGCACATAGTCGACTGTTTGAAAACTTATTATAAAAAATGTATTTTTCTAATAAAATGATATGTGAACAATTGTTTAGGGGCCTATATTCAATTCCGACCCTTACGCATGAATACCTTCATCTGCGCATAACTCAAAACGACGTGTTTGCGACTATATGTTCCTTCACAAAAAATGATCCATTCTGCATGGCCTATTTTCCTTCTCATTTTGTCGGTGAGGTCCTGTTACACCCTGTATAGTTAGTTTAAAATTGTCTCCCTACATATATTGTCCCAGTACCGTCCGGAGGTTGTAGGTCACTTAAAATTACTTATAAAGTGAGACATTGAAGTAATCAGATGAAAGAATAGAATAATAAGCATTAATTGAAATAGATTAATTGGAGTTTAAACTAATTGGACGCAGTGTGTGGAGTTAGAAATGTAATTTACAAAGAGAACCTGATGTCGGACATGTATTTAACATAGAACTGCAGTTAGTTAACCGCAGAGTGGGGCTCGGACAATCAAAACAATTTGTAAACATTTAAAAGAGAAGAGTTTAGGTACATCAAGTTTTAATTAAATGGCCGCAGCGTGTACTTATCGCCAGCGTTCTTGTGGTTTTAACATGTGCATCTGCCACCAGCTACATCACATACAGTGCGCCTCTGAATAATCATGAGTGCATACACATCACATACAGTGCACCTCTGAATAATCATGACTGCATCACACATCACATACAGTGCGCTATTGAAGAATCATGACTGCAATAAACATCACATACAGTGCACCTCTGAATAATCATGACTGCATCACACATCACATACAGTATACTATTGAAGAATCATGACTGCAATACACATCATATACAGTGCGCCTCTGAATAATCATATCTGCATTACACCTCACATAAAGTACGCTATTGAAGACTCATGACTGCAATACACATCACATACAGTGCGCTATTGAAGACTCATGACTGCAATACACATCATGTACAGTTCGCTATTGAAGACTCATGACTGCAGTACACATCACATATATCGTATCTTGTAATGTCCATGGCTGGCACAAACATCATTAATCGTAATTCTTATTGAATGTATAATTTAACCCTGGTGAAGTGAAAGAGAAGGCCTTACGGTCTTAACTCCATCAGGTAAAATAAATAAATAAAATAAACATCACAGTGTAATCTACAATACTATTAAACTAACTCGCTGGCACTATCAAACCCCGCAGATCATGGCCGATCGGACATTAGCTCCCCATATATCCCTATCCTGAGCTAATGTTTTCCAATCATTACCTGTATAATTTATCTCCCCCAAAAATCATCATCCGTCAAGAATTAGGCCTTTGTAGACCTGTTTCAGCCCCATCTATGCAGTTTTTTAGAGGTCTTCCTGGTTGACGATGACCTTTGGGTTTATATTACATCATCATTTTTGGAATTCTTGAATTATCTATTCTTTTCGTGTGGTCTAGCCAGTTTAATTTATATCTGTTGAATTTTTCTTCTATTGATTCTACTTCTAATTGTTCTAAAATGTCTTCATTATTTTTTCGTTCTAAAAGCGTGTATCCTGTTTGAGCCCACCATATTAATTATTGCCGTTCCTATTGGAATTAAAATCTTTAGTTGATTATCTACAGTTTGTGGTTCTCAATTCCTGTTATCCTTCTGAGAAATTATATTTCCGTTGCTCTGATTCTGCTCCTGTCTCTTTTTCTTAATGTACATATCTCACTTCCGTATAAAAGGGAGGGTAATCCTAAAGTATTATATATTTTTATTCTTGTTGATTTTTATACTAATTTAGCTTTTAATGTATTATTTATTATTCCTGAAATTTGTGTAAATGAGGCAATTTTCTTGATCACGTCTTTTTATATTGATAAGATATTTCAAAATATAAATAGTTGAAATGTACTTCTTCTAGGCATTGGTTATTGTGTATTATCCCCCAAATCACAGCTAATATTATTCTCCAACCTCATTCTTGACCTATCAACTGTGCGTTTTCCCTCTGGATTTCCTTCAAGAAGTTTCCCAGCCCCTCTTTCATGCCTCATGCCTGATTCATTCCACATGTCAATAAAATATACGATACTTAACTGTTGTTATTACATCTGGTTTCCTATGAAGGCCATATAGTCCACTACTGTGTGGTTATCTGAATTCCTGTCTGTCCATCTCTCTTTGGTCCGAAAATGTTCCTAAAAACTTTATTCTCAAATACTCGTAATACTTTCCTCCCCTAAAATAAGAGAACGTTTATCGAATCCATATAACTGATAAAATAAATTGTATATATTTTCAGTTTAACGTTATTTGAAGGGAGTCGAAGAGTCCCTATAATATGTCATATGATGCGTTTCCAGAGTTAAGCCTATATTTAATTTCTTCGCGCACCTCATACTGTTTGTAGTTATTGTTCCTAGTTATTTGAATTCAGCCACTTCTTGAAAATGTTCCTCATTTCTCAGTAACTGTCCACTTCCATTATGAAATGTATTCCAATATGTGAACATACAGTACGAGGGTCACTAGATAAGTTTTGAGACACGGCAGTATGGCGACAGGAATGCAATAAACAAATATACCATTTGAAAGCCCAATTCTCGAACGTCAAAACCATAGCAGGTAGAAACGATTCCATTCAGTTGTCTCTGGGCAGCACCTTTGTGAAGTAGTGTGTGCGTGGTGAAATCAAACGTCTCCTATGGAGCTTGAGAGGGAGTATTTTCTTGCTATGATTTTATATGATTATAAGTGCGGTTTAAATGAGTCGCAAACACTTGAGCAACTCACACAAACATTTGGGTACCTTGCTCCTTCGCCTGCAACAGTTTTTCGCTGATTTCCTGAATTTAATAGGGAGAGAACATCCCTTAAAGATGAAGGGAGAAGTGGGAGGCCAACAACAGTAGTGACAGAGGAAAACGTCTCTGCAGTGGGGACTCTGATTCAGGAAGATCCACGACTGGCCTATAAGGACATCGAGGGGGCCTAGGGATTAGTTCGCCAAGTGTTTCCACCATCCTGCACCAATACTTAAGAGTAAGGAAAATTTATTCTCGATGGGTGTCACACCATTTGTCAGAAGGGAATAAACGCACTAGGGTGGAATTGTGTACAGAAATGCTGGCGAGATTCAACAACGGGGACTCCCGCCGGGTGTCAGACATAGTGATAGGTGACGAAACTTGGATCTACCAGTATGACCGTGAAACAAAGCACCAATCATAGGTGTGGGTCTTCCCAGATGTGCAGCCTCCGACCAAAGTCAAAAGGCCTAGGAGTGTGGGGAAGAAAATGGTGGCCACTTTCTTCTCAACAAGTGGTCATCAGACAGTTGTGCTAGAGGATCAGAGGACAGTTAGTGCTAAATGGTATACAGAAGTCTGTCTCCCCAAAGTCTTCTCAAAGCTCCAGGAGAAGCGGCCAAAGACTGGACTGCGGGGAATTCTGCTCTTTGCACACAGCCAATGTAACAATTAGGTTTCTGAAAAAGACACCTGTGAAATTAATGTCTCATTGAGCCTATAGTCTGGACCTAGCCCCGTGCGACTATTTCTTGTTCCCGAACGTGAAGAACTGCATGCGCGGACAGCAATTTCCTAGCCCAGAAGATGCTGTTGGAGGAGCTTAGTGCAATGTCTGAGATCGAGTGGCGTGGCTGCTTCCAGAAGTGGTTCCAGAGGATGCAACGGTGTATAGAATGTGCTGGAGAGTTGTTTGGAAAGATATCATAGGTATGGAAATTCTATCATGGACCGTTATTGCATATCTCAAAACTTATCTAGTGACCTACGTACCTTCTGTTTTATTGATGTTCACAGGTTCACCGCTGTGATATCGTGGTAGAGCTGCTGTTTCGTAAGCAGCGGGAAAAGTCTAGACGATGTTTTTTTTTTTCTTTTTCTCAGCTCTAACACAAATGTTAGGAAACTTTAGAGTCCAAACTGTCCCCGAACGTCGTCCGATCATCATAATCATCATTATAAATTTCACCATGTTTAGTTTGAACGTGTGTATGAATGGTGTGTTCGTCTTAATGTTGTGTTGTCTCGGAGGAGGTCCTGACATCGAGCTGATCACGCATTCGGAGAGGCTCTCCATGTCGTTCCCTGGTCAAAAAATGTATGTGTGTGATCAACAGTTTATAATCCCTCTCCCGACAGGTCTCTCCCCTGTAAGGCCCGGTTGGCGTGTGGCATGTAAAAAGTACCCCTCCGCTGAGAGGTTAAACTGAGATAAAAAAGAAGATATTTATAGTAATTCTTACTTCAGGTAATATAACAACGTTATTTCTAATTTTTTTTTTATATTGTTAGTGCGTTTTACAATCCGCCCCTTTAATTATCAGTGTCGAGAGAAACGGTTTAGCTGCAGGTGGGAGGTCTATCATGTCGCAGTGTGCCTATTTTGTTGCGGTAAAGGTCGCGTGGAAAGTTTAAATCAATTTAGCTGGCGCCATCTCTCAGGAGAGCGTTTTCACCTGCTAAAACCTTGTTCTTTAAACACAGGCTGTTCGCCAACCAGAATACCTTCATGAATTCGATAATGCGTCCAGTCATTAACCCCTCAGCGCGGTTTGACGTATTTAAACGTGACCTGTTTCTTCCCTTCTGTGCGGTCATTTTAAAGTCCACGCAGTCCCCATGTGCATTAGTATTTTTAAATTCTACTCACCCAGTAACTTATTTTAGATAACTAACTAACTCACTGGCACTATCGAACCCGTAGTTCATGACCGCACGGACATAAGCTCTCCATACTTCCCTATCCTGAGCTAATGTTTTCCAATTTTCCCCTGTATAATATTCTTCCCTCAATTCATATTTAATGTTATTCTCCCATCCATTCTTAGCTACCAACTGGGCGTTTTCCCTCTGGTTTTCCTACAAGAAGCTTTCATTCTTCATTTGTGCCACATGTCCTGCCCATCGCAGTCTACGAGACTTAATTGTTCTCATTATATCTGGCTTCCTACAAAGACCATGTAGTTCACTGTTATGTAGAGCTTATTTTAGATATATATTAAATTACGAATAAATTATATTTAGTTACATTATATTTCTAGTCTTACCTTGGTTATAAATATCCTTTGTTCACGGAAAGTCTCATATCGTCCTAGAAATCCAGACGTGTATGGTATGTCTTGAAACAGCCATCCACACACAGTCCAGCCTCACATTCACTGTACCAATATATCGATTCTTTTCTTTTACCATTTTTGGAACAAACAACACACCGTTTCTGTGGTCTTGCCCTCTTTCCCGTTTTGTCATATCTGGTCGATTCCTTCTATAATTAAAATGATTAATTATAATATAAATCAGAATTAAAAGAAAGTAAGTGTTTTGTGAAGTGAAGATCGTCTTGAAGTTCTAGTAGAATTTATAGCTTAAGATAGAATATAGGAATCAGGACCAGGAAATCTTCGGAGATGTAGTTGGTAGATAGGGTTAAACCTAACTATGGAAAATTACAACAGGCGAGTGTAGACAATTAAAACAGACTTTAATGAAGAATAAATGAGACAGCTTATCGGTTACACCGATGAAAATAATAATCTGTCTGTCTGTCAAATACAGACGTGCACATATTTATACATATAAAACATAAGATAACATTGTCGTAAGATAATGCGTAAGCAAGGTAAGGATGATGCAATGTGGACCTGAAAAAGAATCACCATCCCTACTTTTGAACTTTGATTTGGGTATTAAGAAATGTTTAACAATTGATAACAAATTCTAAATTACAAGTTAGGTTTTTCTTACTTTTAACAAGAAATATGAATTATATGAATAAAATGTATATGCAAGATATATATATATTATAATATATTACACAATATTACACTATATTACACTCCTCCCCCTATAGAAAGTTTTGAATTCATAATTCGAAACTTTACTAACGAAAAAGTTTAGTTTTATTTCGAGTTCTATGCGCAATACTAGCCTTATCTTCTTCATCTTGGGATATATTTGGTAAAGAGTTGGGATCTCTAATTCCTTCTTCTATTGGTGGTGATGACTTAAGGGACACGGTAGGTGAATTTTCATCCTTACCTGGGGTCGTGGAGTAAACTACACGATCATGCCCTGAGTAATTATGTATGTTAATACATAATCTATCAGTAGTTTCTTTCCAGCATTTTCTTGGCGTCCATTTATCCCATAACCAAAATATCATATTTCTGCAGCTCTTACAACAACAAAAACAACAACAACATGTCAAGGTTACAAATATGATTGTACCCATTACAGAACTCCACGTGGTTATATGTATATACCACTTTGAATAATCATTTTCTTCCTGTTGTTTTATTAACTTACCTAAATCATCGGCCTTCATACTGGCCATTCTCAAATCATCTACCGACGACATTAGATTAGACATAGGCATGTCTAATTGTAATTTCTCATATTTGTTAGTTTTATCCATATCAAAGCAACAGTCGAAGTCAATAGGTGCTGTAGGCATAAAATCTATTGTTAAGTTACTTACTAAATTACTCATGGCATGTAAGGTTACGTGGGCATTAAAAGCCTTGCAATTTTGTCCTAGCGACAATTTGCCTTCTTTTTCAATATTAAGTTGTGTTGATTTGTCACCACATAACACAGTCATACGATCTGGCTTTGGGGCGACAAATAACCATTCATTAGACAAATATAAGGGAATCCAGTAGGATTTATTCAGTGTGAAAATTCTAGTCTCGCAACTTTTTGGAACTTTAGTGGTGGACGGATGAAGAAGTGAGGCTTCACAATCAGCCTCAGGGGTGAACAAATAAATCGGTATAGTTTCTTTACATACGTAATGCAAAATATTAGGATGAAAACATCCAGTGAGTTCATTAGTTGTCATTTTTCCATAATGTTGTCTCAAAGGGTCACTAAAAATATATTCTTTGTTTGCGCTTAGAAAAATGTAAATATTATCTTCCTTCTTCACAGGAAAAGGAAGTGTTTTATACAAGTGATATGGAGTAGGAGAGAGGAGGGGTATTTGTAATACATATACTAAATATTGCTTATAAGAATAGGTGTGAGGTGTTATTAAGTTTTGAAGTTCTGAAAAAGAAAAATTAGGGTAGTCCAGACCAGTTGGCAGCGTTTGAGCTTTCATAACATTCTTAATCTTTTCCACCGTAATTAATTGGGGTTGAAGAGTTCCTTGCTCTGCGTGTA
The DNA here is from genome assembly GCA_030220185.1 of Diploptera punctata. Lineage (NCBI taxonomy): Eukaryota > Metazoa > Arthropoda > Insecta > Blattodea > Blaberidae > Diploptera > Diploptera punctata. The sequence continues at coordinate 65,800 of JASPKZ010007800.1, forward strand.
CAAAGGCGTCTATAAGAATTTCAAAAGAATGTTGACATTCTTCCACACCTCTAAGTGAAATCCTTATCTGTTCATTTGCTAAACTAATACTCTCTATTTCCCTCTGTAGTGTGTTAATCCTATCAGTGGTATAATTATTTAATTTTGTTAAACTATCCTTTAAAATATTTTCATTCCGGTTTACCCTTGCTATAGTTAAGTTAACTGAATTAATGGTCGATTTAATTACTGTAATTTCGTCCTTTAGAATATGCAAAAATTCGGCCTGTTCCTTCTCTAACTGTGAAATGTGATTATTATATTCCTCTGCATCAGATTGAGTTAAAGTACCGAATAATATTTTAGCGATCTCTCCCATAAAATTTAAAACGCCTCTCTTGGTTCTAGTATTCTGTTCATTAGGTGTTTTTAAATATTCTGTGACTAATTCTTTTAAATTTTCAACATACTTGACTTTTGGTTTTACAAAGTGATTTAAACTCCCACAATCTGTTAAATGATACCATCTTTCCTTTCTTATTTTATCACAATAATCAGTTATCAACCGTAAATGATTTTTTGTCTGTTTCCAAAGATCTCGAGTTGGTTCCAAGTTTATATAACTCACCACTTTCCATTGTATAGGGTAAAATTGTATAATTCCTATCTCGTCAAAGTACACGCCGGTCTTCGAATCTAGAGCTTTAACTTCTTGTGCGTCTGCAAACTTTCCCAACCAAAATGGTATTAATATTTGTAGCATTATCCATGTGTTATGAAGTTTCATTTTCTTTTCCCTGCAAAGGAAAATATAGCTTTAATCTATTTGAATGTACTGTCTCATATTTGCGTTTACCTAATTTTTGTATTATTACGTTGTGACCTTCAGTATTCTTAACCTCATATGGACCTTTCCATATTGGATCTAATTTATTCCTATTTTCTACTCTGAGAAGTACTAGATCATTCTCCTTGAATTCAACATAATTGCTTTTCACACGCGATTGTTGCTGTTCTTTAAATTTAATAAGCCTTTCTCTAGCTACCTCATGACAACTTTGCAATTTATTCCTTACATTCAGAATTAGATCTTCGTAATTATATAAAGGTTGTGATTTAGTTTGTAAAATTCCTGGGATTTTACATTTTCTTCCGTACAATAATTCATAGGGTGAGTATTTAGTAATACTATGGGGGGTAGTGTTGTACGTAAAACTGGCAAAGGGTAACCATTTGTCCCAATCTGCTCCTCTAGGATTGCAAAAACAACGTAAGTAAGTTACTAAAGTCTTATGAGTTCTTTCTAAAGCTCCATTACTTTCAGGATGATAAGCAGTAGAGTTCAGTTTCTGAATCTTAAATAGTTTACATATTCTTTTAAATAAATCGGACATAAAATTTGTTCCTTGATCAGTTAATATGATATCAGGAATCCCATAAATTAAGATAACATTGTTTACGAAAGCTTCTGTTACTTCTTCGGCTGTTTGTGTCTTTAAGGGAATAACAATTAAATATTTACTTAAGTTATCTTGACAAGTTAATATATATTTATGATTTCTCTCGGTTAGTGGAAGCGGTCCTACTACGTCTAGATAAATTTTTATCCAAGGTTCTTTTTGAGTGTCCGTGACCTCTAAAGGTTGTTTGACTTTATGATTCATGTCTTTATTAAATTGACAAATCTTACAAGTTTTAATGTAATTAGTTACGTCTTTCTCGATTCCCGGCCAATTTATGTATAATTTAATTCGATCGGTAGTTTTATTGACTCCAAGATGTCCTCCAACTGGACAGCTGTGAAATTCTTTGATTATTTTCTCTTTACGATCCTCAGTTACGTGATTACTATTCAATGTGCAACATTCTACAGGATGTCTACTCAAACTATCTGCGTTTACGTGTCTTTTACCTGCCCTATAATGAATTTCGAATTCAAATTCTGAAAGTTGTAATTTCCAACGTATTAACCTCGAACTAGGGTCTTTCACCTTAAATAACCAGACCAATCCTTTGTGATCTGTCACTACTTGAAATTTACGTCCTAGTAAATAAGGTCTAAAATGCCTGCATGCCCATACTATCGCTAAAAGTTCTTTTTCTACCGTGCTGTAATTCAATTCGGCTTGATTTAAAGTCCTGCTAGCGTAAGCAATGGGTTTATCATCTCCTAATGTTCCTTGACTAAGAATGGCGCCTAAAGCGTATCCACTAGCGTCTGTAGTTACTATAAAGGTTTGTGTGAAATCTGGATACTGTAACAGTGGAGCTGTTGTTAATTTATCTTTTAATTTATTGAAGCTATTCTGTTCTGGGTCTTCCCACTTCCATTTCTTATCTTTCTTTAACAATTCAGTCAAAGGTTTTGCAATAGCACTAAATTCTTCTATAAATTTTCTGTAATATCCTGCCAAACCTAAGAATGATTTTATGTCTTTAGGTGTCTTTGGAGTTGGAAATTCTGTAACTGCCTGTATCTTCTTGGGATCGGGTTTGACACCTTGAGCGGTAACTACGTGTCCTAAGTATTTTAATTCTTCTCTTAAAAATTCGCATTTATCAGGCTCGATCTTTAAATTGTGTTTCCGCAACTGATTAAACACTTCCCGTAATTTTTTATTATGTTCTTCTAAGGTTTCGCCCATTACTAATATATCGTCCATGTATACAAAGCATCTATTACCTATGGATTCATGGAGTACTGAGTTCATCATTCGTTGGAATGTAGCAGGTCCCGATCTAACTCCAAAGGGCATTTTCCTGTATTCGAAATGTCCGTTAGGGGTGCTAAAAGCAGTTTTACATTGGTCTTCCTCGGCGATTGGCACCTGGAGGTATCCACTAGCGCAATCTAACGCTGAAAAATATCTAGCCCTTCCTATTTTGTCTAATATATCTTGTATGTTAGGAAGAGGATAGCTGTCTCCTACGGTTACTTCGTTTAACTTCCTAAAATCTATACAGATTCGCCATTTTTTCTTTCCTGAGGCGTCTTCCTTTTTAGGTATGACTATTAGTGGAAAATTCCATTCGCTCTTACTATGTGCGATAATACCGTCTTCTAACATTTGTGTAACTTGTTTATTAATTTCTTCTTGATGAGCCTCTGCTAACCTATAATTCTTTAAAGTTATAGCTCTTCCTTTAGGAATTGAAGGGGTAGGTATGGAATGTGTAGCAGCTGTTGTGCTCGTTAGTCTATCTCCCGGAAGCTTAAATATATCCGCGTATTCTGTGCAAATTTTTCGTATACTATGGGCTCCTTCCTTCACGTGTTCAAGTCTCAGATTTTTATTTAATAAATCTAATCTTTGAGGTACGGAATTTTTAACTGATATTTTCTGTTCTTTACTTATTTGAGTGGGCGGTTTAATTAGTTCTGGTATTTTCTTTATTATCTGTGCGTCAGCTGTTAAATTAATTACTAGGCATGTGAATGTCTTATCACATTTTGTTATCCCGTTAGCACAAATTAACCCTGGCTGTAAAACTTGCCGCTCTATGAACCTGTTCCCTTTTTCGTTCGTAGGAAATTCCATTAAATTTTCACTATACGGAGGAAGAATCATCTTTTATTTAACATATAACCTTGTTCCATGAGCCAGTCTTGGCCTAAAATTATATCTAAATCTCTGGGTAATTTATCTACCATATGACAATTAGCAACTGTATGTTTTTCGCAATTATTCAATACTAATTGAGTTATCCCATTTACTTTTATAGAGTTCCCACCAATACCTTGTATTTTCATATTGCAGTTATCCTTTATAATATTTCTCTTTAGTGACGTTTCTCTAACTAATGATACTTGTGCTCCCGTATCTATCAATACTAAACCTAGGCCACTTTTTAACTGTTCACATAGGACATACATCTCCCAGGGTCTCGGTTCATAACCAGAGGCGTCCCACTGATTAATAGCCTTAAGAGTCCCTACTTCGACCTCACAGCATGCTGTCTCCAACGAGGTGGGTTTGTGTCCTTGGATTTTTCCTTAAATCCACTAACCCAAGTTCGATCCCTTGTGGGTGACCCGTAACGTTTCCCTCTAACGCTACACCTCGAGGTCTGGAACACGTTACTTTGCGTTCCTCTATAATTACTAAAGGAATTATTACACTGACTTGAGCCTACAGTCTCTTGGCGTTCCCCAACCACGCTAGACCCACAGTCACAGAACCCACTTTTTGGCGTTCTAGTCAACATATGCAGTTCGCCTTGCGACACTGCCCAACAGACACCGTCATCTGGGGACTCATTCGCGTCACTAACTATTTTATCGGCTTTATCTATCCTATCATTAACCTTAATATTCTGATCAACTAGTTCAGGTAATTCCCCTACCATATTTACCCTAGTATGATCCCTCAGGCACTCCATGAGTCCTGGTGCACAGTCTGACGGGAGGATTACCTGCGACTGCTCAGGTAACCCGAATTCTCGTTTCCCTGGCGACCTCCCAGAGCCGCTCTGTCCCGTCCTCCATGCCTACGGGGTTGTGGTCTCTTACTACATTCTCTACTGATGTGTCCTATTTCGTTGCAATTATAACATCTTATTTCTTTTGTGGCCAGGTTAACCTCTCTCTTTATCTCTGACCCGTATGGTCTTCTAAATTCTTTTCTTACTGCCCCTGTGAATGAATATCCCTGTCCATTTGGATTTCCCCTGAATCTCGTGGACTTTACTTCGCTTTCTTCCTGTAATGCGGTTTCGATTAGCTGCGCTAATGATTCTTCTTCGCCCTTAGCCTTTACTATATACTTAATCTTATCGTCCTTCAATCCTGCCACGAAAGTGCCTTTTAAAAATTCTCCTATCAGCTGAAGACCTCCTTCTACATATCTCGAATTATCACGTTGTTCTAACTTCTCTAATCGATTTCTAACTTCTTTCCTTAAATCCATGGCTATTCCATCTAATCTTGAACCCCATTGTGCAACTGTTTCATTTGTACCTTGTTTTGAATTAAATAGTACACCTGCATAGTATTCTAACGTTCTCCTAACAGAAAAGTTCTCCTCCAATATTGCTTTAATTTGGACCCATGTTTCTCTCTCTGTCCTAGCTAAAAGTCTATCTTTAGCATCTCCTGAAATTTTAGATTCTATAAACTTTATTAATAAGGGTTGTTTGGTTGGATGGACTACCTGAATAGCAGCTTCTACTCCTTCTATAAATTCTCTTAAATATTTGGGGTTTCCATCGAATGTTCGGGGTATCAACTTAACTGCTTGAACTACAGGGATATAGATTTCCTCGTTAATATCAATATCGCCCTCGCTTGCCATAATGGAGTTGGACTCACCTAAAGAAAGATGTAGGGTGGTCTGAGATGCACAGTTCAGAGTCGTAGTGATGGCCTTTCAGCTCCCCTCAGGGTGCGACTCCTCTCGCGGTGCAGGCTGCCAACGGCTGAACACCAAGGACGTCCCTCGAGCGCGTCGGTGGCTGCTGGTGTTGGCCTCAGGACCACAGTCTGCTTTCCTCTGGTGCGTTTACGGGTACCACTGCGCCTGTGGGTTCCTCTGGAGCGTTGATCCCTCGGGATAGGCTCTGGATTATCTGGGACTAATTGAAGAGTCTCTCCAGCTCGTACGCACCTTCGGATGTCTCACTGCTCGCTGGTTTTCCAATCCTTACTCGCTTGCCACCATGTCATATCTGGTCGATTCCTTCTATAATTAAAAATGATTAATTATAATATAAATCAGAATTAAAAGAAAGTAAGTGTTTTGTGAAGTGAAGATCGTCTTGAAGTTCTAGTAGAATTTATAGCTTAAGATAGAATATAGGAATCAGGACCAGGAAATCTTCGGAGATGTAGTTGGTAGATAGGGTTAAACCTAACTATGGAAAATTACAACAGGCGAGCGTAGACAATTAAAACAGACTTTAATGAAGAATAAATGAGACAGCTTATCGGTTACACCGATGAAAATAATAATCTGTCTGTCTGTCAAATACAGACGTGCACATATTTATACATATAAAACATAAGATAACATTGTCGTAAGATAATGCGTAAGCAAGGTAAGGATGATGCAATGTGGACCTGAAAAAGAATCACCATCCCTACTTTTGAACTTTGATTTGGGTATTAAGAAATGTTTAACAATTGATAACAAATTCTAAATTACAAGTTAGGTTTTTCTTACTTTTAACAAGAAATATGAATTATATGAATAAAATGTATATGCAAGATATATATATATTATAATATATTACACAATATTACACTATATTACACGTTGCAGGAATCCTCTCGGGAAAACTGTGAGCCACTGATGTCACAGAAAGTCCCTCGTTTTGAATTAAACGTGTCCATATTTTGCCATATAAAATCTGTGGATACTCCCCCTAGCCCTATTGCAATCAAAACACGTGTCAGTGTCTGAATATCTCCCTCGTCAACATAGCTGATATCACTTTCACTTATATCGTGAGGAGGTTGTGTGTAATCAGGTGCAAAGAAACTATCCTCACTATCTGATATAGATGCTAAATCACTATGTTTATCTATTTCATCTAAAATTTTATTGACAAACTTAAAAGTTTCCTCTTCTGACAACACTTGGTTTCCTGCACACGCACGAGCCATGGTTGCACAAAGACTGCGATAATTGTTTCAAAAGACAAGTTTGAGACCACACAATGAGACACTTTACAGATATTTATTCTTTTTCGGCAAAAATAAGGCAAAGGATATGTTCAGAAGAGGGCTTGGCTGAAAAAAAAAGTATTTCCTTTCACTAACAAGTAGCCACCTCACTCCACTTGCCCTGTCATAAATTATGTCGTAACATGAAGGGGAATCTTTCCTTAACACGGTGACGAAAAATTAGTTCTCCAACATGTAAAACAACTTAGTTATAGGCTTTGGAAATCATAAATGTACCACGCGACTTCACATGGCAATCTGCATTTGGATATTTAAAGGTCCTGACGTTTTAACACGTCCTTCTGCATCTGGGAAGGGAACGCCATGTTTAAATATCCACGCTGATGGGTTAAACTGATGTTACATCACCATCATAGACGCCATTACAGCCCATTTTGAACCCCGGCAGCTGATAATATCTTCCTCCATTCATCCCTGTCCAACGCTTTTCTTCGCCATCCTCTAACATCAAGCTTGTTTAAGATCATTTGCATTCATCTAAATCAGAGCCGCTCAAACTTATTTGTATCGCGGGCCAAATGGAAGAAAGGTGGCTCGGGCCATAAGCTCTATTATAGCTGTTGTGGATTATTGTTGTTATTATTATTATTATTATTATTATTATTATTATTATTATTATTATTTATTATTATTATTATTATTATTATTATTCTGAAACCTAAAGATGTGCAAATAAGGAATTGAGCAGAATCCAAATTACAAAAATTAAATTCTTACGTGGAATGGTATTTAAAACAAGGAGAGATAGAATAAGGAGCGACAAAATCAGGGAGATATTAAATGTAGAAAACTTAACAACAGACATAGAAAAAAAATAGACTAAAATGGTTTGGAAATCTAAGAAGAATGGAAGAGGAAAGACTACCACAAAGACTGTTAAATCTTAGATACAAGGAAAACGACCACGAGGTAGACCTCGAGAAAATTGATTAACCAAGTGAAGAAAAGTTTAAAAGAAAGAAGATACGACTGGGAAGAAGGAAAGCATGGGAACATAGAGACGCGGTTTGAGGTATATTTGGAATCGAGCTTCCGAAATGAGGACACGATAAGAATAAGATGATGATTATTATTAGGAATTCTATAAGAGATAAAATAAGAAACAGTGTAATTAAACAAAAGATTAATGTTCAAAATTCAATTGTACTTATTATGAAAGACAAACAATTATAATGTACGGTTATGTAAAACAGAATGACAGAAGGCGGATCCCGAATACGAATTCTAGAATGAATGCCACTTGGTCGAAGAAAAGGAAGAGGAAAGCCAAAAATAACGTGGATTGATGGTGTTTTGAGCAGCATAGGGGGAAAAAAAGATTGGATGATGGAGATTGTAATGATGGATGTGGTGGAGAAAGACAGAATATTAATTAGGTGCAGTATGATATGAAATATTGTGAAACCTGCTAAAATAAATAAATTAATTAATTAATTAAAATTTTAGTTATTATTATTATTATTATTATTATTATTATTATTATTATTATTATTATTATTATTATTATTATTATTATTATTATTATTATTATTATTATTATTATAAGCTTGTGTTGATTTGCTGTTTTTCTTGTTATGTCGTTATAAAATATTTCACAAGTTTTTGTTCCATTACTGACAGACTAATACTATAGGCCTGCTCTTAGCATATTTTAATTTATTAGAATGATACAGGCCTACAGGGGCTGGATCGAAAGTGATGGAGGGCCGTCTCCGGCCCGGAGACCGTAGTTTGGCTGTCCCTGATCTAAACTATCTCATTTACGGTCTGCCTATTCTTCTACTTCCTTCAGGTTTCAATAGTGCAAACTCTTAATAGGATTCTCCTCTGCCATCCTGATAAAATATGACCATCCCAGTATATTCTAGCTACATTTATAAATTTAACATTGAGAGAATATTTGAATAAGAAATACAATTCGTGATTGTATCTTATTCGCTAAATTCCATTTTCATTGACTTGTTCAAATGACCTCCTGAGGACTTTCCTCTAAAAACCCTAAGTTGATATTACTTTTCGAGAGTCTCGAATACTCACTGTCATAATGTCCCGGATGGAGATCGCGTAGCATTAGGTTTAATTTCTTCAATTTAACTTCACAAATGTTTACACAACATTTCCAAATTAGCTTTATTTATTTTACAATAATCCACTGATTTTATACAAATAATTTGCTGATAATAAAGTATTTCGTCACAATTTATTTTATTACTCAGTTCTTTACACTCACTGAGGGTTTCACTAAGAACATCTCATCGTCACACGACTACATTTTTCTCCGTCCCACTGAACCTCCTTATATGTGCGAGAGTAGAAATAATTTTAATCTCTGGCGAGACACTTCTCGAATCGAATACTCGAGAACTGACATTTCCAGATTGGAGTAATATAGAGATATCAAAAATTTCACCGCGAGCTCACCGATTCGCGAGTCGTCAGTTCATGAATATCCCCTCACCATACAAGATGAGACTCGACTCATGTTACCGCCCGTAAAATTAAAAAGTCAGCCGACCAATACGTCACAATACAGGGACAGATTATTATAGAGGATGTAACATAATTTCTGCTAAATACAGAGATGCCAGTTTATTTTATAACAATTTTTATTGTATCTGATTTTCTGAATGTACTTGACACATATGCCTTCAAGTATCTCTCCCGTCCTTCACATAAATTCAGAGCTTGATTTACATTCCATGCTTGCAGCCAACAGAAGCGTACTGAATGAGTATATGTTCCTAAAATATGTTTTCACTGAAGGAACCAATATTAACAGGGGAAATTTTGCAAGAATTTCCTGAAAATGATATAGTCTTATGCGAGATTCAGTCACACCAAACCGGTGGTTTATGGCCGCGCGGAGATAAGTTATTCACATCCCTATCCTCAGCTAATGTTTGCTAATCATGTCCTGTAAAATTCATCTCCCTCAATGTTATTCTCCCACCTCACTCTTGGCCTATCCACTGGATGTTTTCCCTCTGGTTTTCCTACAATAATTCTCCTTGTCCCTGTTACATTCCCTATTCGTGTCATATGTCCTGCCCATCGCGATCTACGAGACTTGACTTTTATTATTACATTTTGTTTCACATAAAGTTCATGTAGCTCACTGTTAAGTAGTTTTCTCCATTCTCATGTCTGTTCGTTTATCATTAGACCAAACGTTTTCTTAGAACATTACGTATTCTCAAACACTCGTAGCCTATTCCGAGTTCTGAAATTAAGAGACCATGTTTCACTTCTATATAATATAACTTATTAAAAATAACACCTACATATTTCGCTATTTTAACACCTTTGTTTACTTTCTGCTGTTCCTATTTTTTTTCCTACAAGAAGCTTCCTTGCCCCTTCTTCATTTCTCATTCGTACCACATGTCCTCCCCATCGCTATCTGTGAGATATAACTGTTCTTATTATATCTGGTTTCCCATAAAGTTCATGTAGCTCATTGTTACGTAGTTTTTTCCATTCTCCTGTTTTTTATCTCTCTTTAGACCAAACATTTTCCTAATAACTTTATTCCCAAATATTCGTAACATCCCTCCTCCCATAAAGTAAGAGACAACGCAATATAACTTGTTTATTAAAAATAACACCTAGATATTTCGCTATTTTAACACCTACAAGTAAATTCTCTAAGGTATCGTTTTCCACTTCTAGATATCCACACTTTCGTTAATTCACGTTTAATCCAGCCTTCGAGTATTCTTCATGAAGTTTTCTTACCATATAACGTAGATCATCAGTGTCTTCCGCTATTATAATCTAATCATCTGCGTAATACACAGTAAACGAACTATTTCTGTTATTAACACTCCCATGAGTTCACATTTGATGTACAGCTGCTCCAAGGTGGGTGATAACCCACATCCTTGACGTCAACATTCGTTTACCTGAAACTCCTCTGTTAATTGGCTACCTATTTTAATCCTTACTCTGTTTTTCTCGTACAACTCCATAACCGCCTTCACCAGTTAATGCCTCTATAATGACCGGGACCTATCCCAGACTCTGGAAAATGGCTCTAGTTCGTCCTACACCGAAATCAAACACTCCCACAACACTCGATCATTATATACCAATTAGTATTCTTCCCTGTTTATCTAAAGCACTGGAACACATAATACACTCACACTTAACAGACTACCTCATCACACACGACTTACTTGATGAGCATCAGTCTGGTTTTAGAACAGGACATCATACAAGTACTGCACTACTTGACATTGTAGAGGACATAAGAGACACAATGAACAAAAGAAATACCACCGCAATAGTCCTACTCGACTACAGCAAAGCCTTTGACACAGTAGATATAGACTTAATGCTAGCGAGACTAAAGACGCTACATCTGTCGGAAAACTGCCTTGATTGGTTTGCATCTTACCTCACTAATCGTCAGCAATCAGTTTCTGTTAATAATCGCATTTCTTCCTGGCGCTTGGTGAGGAAAGGGGTACCTCAAGGCGGCGTCCTCGCTCCTCTTCTCCTCTCGATTTATATTAATGACGTGACCAAGAAACTACAAAACAGCAAGCATCATCTTTACGCCGACGACCTACAGATTTACACACACTTTAGGCCTGACGAAATTAATGAATATATTGACAAAGTAAACACTGACCTCAGGCATATATCTTTATGGTCCAGACAATATGGACTGAAACTAAATGTAAACAAAACGCAAGCAATAATTATCGGACATCCAAGGCTATTACACCTCATAAACAATGGCAATATGCCGGTTGTCATATTAGATAATGAACAAATTCCTTATACCGACGTCGTTAAAAACTTGGGATTTCACTTAGATTATAATTTAAAATGGCATGAGCTAGTAAAACAAACATCTAAAAGGATCTTCTCTATAATGCATTCCCTAAAGCGACTTAAACATTTTCTTCCTACAACTCTTAAAAGAATTTTAATCCAAACTTTAGGGATGCCGCATTTTGACTATTGTGACGTTCTACTAACTGACATAAGTGACGGATTGTCGGACAAACTGCAGCGTGTCATAATAATATGTGT